>JAJLVZ010000001.1:248212-342773 GCA_030570575.1 [Candida] sp. | reverse complement strand
AAGAGGAAAGAGCGACAAGATGACTGTTCCTTTGCCTGGATTGTACGCTCTCAGAGAGCACTGGTATGCAGAGCATGCCGGAGAGAAACTGGATCTGACCATTGAAGAGCGTTTCGACTACAAATTTGCGCTTGACGACTTTGTCACGCAGCCAGAGCACTCAGCCGTGGGCATAGTGCTGGGAGTGGGCTTTCTGCTGCTGTGTGCGGTGTACCTGAGGCGGTTTCTTGTGGAATTGAAGCAGAAAAAGGGACCACAAGGCGTGCTTCCACTTTATGCTAGCAGTGCTAAAAATAATCAGAGAAGCGCAGCAAGCAGGGCTTGCGAGCTTGCGAGCGGAGCCAGCGCAGCGGGCCAGCTGGCCCAGAACATCCCGCAGCTCGTCAGCGACCTGTCGCCAGCCTCCAGTGCGGCAAACTCGCCAGACTTCTCAGACATTAAGATCAATCTGTTCAAGTTTGAGTCTGACTTGAAGTACTAACCACCAGCATTGCATTGCCTTTAATCTTATTCTTCTTGTGCGCGACCCTGCACCTAATGACACACCCGCCCACCGGGTTTAACTCAGTCGCCAGCACCCGCTATCCACCTACATAGCGCTATTTATCTAATTCTTTCACATTTTTCCGCTAATAAAACGTTATGACAATTTTTTTTTATTTACTTTTCGACTAATTTATTTCCCCATAAAATAACAACCGTTGAGATGAAGCCGTTTGAAGGGATCCTCCAAGACCTGAGGGACCGGCTGCCGTACTACAGGTCTGACTGGACCGACGCGTGGAACTATAGGGTGGTTCCGTCGACGATATTGACGTTTTTCACCAACATCTTTCCAGCAATCGCGTTTGCGCAGGACATGTTTGACAAGACAGGCAACTCGTACGGCGTCAACGAGGTTCTGCTGGCGTCTGCACTGGCGGGCGTGGTGTTCGGGGTGTTTGGCGGACAGCCGCTGACGATTGTGGGCGTCACAGGGCCCATCTCCATCTTCAATTACACAGTGTACGAGATTCTGGTCAGCAGGTCCAACCTGACCCACAGCCAGTACATTCCGTTCATGTTCTGGGTGGCCATCTGGGGCGCCATCTTCCACTTTGTTGTTGCTATCTTCAATATGGTGTCGGCACTCAAGTACGTCACGCAGTACCCATGCGATATCTTTGGCCTCTTCATCAATGTGGTGTATATCCAGAAGGCAATCCAGATCCTGTGCAGGCAGTTCCGTGCCGAGGACAACGGTGCGGCGGGGTTTGCGAGCTGCACGGTCGCCATCGCAATGCTGGTGTTTGGGCTGGCGGGCAACCTGTTCAATCAGACAAGGTACTTCAACAAACATGTCAGACAGTTTGTCGTGGACTACTCGACGCCAGCAGCCGTGGTGTTTTTCACGGGGATGATCCACTTTGGCGGGTTCTTCAACAACATCGAGTTCCAGAAACTGCCGATAACCAAGTCGTTTCACCCAACCTCCAGAAGCAACTGGATCGATGTCACTAATTTGCCCACCAAGTACATTTTCATCGCCATCCCATTTGGGTTCATTCTGACCGTGCTCTTCTACTTTGACCACTCCATCTCCTCGCTAATGGCCCAGTCAGTCAAGTACAAGCTGAAGAAACCCGCAGCGTTTCACTATGATCTGTTTCTGCTGGGAATAACCACGGCCATTTCTGGGATGCTGGGGATTCCGTGCCCCAACGGGCTGATCCCGCAAGCTCCTCTGCACACCGAGTCCCTGGTCATTTATGAGCACAACGAAATTGTGGGCACCGTCGAACAGCGATTCACCAACACGGTGCAGGGACTGATGCTACTGGGCATGATGTCCCGGCCGCTGCTGGTGTGCCTGGGGCTCATGCCGCAGTGTGTGCTCAGCGGGCTGTTCTTCATCATGGGGTTCACTGGACTGCACGGCAACGTCATAGTCAACAGACTAAGAACTTGCTGCAGCGAGCTCCCAAATGTCCTCAAGACCTTACCCAGAAGAAAGCTGTACTTGTTTCTCTTGTTTAGTTTACTGGGGTTTGCAGCAGAGTTTGCAATTGTTAATACCAAGGGAGCCATTGGGTTCCCAATCGTGTTGTTGTTTACGGTTATTGTTTCATTCAAATTTGATTATTTTTTTACGGTTGATGAACTGGAGTTGTTAGATGGTCCTGTTGCACACGACAACACCACCAAAAATTTATAATAGAGGGTGTATTTTATTGTTTAGTCAATCAAAATTGTTCTTCTTGTTGTAGTGCAATCAAATAAATCTTAACATTGCAGTGCAATCTAATAGACATTGTTAATCTTAACAATGCAACAATCAGATAGACATTGCTGGCCAATCTCAACATTGCAGTGCAATCTAATAGACATTGCTAACCAATCTTAACAATGCAACAATCAGATAGACATTGCTAACCAATCTCAACATTGCAGTGCAATCAGATAGTCATTGTTAAACACTATTAACTTGGCTACGCTACTATTAGTCTAACCATTTAAGCTAATCAGCGTAAGCTACAATCAGCTTTCAATCAATCTAAATACGTGATAATCACCGCCCATCAGTCCAAGTATTTATTCTTGAGTGAGTTGATATCACTATAGAAAAAATCATATAGGTAGTAACTTGGGATTATTGTTGTTAGGTGCCAGATGGCGTGTGCATCAATCTGGAAGGTCAAGTTGATAAAATCAAAGATCTCGAAACTCATTCCAAACACAACGCTTATGATGAGGAATATTGGCGTCAGGTATAGTGATTTTGAGGAGGATGTTCTTGGCTGGGTGTAATGCTGATATGCGAGGACCAAGAACAAGGCGTACTGCAGGACTGCAATAAACACGTTGGCTTGCATGTTGTAGGTATAGCTCCAGTCATAGTTGAGCCGACAAAAATGAAATAAGTACAGCAGACAACAGCCCCAGTTGACCAATTTCCTTCTGGAATCGTTGAGGTCAAGTCTCAAGACTCTTATGAGGAGGGCATGGAACCCGCTGAGAACGGTGGCCCCTGCGAAAAAGTAGTCTAGTCTCTCTGTGATGAGTAAGTCTCGCAGGTGGAAAATGGTGCTTGAGACCCAGGCTCCCATTGCAATTAGCGAGATTATCAGGATATTGAAGTATAGAACTTTGAAGTTGTGAGCCTGCTCCTTCTTGTATAGGTCCAGGATCTTGTACATGTTGTGGTAGTGGGGCAAGAAGTTGAGGATGGAGAACAGCGTTGACGCAAACTCCTGCGTGTTGAGTATTCTCTTGAAGGGCCATTTCCCGTGGAATTGGAGTACCTCCAGGCCCCGGGCCTGTCTTTGCTGGGTGACGATCTGCTGGCACTGGTAGTCGCACTCGCTCTGGCAGTCCCATTGCAGCAGCTGCAGCAGTCGCGACGGGTTGGGGTACTCTAATCGCAAATACTCGTTATCCAAAGTGCTTATTTGCGCCTCGCAATTTTTAAACTCGCAAGCAGCAATGCAGTCTTCAAACTCGTCCAGCACGTCCCCTGGTGACGCGCAAACAATTGCACTGAGAAACAGCAACCCCCCCAGTCTCATCACTGAATAATTGCGTGTTACACTCAATTTCGCAATTTCAAATTGCAAAAATTATCCAATCTCAACGAAAAAAAAAGATGCTGCTATTTTACACGCTAAGCTTGTAGGTATCAGAGATGCTTAAATAAAAGTCTAAACTGCTTGAGGAACTGCGTCAGGTCTCGCGATTCGTTGAACTGCGCAAGGATCTCGCTGAGCTTGTCGTCGGGAACTGGGGGCGAAACACTGCCCACTTTGTACATCCGCTCGCTCAAATCCAGCTCGAACGAGTACTCCTTGTGGGTGCTGGCCGGGTCGATGTTGCGGAACACAAACTTGAGCAGGTTCTCGCGCAACCCGTGTATCTTGAGGCCCAGCAGCTCCTCGAACATGAGCGTTTCCGGCAGGATAAGCTCGGACTGCCTGTTCTTGTCGTTCTTGAGCGCCTGCAGCTCCTGCCGCTTGAGCGACACCTTGTGCTGCAGCTCCACCACCGTCTTCTCCAGCGAGTCGCGCTCCTGCTGCAGACCCGCCTCCTTCAGCCTCAGCTCCTCTATGCGCGCCGCCAGGCTGCTCGAGTCCCGGTGCTCCCGCTCCACCAGCGCGCCCAGCTCCTCCTCCTTCGCGCCCAGCTCCTCCAGCGCCCGCACAAGCTCCCGGTACTCGTTCTGCAGCACCGCCACCTGCGCCTTGTACGTCTCTCCTGACTTGATGATCTCCAGCTTCTGCCGCGCCACAAACGCGTTGAACTTGCCCGTCACCTCGTCCATCTTCGCATCCACCTCCGCATCAAACCCGGCTATCTCGCTCATCCTGTGCCTCCCGCTACAACACAGCAATCCGCTTCCTCTTGTTGTTTAATTTCTCTTCAAAACAAAAAAATTCAACTTTGTAAACAAACAACAACCTGAACAATGGGCTCGATTCGCCTGCTGACGTTCAACTGCTGGGGGCTCAAGTTTGTGTCCAAGCAGAGGAAGGAGCGCCTGGAGGCCATAGCCGAGAAGATAGCCGCCGAGGAGGCCCACTACGATGTGGTGGCGCTGCAGGAAGTTTGGTGCCACGAGGACTGGGAGTTTATTGACCGGGTGTGCTCGCCCGCGTTCAAGTACAGAAGGAAGTTCTATGCTGGAATCGTTGCGGGCCCGGGGCTTGCGGTGCTGTCCAAGATCCCCATCGAGTCCACTTTCCTGTACCGGTTCCCCATCAACGGGCGGCCCTCTGCGTTTTGGCGTGGCGACTGGTTTGTGGGCAAGTCTGTCGCGGTCACCTTGCTGCGGCCAGCAGGTCCTGGCGGCGTGCCCATTGCTGTGCTCAACTCGCACATGCATGCGCCTTACGCGCCCACGGGCGACGCCGCGTACGAGTGCCACAGGGCGTGCCAGGCCTGGGATTTTAGCAAGCTGGCCAAGCTGCTGAAAAAAGCGGGCTATGCCGTGATCATCGTGGGAGACCTCAACTCGCGGCCAGGCTCCTTGCCCCACAAGTTCCTGACCCTGGAAACCGGGCTGGTTGATAGCTGGGAGCAGCTCAATGGCCCACAGAACCTGCAGGAAATAATGCAGATGAGCGCCATTGACCAGATCCAGATCGCAGGCACAACCTGTGACTCCCAGCTCAACACCTGGAGGCAGCACAGGGACCCCACCGAGGCGTGCAGACTCGACTACGCCCTCATTGACCCCACCAGGCTGCACACCGTCGCCGCAAAGGTGGTGTTCACCGAGAAAGTGAATGGCGTCTCGTTTTCAGACCACTTTGCCTACTGCTGCGAGCTGCAGGTGGTGAACCCCACCGCCAGCTCCAGCACCAGCACCACCCACATCGACACCACCAACACAACCTCCACCAACATCAACACCACCAACACCACCTCCACCGACAAAGAATACTACAACCAGATGCTGGACCTGCTGGCCTCCTACGAAAGAGTCTCCCACTGGCAGCAGAAATGGAGACTGACTCACTTCTTCCTCTCACTGCTACTCATCATTGCAATCCACATAGTCGTCACCTTCACTGCCGAGCAGGCTTCCTGGAGCTCGGTGTTCTGGGTCTTCGCAGCAGTCGCCATTGCAGTCACAGGTGTCGTCAATGGCCTCATCGGGTACCTCTTTTGCAATTCAGAGCTCAGAGCCTTGCAGGAAGTCCGACTAGAGGTTTTGGACTCGAAATTCTCCAGATAGGAAATTCAAATTAAATAAAATGAAAAAAAAAAACCACAGAGAATTGTGTTCCATTGTGATAAACTTATGCAAAAACAGAGATTACCTCAAGTGAAATCCGTGATAACCCATGACTGCTCCATACCCTACCGTACCATACCCCGGGTTCATAGACTACAACCCCACACTGAGCTCGGATTCGCTGGCTTTGAAGCTAGATAAACGAAATATTTCAAATAACTCAACTACTGTTCAGTCGCATTCATCCTCTTCAACCCACAGTCTTCTTTCTACCGAGTCCTCCAAGCCCATCAGAACCGTAAGGAAAAAGGCCTCAGCTCCGCTGATCAATCAATTGGACAGCTTGACAAACGAACTAGAGCAGTTTAAAGTTGATGATAATGATGACGGCGGCAAAATACAAATGGGTGATGAGAAAATCATAAAGTTCAATAAGATTAAAGACTATGCGATTCAAGACTACCAGCAGGGCATGTTCACCCCTGAGGTTCAGTACAATTGGATTAAAGCTTTGTTTGAGTACAGTTGCGACAAAGAGTTTTTAACCCATTTCAACATTAATGGTGAAAAACTCAAAACGCCGTTATCAGATGCAGATATCATCACAAATGAGAAAATCTTTACAAAGCAAGCTATTAAACTACTGAAAAAATTGACAAAAAGTGAGTTCAGTGAAGGGATATTCACACTAGGCTGTCTATACTCCAATTCCCCAAATATAAAAGTTTGTCGAAACGATTTGCTTGAAAAAAACTACTCAAAATCATTTGAGTACTATTACCAAGCCTCTAAACTGGGCCACAAGAACGCAATGTACAGACTTGCAGTCTCATACGAAGTTGGTGCCGGTGTTAAAAAGGATGATTCAAAGGCTTTTAGCTATTTTGAAAAAAGTGCCGTTTTAGGTTCTGTGCAATCAATGTTCAAGCTGGGACTGATATACTTAAAAGGAGGGCTTGGAGTTGAGAGAAATGCGAAAAAATGCTACTACTGGCTCAATCTTGCAAGCGCGAAATCTGATGAAGAAAACCCTTATTCATTTTATGAATTAGGTAAATTGTACGAATACGACTTCCAATTTAATGACGCAAACTTTATCAACGAGCTTATAAAGATTGGTGTGGTACAGAATGATAAAAAATCTTTGGACTACTATAAGAAAGCTGCGATACTGAAATATTCACCGGCTCAATGTAAACTAGGCTGGTGCTATGAATACGGAAAGTTGGGCTGTGAAATCAATGCTAAAAAGTCCATTGGCTGGTATTCAAGAGCTGCCAAATCCGGGAACTGCATAGCAGAAATGGCATTGAGCGGTTGGTACCTGACAGGTGCCAAGGGGATTTTAAACCAAAATGACAGAGAAGCATTTTTATGGGCATTAAAGTCCGCCGAAAGCGGATTTGTTAAAGCAGAATACGCACTAGGATATTACTATGAAGTTGGTTTAGGATGCGATAAAAACATGGAGAAAAGCATGTTGTTCTACAAGAGGGCTGCTAGCAAAGGACACGAAAAGGCTGTGAAGAAGTTAAGAGAGATGATTAGATAATTCACGTCTAAGCTGATAGGAGCTAAAGCAGAAAAAAAATTTGTGTTATAAATTTTTTTTTTTCACTCAATAAAGTTTAGGAGTACAAATGATTGACAGAATCCTAGGAGGGCTGTTCATTGGAGCTTACAGCGACTTATCAATAGAGAAGCTGGATGAGTTGAAGATAACGCATTTGGTGTGTTGCTTTAAAGGAGGAATTGGCGAAGAGTTTTCCAAATATGAAACCAAATTGATTCCAATCGATGATGATGAGAACACAGATGTGCTTTGCTGGCTAGATGAGAGTAATGCGTTTATTAACAACGCACTATTTGGAGAAGAAGTTGTAAGAAGAGGATTGAAAGCACCACATAAAACAAATGTACTGATACTATGTCAAGCGGGCGAGTCCAGATCAGTCACTATACTAGCAGCTTATTTGATGAAGAAGTATAAGTTGAATGCCGGACAGGCACTCCATGCGATAAAGAGAAAAAGAAGCACAGCCAGTCCAAATCCTGGATTCAGAGACCAATTGGAGTTGTATTTTGCTACAGGGTGCATAGTTGATAGAGAAGAGGTTTTGTATAGACAGTGGTTGTTCAAGCATGGATTACTGGATGTTAGTGAAACCAGTGTGCAGTTTGCGTCTGAGGATGAGGAGATTGAGGATGATTACAAAGGAGAACATGAAAGTGAAGATGAAAGTGATTCAGAACGTGCTGAAAGCAATAGCAATAGCAAGGGAAACCAGCTAAGATGTCGTCGTTGTAGACACATTGTTGCAGACTCATCACATTTCCTCACGCATTCACCACCGGATGAGGAGTCTAAACAATCCAAGTTTGTGCGTAAAGTTCCAAACTCAAGAAGAATTATAAGCTCAGAAGAAGCAAGTTCAACGTGCAGTCACCACTTTGTGGATCCAATTGACTGGATGAAGCCAGAACTTTCAAAAAGTTTGCTGGAGGGCAAACTGTTGTGTCCGAATCCGAAATGTGACACCAAGATTGGTGGGTACAATTGGCAAGGAAGCAGGTGCAGCTGTGGTAAATGGATGGTGCCAGCTGTGTATCTGCAAGGTGCCAGAGTTGATCTAGTGGGTAAATTGGAGCTGAGTATCAAGGTTGACAACACTGAGACTGAGACCTCAAGTTGAAAGCTCTCAGTTGTCAATTGTCATGTCCAAATCTGAAATATCTTGGGAAATATCATGTGAAATATCATTTTCTGGGGGTGAAGAAACTGCGTTATTTGTAGCTGTTGCAGCAAATGTCGGCGTGTTGATGTCTGGTGGTAATTCTTCGTATTCTTCGTTAACCATAAAGCCCTCTTCGTACTGGGCTGCGTAGTCTTGAGACACTTCATACTCCTCGGCCTCCTCAACCTGGTCGTCCAGGTTTGCATTCATATCAATTTCAGGCTCAGGCTCAGGCTCGGGCTCGCGCTCTTGGTCTTGTGGGTCTTGGTGCTCTTCTTCTGGCTGCTGCTCAGACTGAGACAATTGATTTCCCTCCCCCATCAGGTTTTCAGCCGTGGTTTCTTCCCCCATCACCTGTCTTTTCATCTCTCTTTCCTCCCCCAGCAACATCATTGTCTTGCCAATCCCAGCTGGCTTGAGATAGTTGTACCCCAACGTTCTTATTCTGTTCAGCTGCTGTTGTCTCACAATCCCACTGGTTTCTGCATCAAAGCCATCTCTCAGCGACTGCACAAGCCACGGTGAGCTGATTGGAACGTTCGGCTCCTGCTGTGAGTCCAGCCACAGCGTGTGTATGTCTCTTGGAACGATATTAGGCGTGAACATCCTCCTTCTACAACCTGTTTATCTAAGTGTTTACAAATTCATTTTATTTCTAAATGCTTATTGATTACATAACCAGCAGCAAGGCATTGGAATTACATAAGCAGAAATTACCCGCCTAAGAGAAGGAGAGTTGGGAAATAGCCAGCTGGATTTCGGTGTCGTCGTACGGGTTCTCCTCAGCTTCGTACATGACGATCAGGTGGGTGCTGTTGTCCTCGTCCGTCTCAATTTTGTACTTTTTGATGAGTTCGCCAGACTTGTTCTCGACCAGCACTTCTTTGCCAATTTGCAGGCATTTCAGTTCATCGCCTCTTGTTCTACGTCTTTGCAGAGTGTTGGAGATACTGGCTGGTCCCTGCTCCATCCCTTTCTTTGGTGGTTCCATTGGCAGAGTTGTCATTTCAACGTCGTGGCTGTGGTCGTCACCAGGTGTATCGTTTTGTTTTTTTCTCTTCACCACAATCTCCATGATCTTGCTGCTGTACACCATCACTGTAACGGCAAACCCATGCACAATCACACTGGTAAGCACAGTGAACGATACAATGGGCCAGATGGAGTTCAACAGCACGTAGTGAGGGAAGGTGGAGTCAATTTCGGCTAGTGGAACTTCCTGGTGGGTGTAGAACTTCTCTATAGCCATCTTAATAACCACAGAGCAATAGATTCCTCCAACCCCTACTGGCCCAAACATTCCCACAAACAACGACTCCTTCCAGTTATGGATCACTGAGACAAATGGCGTTGCCATTAGAGTGGCTGGAATTCTTCTCAAAAACACTATGACAGCAGCCCACAGGATCAGTCTCCACCAAGAAAGCCCCGGATCTGCGTTATGAAACTGGTCCCAAGGAATCAAAGTCCCGTAGAAGACGAAATAACCCACATTGAGCAGCACGTCGATGGACGAAGATAGGAAATGTCCGTGGGTCTTTTCAATAAACCAACCGTCCCATGCAAATGCAGCACCAGCGAAAAAAGATACCAGCAAATCGTCCACTCCCAGCATTGACCCGAAACCGGTGCAAATCATCGCCACAAAGATGTAGAAGATCAGCATAGCTTCGGTGTCAACTATTTTCCTGTTATCACAGAACTTGATACACTGACGTGACACATACCCAATGACCACTCCAAGCACTATTCCAAAACAGCATTCATATAAAATACCCAGAACCAACCAGTCTTTAAACACTTCACCTTTAGAGTGGCCGTGGATCAAGATATTTGATGCCAGAAGCACAAATGGGAATGCCAATCCGTCGTTTGCACCCGATTCTGCACTTATCAGGTGCTTCAAGTAGCTTGGGATTCTCTCGCTGAACTTACCCTTACCAACAATGGCGGCAGAGAGCACTGGGTCAGTGGCAGTGATGGCAGCAGAAACACACAGTGCATCAATGAAGTTAAATTTCGGGAAAATCAGCATGGCAAAGGCCCCAGTAACAACCCAACCAATAATCATAGTAAATAGCAGCAGAATCACCAGGGGAATGGCATTGAATTTAATATATTTGGGTGGCAGCTCAACACTCACAGCAAATAACTGAACATTTAGTATCACTTTGGACACTTCCAGCACCAAATAGTCCGTATTGTTGCTCCATTTCCCAGCGTCTAACCAGCCAATAACTTTAGGTCCACAAATAATCCCGCTGAACGTGGATACAACAGCTTCATTGATAAAGATGTGTTCTTTTAAAAACAGTGAGATCAGGCAAAAAAGACATGAAAACACTCCCAAGACTGCATACCACTTATGTGCCTGCGTGACATCCAAAGCTTCCCAGGCCATGAACCCACTTTTTCTTGGCTTTGAGTTGGTTTATTGAGATTTTAGTTGCAAATTTTCCAGTCCAAGAAATTTCTCAATTTAAATTAACAATTTAAAATTTAACTTTTTCAAAATGACGTAAAACGCCTGTCAATAATTTATCCGTTTATTATCAAAAAAAAAACGGTTTTACCCCCCGGGGAATAAAATTTTTTATATCCAATGGCAATGGACGAACGACTGGCTTAGTAGTTTTATTTTTATTTTTGCTTTGTGGGCGTTAATTACTAGGTGTGTTTTTCCTCACAGTTGGCTAGGATAGAGCTAGCAGTTGGCGCTTTGGGACCGAGGTACATAACAGATACCAGCGGTAGCCCTTCCTTAAAGAGCAGGTACCAGTGGTAGCTCTTCGTTAAATATCAGGTACCAGTGTAGAACAGATACCAGTGGTAGCCCTTCGTTAAATAGCAGATACTAGTGGCAGCTTTCAATGGTTGGTGGGTTTCTATAGTTTTCTATACATAGAATGAGTTTGCCCTTGGGCACAGTTAGCCAAACCCGCTAGCGCTTGCATCAACACTGAGTCCAAAGGCGAGGCTAGCGCTCCATTACTGGGACTCCAACACCACCAGAAAGCCGCCCACGAGATGTAGCGAGCCACACACAAACACCTCAACCTGCTCGTTGGCATACTCATCTCTGATATGCTGAACGGCGGACTGAATATCATGAAATACGGCAGTCTTGGACTGTGGGTCGAGCTGGGACCACTTTGCAGCAAGCTCTTTCTGCACCTGGAGCTTGTCAACCTGCTCTTTGGACGTGTTCATGGACACGAGGTCCGGGGTGTAACCGGAGCTAAAAGTGACATTGGTGGAAAACACTGCCTGGTCGAAATGCAGTCCCACGGTGTCGTGGAGCAGCTGCACGAGCTCACATGCGTCTCTGGTCTGCTGGTTGAAGAGCAGCACTTTCTTGTGCGGGCTGCGGGCCGCGACGGACCGGAACCAGCCCGACGACGCCTGCACGCTTTCTGTGGTGTGAGCGCCGTCGATGCGCCAGGTGACGGAGCCCTGGGCGATGGTCTGGCACCTGCCGGGCCAGTTTGTCGCTGCCAGGCCGTGCTTGACCTTTTCCCAGCTGTAAGGGACGCCCAGTTTGCGCAGGTGCTCTTTGGTGAGGGCCACTGCCAGGGCTGCGTTCTGCGCCTGGAACGCACCGGGGATGCCCAGGACGCACCCTGCGACATCCTGCTCGCTCACCACGTCGAGCGACACGTCCTTCTCAGCAGCACGCTCGCGCAGCACGCGCATGCCGGCCTCGAACTGCTGCGGGACAGTGAACGCCTTGGAGCCGTGCTTGAAGATGCCCGCTTTGTTCCACGCAATCTCCTCAATCGTGGAGCCCAGCATGAACGTGTGGTCGATGCCCAGGGCGGACACCCCGGTAGCAGTGGGCTGCTGAATGATGTTGGTCGAGTCGTACTGGCCGCCCACACCCACCTCGTAGATGGCGGTGTCGACGCCCTCGCGCAGGAAGATGTAGAACGAGAGCAGCGTCAGGAACTTGAAGTAGGCCGGGCGCATGCCCGGCTGGGTCGTGGGCAGGCTGCTGGCCCCCGCGGCACCAGAATCATCACCTAAACGGTCCCACACCTCGAAAAAGTACCGTGTGAAGCGCTCCTCGTCTATGGGCTCGCCGCAGATGCGGATGCGCTCGCGCACAGACTTGAGGTGCGGCGAGGTGTACAGCCCAACGCGCGCAATGTGCGGGTGGAACTGCTGGAGGATGCTCTGTGCAAACGCGCACGTCGAGCCCTTGCCCTTGGTGCCTGTGACGTGGATGATGTTGAGCGCGTTGAAGTCTGCCGGGGAGTGGCCCAGGCGGCGGGTCCACTCGGCCATCTCGGGCATGGCAAGCTCGTTCTTGCGGGAGCCCAGCTTCCTGGTGGCCTCGATCGTGGCGAAGTTGGACTGGAGCGAGTTGAGCGCGTTCAGCGCGTCCTGTGCGGTTAGCGGGGGGTCTTGGGGTGCTGTGCTGGGCCCTGTAAGCAGCCTAGGCAGCCTCCAGGGGCATAAAACTCACCGTGTAGCTGCGTCTCATCATCTGCCGCTTGCTTTTCACGAAATAATTTTTCACTTTTGCTTCGCCTGGTGGTGAAACACGGACGCACCAACGGGTGTCTACCAACGGGTGTCTGACAGACGGTATTAGCTTTTACCCCAAGACTGGCCACCAAGTTGTACACTTCAGGATAAGAGACTGGTGTAGGTACTTGTGGAACCCAACTGGCAGGCTTTAGTTGTAGAGAGTAGGGTAGCCGTTGTACAGTGTTTACACGGGAGGACGCAACTGGTGGTTGTCTGAGATCACAGGTGAAGGCCAATGCAAACAAAAGGGTATCATAGTGAGTTTCATTGCTCACCGTTGCCTCAGACAGGACTGTGATGTAGATTGGTGGTTTCCATGTAGTTGTAGGGAGCAGCTTATACGCAGTTCATATGCTAGGAGAGTGACTAGTTTCCAACAAAGTAGTCAAGTTCCTATACCCAGAACGAGCCTTCATCACCTGTTGATTCAAATATTCACCAGTTCACTCACCAGCAGTTTACAGGGTTGTTCTCAGAGCTTATTTATATGCAAAGTGAGCTGGCTCTTTGCTCCAGAGCCGAGACAGCTGGTGGGTTCTAAGTATATACAAAGTAAAGCTATTGCCTCATAGGTTCTAAGAGGATATGAGGTGGTTGTTTACAGAGTGAGCTACAATGTTTGCATTGCTAGCAGTGACTACAGTGAGACAGCTGGTTGTTCGGCAGTTGTGTCCAGTTGGTTGTTTGCATTGCTAGCAGTGACTTACAGTGAGACAGCTGGTTCAGCTGGTTGTTGGTGTTTGATAACTGAATTACAACCGGTAGCTGTCCAAATGTCCCTGAAGTTGTACTTGCATCCCATCTATTGGCTGTGCCAGCTGCTCAGGCCTGTACCAAGTTGTGGCTTCTAAGCTGTAGGCGGCAGTCTGCTCTTCACTATAAAACCGGGATAAACTGTACGTCTAGTGGTAATAGCTTCATCTACAGACGCCTAGGAGTGATATCAACTGGTTGTAAAGCTGCTGGAAGCTAAATTCTATTATGATGTGTACGTTGTAAAGTGCTCAACAGCACCCATCTAATCAAAGTACTAAGTGCGCCTAAGAGAAGTTCAAGTAGAGTAGGTAGAGAGAAGTTACACCACAGAGGATTTATTGACGCAAGCTCTAAAGTTACAGGACTGGTGTGTAGGGTACTCCGTGGCTAGGTGTTGTGTTGGTGGTGGTGGGTTACGATGTTTGCATTGTCGGGGTTCATTGTGGGATTATCGTAATTGCTCACAGTTGGCTTTCGCTCACAGAAAAACCACAATGAGCCGGCAGAGCGCAAACGAGAGAGCGCGGATCGCGCAGTCGTACAACGAGCTGTACTCGCAGTTCAGCTCGGAGACGCCAGGCGACGTGGGCAACTACCAGGTGCTGAGGCCCGTGGGCAAAGGAGCGTTTGGCCAGGTGTACCTCGCGGTGCACCGACTCACGAGAACCAAAGTGGTGCTCAAGACAGCGTCGCGGGACGACCCGAACCTGGTGCGGGAGGTGTTCTACCACCGGCAGTTCGAGCACCCCAACATCACGAGGCTGTACGAGGTGGTGAAGGCGGACGGGCTCGTGTGGCTGGTGCTCGAGTACTGCCCCAACAGCGAGCTGTACGACTACGTGCTGAGCTGTGGGCGGGCCCGCGTGCCGCTGGACCACGTCCGCAGGCTGTTCGCGCAGATCACCAGCGCAGTCTACTACGCACACTCCATCAACTGCATCCACCGCGACCTCAAGCTCGAGAACATTCTGCTCGATAAGCACAACAACGCAAAGCTGTCCGACTTTGGCTTCACCCGCGAGTGCCAGCACCGCGCCCTGCTCGAGACCGTGTGCGGCACCACCGCCTACATGGCCCCGGAGCTCATCTCCAAGAAGAAGTACGACGGCTTCAAAGTGGACGTCTGGTCCCTGGGCGTCATCCTCTTCACCTTGGTCTACGGCTTCATGCCCTTTGACGACGACGACGACGCCCTCACCCGCGCCCGCATCGTCCGCGACGACCCGCGCTACGACCAGCTCCCCGACGTGCCGCCCGACGCAAAGCGTCTCATTGCCAGCCTCCTGTGCAAGAACCCGCAGGACCGCATCTCCTGCGCAGACATCCTCCGCGACCCGTTTCTCGCGCCCCACGGCCAGCACGGCCTCGACGTGAGCGACGCGGTCCTCAGGGGCCTCCACACCCCGCGCTTCGCCTCCAAGAGCGAAAAGTCCCTGCTCAAGAAGCTCAAATCCGCCGGCATCGACACCCACGCCCTCCAGAAAAGCGTCCTGGCCCGCTCCTGCGACCCGCTGTACGGGCTCTGGTTCCTGCTCCTCGAGAAGGAGAAGCGCAAGCAGGCCAGAAAGTACAAGACCCGCAGCCGCTCCGTCCTGCGCATCAGCGAGTCCACCTCCCGCAGGGTGTCCCAGCTCGTCGACCCCCCGCTCAAGAAGATGATCAGCGCGGGCTCCCAGATCATCCAGCAGCAGCCCCAGCCCCTGGCACAGCAGCCCCTGGCACAGCAGGCCCAGCCCCAGCATCTCTCCGCCAGCCCAGAGAAGAAAAAGTCAACCTTCATACAGAAGTTCTCCAAGCTGCTCAAAATATCCTCCAGCTCGTCCCAGCCGCTCAAGCCCGTCCACTCCAGGACTGCCAGCGAGCCCCACAACACCCTGGCGCAGCCCGCTCCGCCTAGACCTGCGAAACTCGTCATCCAGGAGCCCCCAAGGTCTCCTGCACCGGCCACCAAAAATATCCAGTTCAGCTCCGCCGCCCTGACACCCCCAACGCCCACCACCACCACCACCAACGGCTCAGCCAATGGCTCAAGCAATTCCAGGCCCCGCCCGCTGTCCATGCTGTCCCAGCACTCCACAGGGTCCCAGTTCACCACAATGTCAGACCTGTCTGTGGGCTCGCTCAGCACGTCCCAGTCCGAGTCCACCGCTGCAAAACCGCTCTACCAGCACCGCAAGACCGACAAGAGACCCGCCCAGCCCCCACACCGCTCCCTCAGCCTCATCTCCAGCAATTCCAGCACCTCTGAAAAATCGTCCGCAAAGGGCTCACTCTACGACACTTATTCGTCAGACTTTAAGCCCATCTACAAGAGCAGGGAGACTGTCTTCCCTACTGCTATTGCGTACAAACGGCGCAAGTCCCCCATCACAAAGCTCCGGCCTTCTTCCAAGTTCAAAAAGTCCCACACCATTGAGGAAGAGGAGGACATGGAAGACGTTGAGGACGAAACAGACCTCGACAACCTCACACGCCACGAGTCGTCCTCGGACGAGTCTGTCAGGGGAAGGCAGATGTGAACTTCTCCGTACAGACAGTCAGCTACAGCACTACACGTACCCTGAACTTGCTGCTAACAGGATTGACACCATGGCTAACCATTGAGGCTGGTGGGCATCACATCCAACTATCATCTTTGTGCTGACACAACTTGCACCATATGACTATCAGAAAACATAGTAATGTATCTACAACGAAGTTCTTTAGAAATCTGGAATGTGTTAGCCTTAGAAGCAGGGGCATCCCAGAAAGGGTGCGAAAGAACATATAAAGGACTCAGGACGAGCAGTGCACCGCGCAGGATGTCAACCACGCAACACACAGTAGAAGCTAAAGAGCCCACAATTAACTGGACGGTTAAACTCAACATTACTGCTACTGAGGACACTTTAACTGCATAGATTCATGACGCCAACAGGATATATTTATTATATTTAAATAGAACAAATACATTTCTCTCTTCAAGCTTATTGTACGCTTCAGTTCTCTCTTTGATGTGTTATTCACATCTCTAATATCGTCACGGGCCGAATCCTTTAAACGCCAGACTGCTAGTAATATTATATGGTTCAAGCTGTTCTAGAGTCAACGGTTCTCCTTCATACATCATCAGTGTTCTTACACATTGCCACAGATTTGAATGCTTGTCACTGGGCATCCGTTGTCGCCACCCACTTAGGATGCTCCTGGTTGAGCTTTGTCATGGGAAAGGAGATTAGAATAACCTACTTCCTTTACTAAGAAGCTAATACAGTTTACGCTCTTTATATTAGAGATAACCATTATACAGTAAAAGTAAAAACATGATGTGATGTTGCAGTTACATCTTCAATTACCAGCAAGAGTGACTGAATAAGCAATTGTCAAGTAGAGTTCTCTAATCCCATGCCTTGGTTTAATTACAATGTGATACAAGGGGTGTGATGTTTTGGGTTAAGTAGCTACCTTTGAGCTACGTTTCAGTCTCACATAGTTATGTAGTTGATTGTTACCACTTTAGCTCAGCAGTTTACTCAGTTCTTAGTTTGAGTTAGCAGCTTTCCACCTTGTGTCTTGGTTTAGTTGTTGGGTATTTAGTTAGCTAGATAGCAGTGTAGTGACTTATTTATGTAGTGTTGGTGTTTAGTGCTTACTTAGTTATCTAGCCGTGCATTGACTTAGTTGTTAGCTGCTCAGCTCCTATGCTGAGTTGTCTGTTTCTTAGTTAACAAGTGGAGGAGACAGTGGTTCAACTACAGCCTACTAGTCATTAGTGGCCAGCTGTGAGTTACAGCCCACGCAGAAAGTTGGCTGCTGGGCCCGAGCCTCCGCCCTCCTTGATGCTCTTGAGGAGCTCTGCAAGCGACTCGCTAACCTCTTCATTGGGCCGCTCGTCCCCTAAGCCGTTCACAGGTGCTCTCTGATTGGGCTGCAGGTCGCTCCGCAGCTCTTCGAGCTGCTCGTCGTTCAGTTTCAAAGCCTCTTTAGCAAAAAACTCGAAAAAGTCGTCCTCGTCGATATCCACGCCCTCGCTGCGGAAGTATTCCCTGGCCTGCTGGTCCTCGTCCTCATCACTGCTCTCTTCCAGGTCCACATCGCGGAAAAAGTCCTGCAGCCGGCTCACCACCTCGTCGCCCTGGAACGTCTCCTCCATCTTCTTTTCCAGGTCCTCAGGATACTCCTCGTAGTGCAAGTTGGGCTGGACGGGCTCGGAGATGACGCCTGCAGCCAGCAGGGCCTCTTGCAGCCGGCTGCGCTTCTGGGCCAACTGCTTCAGCTCATCGTCACTTTTCAGGTCCACATGAGCATCAATCCCGTTCTCCCTCACGTAGTGCTCGAGAAACTGGCACACAACAGAGCCCCTGTGGACTGGGTCGTCCGCAAGACTGCGCTGGGACATGTAGAACCTGAGAAACAGGACTGTGAAGGCGGTGGTGGTCAGGGTAAACTGGACGAGGTTGTCCTGTGACTGGACGGGCGGCAGCTGGACCAGGCCGGCCCCTAAGCCGGAGCTGACGTCGCCCACGGCACGGTGGAGGGCCACGCGGGAGCTGAGCAGGCTGGCGTAGCGTCTGGGCAGGGCCAACTGCAGCTCAGCCTGGAGTTCGAGCGCCCGGCGCGGGTACTGGCGCACCTTGCGCAGCACAGCGGAGGTGATGCAGTCTTCGCACTTGGAGCTGGCCTTGCTGAGGAACAGCAGCGCCTCCTGGACGCTCAGCCCGCGGTCCTGGTAGTAGGTGTCTGGGATGAGCACGACCCTGCCCTGGTGGATCCAGGGCCTGTTTGCGCCGTTGGCCGGCTCGAGCCAGCCGGGCAGGACCTCTCCTGCTTCCACCAGCAGCGTCTCGCCCTCGTTGTCCCACACGTGGATGAACAGCTCGCTGTGCCTCTGCGACAGCTCGAACAGGATGCTGATGACCAGCCACTGGTCGTCCAGCCCGCTGCCGAACGCCATCTCGCCAAAGATGTAGGACTCCAGCCCACTCTCGGTGCTGGGTCCACCCCGGCGGGTGCTCTCGGTGCTGGGCCCCACAAGCTGGCACTCCACCCCCTCCTCAGTAAACACATAGTGCTCGTTATACGGCTGGAGCAGCCGCTGCAGGTCGTCGTACGCTGCCCGTAGCGCCCCAGCACCACCAGCCCCGCCCGGCACAGCACCACAGAACATCAGCGTCTCCTCCTCAAACGCAATCGCACCCACATCCTCAAAGACAATCGACGGGTCCTTCATTGGTGAAATATTTTAATAAAATTAGGTACAGTGAGGTATGTCTGAAATACAGGAAAAGGTGTTTGGTGGGACCGTGAACTGCTGCATCGAGCTGTACGCGGGCGACAGCAACCAGATGACGGTCAGGCGAGAGTTTTTCGTGAGTTGAGAGGGTCCCAGTGGATTGCTGAGCTAACTGTGACAGTGCACATTGAGCAGGAACAGCTACTTTCCGTGCTGCTTTGGGCGCGTGCTGGGCTACTTCCGGCCGTACCTGCTGGTGCCCGAGTGGGCGGACGCGCTGGGCTGGTGGCTCGAGTTTGACGGCGTCCCGCTGCGGTGGAACTACCCGGTGGGGCTGCTGCTGGACCAGCTGGTGCCCGCGGGAGCCCCCCAGGGAGGCGGCAGGGACTGCTGGCGCCTCACGCTGCGGCACAGGAGCTACCCGGAGGGCTACGTGCTGCCGCTGGCGTCCCTGGAGGACGTGCGCGCGCACTGGCTCAACCAGCTCAAGGAGAGCTGCTACGTGCTGAACGGGACTGCCAAACCGGTGATGCAGCTCTCCACCAGCGACACGGCCCTGCTGTGGGACAGCGTGCTGGGCCACGACGTGCACGACTTCTGGCGCGTCTTCCGCAAGCTCCTGCCGGGCCCAGGCAGGGCAAAGCACATTCCCACCAGGTTCTACTTCACCGTCTCTGATAAGGTGATTGACCTGCCCATCGGCGACGCCCACGACACAGACACCGTCACGGTGGGCGAGGTGCTCCACGGCTTCTTCCCGGACCTGTTTGGCTGCCCAAAGGCGTGCCAGGACGCCAAACCGGTCGTCCACGGCATCGTCGTGCCCATCGAGGCACCGCTGCTCCAGCTCTACAGAGAGTGCGTCTACATAGACGGGTTCCTGCACATTACCATAGTCTCTGGGTAGTCCGCCCAGGCAGCTGAAACCCTACTACAGGCCGGCTCTTTATGACTCACCAGACAAGCTACATAACACAAGATGAAGGTGTGTACTGAGATTCACACAGTGACAGCCCAGGTTCAGCATGTAGCAGCACTGGCATTTAAGAAATCGGCACGTCAAACACCGCCTGCATCCAGATACGGTACATCTTGAGCTGCCTCTTGCGGTTCACTATCAGTCTTCTGTCGGTGCCTATCTTGTTCTCAATAAACTTCTTGGTGAATATCTCCCGCAGCTCCTCCTCGGTGAAGAAGTACACCCGCGTGCCGTCCCCCCTGATATAGAAGTTGTCTTCCAACAGCCGGTGCTTCTTGAACCGCACCTGGGCCAGGTCGTACCGCCCATAGTCCCGGAACAGAATCTTACCTCCAGGCTTGAGGATCTTGCTCAGGTTGCTGATGGCACTGTCCCACTGGTTGGGTGCCAGCGCGCTGAACACAAAGATCATGATGGCTATGTCGACCGAGTGCGGCTCCACGCCCTCTGGCAGCTGCCCGTCCTCGTTGGCCAGGTCCCACACCGTCGCATGGCAGTGGCTCGGGTCAAACTGCTCGCTCTCCTTCACCAGCTGCACCGCCCGCGGACTGTAGTCCGCCCCAACAAGCTTCAGCTTCGGGTTCTTGTTCTGCTGCAGAATCGGAAACAGCGTGTTGCCGGCACCACACCCAATCTCGAATATCGTAACGTCCCCATAGTCTTCCTTGATCGCCTCATAGATCGACGGGAACTCGATCTGGATCCACTTGCGGTCCTTGAAAAAGTTCTCCCGGTTGTTCTTGTAGAACAGGTCCCAGTACTTGGCAGGGTTCCCGTTGAACAGCTTCTTGTCAAACTCTTTGACTGGCGCCTCGTACTGCTTGGAGATTTTGGCTTCCGCCTCTTCTATCTGCTCCTCGCCCCACTCCACGTTGTCCCACGCATTGTGGTTCCACACGTCCTCCTCGCTCTCCAGCTTCCTCTGCCCGAACACAAACGGCTCGTCCCTGCCTATACGGGTGTCTTCCTCTGCCATTCTCGTGCTCTAAGCAGCGTAGCCAATTTTTGAGAAAAATTTTATGCGATGAGATGTGGCCCAACCAGGACACTCTGCCCTGTGTCCAGGACCATTCCCACTCTCTGCGGGCACCCTGTGGGCACTCTGCGGGCACTCTGCGGGCACTCTGCGGGCACCCTGTGGGCACTCTGCGGACACCCTGTGGGAACTCTGCGGGCACCCTGTGCTGCCAGCACGCGATCAACCGTTATCCTTCAATTGTGACACATGCAGTTCCATGCACGCGTATGCAAGTGAACAACCAGCCATCTCAGGCCTAAGCAGCCTGTTGGTGCGTTTACATTCAAACTAAACCACAGGCAGCTACCAGCAACCGCACTCGCTTATAAACAATGGTGCTCCCACATACAGCCCTTTTGTTTTTCCCTTCCTATTGCCCACAAAGATGAGATACTTGCACAAGTTCAGTGGAGACTTGATAACAGAGTCCGACTTGCCCTCACCACCAGCACCGCTGGAGATCCCCAAGCTCAACAGAAACAGACAGTCCATGCTAATCGAGAACCTGCCGTTCAGAGTCAAGGCGGGCAACGATCGCCAGAAGAACGATCCCAGAAGAATCGTCAGCACCTCGTTCTTTGACCTGGTTTCCACAGACCCAAACCACACCGGGTTCATCAGCAGACACTCCCACAACCCTGAAAGCTCCACAGCCCTCGCACCTCCTCGCAAGCTCTGCAACGAGGTCGCAGACTTCAGACAAACCTCGCCTCACGAGGACCAGGACATCAGAGACAGTGCCTACGTGATAGACTTCTACAAAAAGAACTCGCCCTTCGACAATGTTTCTGACTCGTCCAGCACGTACTCAGACACCTCCTTGTTCTCGTCCATACAGAACGGCTCTTTAGAAGACTTCAAGCCTAAACCTATCAGAAGGTACTCCAACAGCGAGATCGACGAGTTTGAAAAGTTCAAGTTCGAAACGCTCAAGGAGAAGGAGCTGCCAGAGGTGCCTGCAGCCAAGCTGGGCAACTACGACGACCTGAGAGAGTCGCTTACAAACGAAGAATACAACACACAAATGGATACTGCGATATTCACCAGAAAGCAAAGAACCTTTTACCTGAAGCCCTCGCCGCCACCAAAGCGGCCTGTGCAGCACTGTGTGATAAACAACAGGGTGTTTTCCCTGTGAGATCAGCGTTTCAGCGACTTTCTGAACTTGCTCTGCTTTATTGGGTTGCCAAACTCATCTATTGGCTCCAGTTCCTTAGACTTGTCGTCCTCGAAAATTATATGACTGTCATTGTCACTTGTAGTGTTGTATTTCCGCAGCATTTTGCTTCGCAGCGTCTGGTATTCGTGTCTGAGCTGCGTCTCATTGATGATGTATTCTGGGTCCTCCGTGTCCTCGTTTTCCACGATTTGGTCAACCAGCACGTTCTCGTCCTGTGCCCCCTCCAGCTCGTCCAGCTCCTCTTGCAGCTCCTCAGGCGTGAAGATCCCAAATTCCGTTTGCAGATTCACGTCCTCTTCGTCCTCTTCCTCGTTCAGGTACGCTCTAATGCTTTCAAAGTCGATGTTATTCTCAACCTCCAGCTCGTTGGCGTCAAACGGGATAATCACTTGGGGTTCGGATCCCCCAGTGTTGGCCTTGTCAGAGCTTGCAGTCTCCCCAGAACCTTTTGCCGGCGCACTGTTCCCCTGCATTCTGGCTTTGAACTTGGACTGTTTAACTGGTGGCTCTGGGAGCTCAGCTTCTTTGATATCACTTATAACCGAGCTTCCAGTGCCCGTGTGGGAGCTTCCAGTGCCCGTGTGGGAGCTTCCAGTGCCCGTGTGGGAGCTTCCAGTGCCCGTGTGGGAGCTATGTGGCGCACCTAGGCCAACTCCAGATCTGTTCATGCTCATTCTGGACTTGAATTTAGACTTTTTCGGTTTCTCTTGACTGAGGTCTTGCTGTTGCATCACTGCACTGTTGCCAGACTCTACAATATCACCCACAATCTCCTCGAACGTGCTCTGCACTTGCTGCTTGAACTGGGAAACAGGTTTCAGTTCGTCTGAAATATTCTCAACTTCCTTGATTTGCAGTTCTTTGGCAAACGACACTTTCTTCTTCTTGTCTGGGAGTTCCTGTGGCTCCTCGTCTTGCTTGCTGGCTGGTGCTGCTTTGTTTCGCAGCTTTTCCAACTCTTTTGTGAACAAATCTTTATAGGTAGAGGGAATCAGCGAGTCGTTGTTGACAAAGTCCCAGTCGTCGTCGTCCTCCTCCTCTTCGTCATAGTCGTCGTACTCGTCGTCATCGAGCTCATCTGAGATGATTTGCAGCTGCAAAATATCTTCCGGGTCGATTGCTGGCTCGTTTGGATAAGCTTCTTCCTCTTCCTCTTCAACATCTCTAATGTTCATCTTCTTGAACAGTTTGTCGAACTGGGTGTCCGCTACGGGCCCCGAGGGCTCTACTGGGCCCAACTCTTGTATTTTTGGCTCAGTGTAACCACCCAGCTGTTCCGGTTTGGGCTGGGAGTCCCCTAACTCTTCTATTCTGGGCTGTGAGCCTTTCACAAGGGAACCCTCAGTAGGGAAGTCCCCCAAATCCTCTATTTTAGCCGGGGAGCCTCCTGACTGCTCTGTTCCAGCCTGGGGGCGTTCTGTTTCAGAATGGACACCGTGGGCAAGGGCAGCGCCCTGCGGGACAACTGAGCTGCTGATGACATTGCCGTCGTCGTCCAGCTCCTCCCTGATGTCCATGAACTGCGCAGCGTCTCCGCCCAGCTCACCCAACGGCTCCTGAGCCTCCAGCTCGCCCAGCTTCTTGAGCGTCCCATGCGCCTCTGCTATTCTGCGCTCGAATTCGCGGATTGTGCCACCCAGGTACTCCAGCTTGCGGTGCACGAGCTCGCCCGCCTCACGGGGCGTCCGCTCCACAAAGTACTCGCACCCCAGGAACACCAGCACCTTGGTCGGGTCGATGACTTGGCCTGTGACGATGGCTTTGGAGTTGAGCTGGATGGGCAGCGTAGGCGCATCGGAGGGACTGAGGCCCGAGTAAGTCGCCAGCTTGTGCCTGAGCTTGTCGTACTGGGCCCTGTGGGACTCCAGCAGCCGCTTCTTGTCTTCCAGGGACCGCACAGTCGTCTGGATCTGTGCTCTAAGCTCCTCCATCTTTGCTACGCAGCTTTACTAACATTACATAAAATTTTGCTCTATAAATTTTCACTCTTCTCCCAGCGCAGCAGGGCCTCCTGGAGCTCCTCCTCCTCGGTCTGCTGGCGTTGCTGGAGCTGGTCCTGCTGGTCCTTGTGGTCCTGGCGGGCCTGCTTGGCTATCTCGTCGTCGTAGAGCTTCTTGTTGTCGATCCAGCGGTCCTGGATATCGATGTCTGGGGCAGAGCCCTGCCGGGTGGCCTCAGCCCAGACCGAGTCGCCGCCAATCTCGGTGGCCCCGAACAGGTATCCGTTGGCCTTGTCGATCTTGGCCACCAGGCTGATCATGGACTGCTTGTCCTCGACGCAGAGCACCTCGAACTGGACGAGGCCAAAGTCCTCGACGAGCTCTGCCACCAGGCTGGTGAGCCGTGCGTACTTTCTGCCCATGACGCTGCTGGACTCGCGCTCGATGTACGGCTGCAGGCAATCGAGCTGCTCGGCCTGCGTGTAGTAGTCGAGCCTGAACGGCAGCTCGCCGTAGTTGCTCAGCAGGTCGATCTTGGACAGCACGTTGATGTGCGGGAGATCCAACTGCAGCATCGACCGCAGTGCCAGCAGCACCACCGACACGTACTGCGACGGCGACGTCAGGTAGAAGCTGTCCACGAGCGCCACCACACACAGCCGGGCCCCCAGCTGTTTTTCCAGCGCCCGGAAGATGCGCTGCAGCGCAGAGTGATGTGTGAACAGCTCTGTCTGCCCGGGACAGTCGAAGATCAGGTAGCTGTCCCTGATCCTGCTGATGCGGTCCACCAGCACGTCCACGGACGCGTCCAGCGTCTCCAGCGCGTACATCAGCCCGCCGTTCGGGCCCAGCTCTTCCTGAGCCATCACGTCCTCCAGCCGCACCACGTCCCGGATGTCCAACTCGCACTCGTAGTTGAGCCGGTCGTTGGCAGGGTCCAGGTTGATCACCGCCGACTGCCGGCCTATCGCGTTGTAGAACTGCTGCAGGCCCGCACAGTACGTCGACTTGCCGCTGCCCGGAGGGCCTATCACAATCTGCCCAAACATATTCTGTTACAGCTGCTTAGTCTCTGCCTTGCTGTTGCCACTAAGCTTTCTCTAAGCCTTCTCGCCAATGGTTGGTTAGCTGTTTCTACTAGCTGTACGCTCGTCAGCTGCCTGCTCACTGTCTAAAGTGCTGCTTCTTCTGCAAGCTCTTTCTACTGCAGCTGTGTACCACCTGCTGCTTGGCTGTCTAATCTCTCTCAGCGCTCAGCTCTTTGTGCTTGCTGTCGAGTTGGCTGGAACTGTTCTGCTAACTGGCTGTCTCTGCCTAGCTACCCTGTTCTCCTAGTAGGTTTCTACTGCCTGGGCTATTCGCAGTGGCGCCTTTTTGTGTAAAATGCAAAAAAATAATAATTTGCCACCAAACATCAACAACAACAAGATGAGCAGCAATCACAGCAATCACAGCACCGCCAGCACTCCCAGCAGTGTGAGCGTGGCACCACTGGTGCTGCTGTCGGTGGTGGACCATTACAACCGAGTGTCACAGGACACGAAGAAGCGGGTAGTCGGGTGCGTTCTGGGGTCGACCGAAGAGGGCACCACCAGGATCACCAACAGCTTTGCGATCCCGTTCGAGGAGGACGACAAGAACAGCGACGTGTGGTTCCTGGACCACAACTACATCGAGTCGATGCACGAGATGTTCCGCAAGATCAATGCGAAGGAGAAGCTGATTGGGTGGTACCATTCTGGGCCTAAGTTGAGGGCGTCCGACCTCAAGATCAACGAGATCTTCAAGAAGTACAGTGCGAGCCCGGTGCTGCTGGTGGTGGACGTGAAGCAGGAGGGTGTGGGCATCCCTACGGACTGCTACGTGGCAGTGGAGGAGATCCGGGACGACGGCAGCGCGAGCGAGCAGACGTTCCAGCACATTGCGTCCACGATCCAGGCCGAGGAGGCGGAGGAGATTGGCGTCGAGCACCTGCTGCGCGACATCCGGGACCAGGCAGCCGGCAGCCTGGCGCTCAGGGTTACGGGCCAGCTCAAGTCGCTCCAGGGCCTCCAGCTCAAGCTTAGGGGCATCACGGGCTACCTCGAGAGGGTCCTGCGCGGCGAGCTCCCGGTCAACAACGACATCCTCAGCAAGCTTCAGGACGTGTTCAACCTGCTGCCGAACCTGGCCGAGGACAACCCGCTGTTCCAGGCCCTGGCTGTCAAGACCAACGACGAGCTCATGGTGACGTACATAGCCAGCCTGGTGCGCTCCATCATCGCCTTCCACGACCTCATCGACAACAAGCTCGCCCAGTGAGTGCGGTGGACGCAGCGCACACAGCGCACACAGCGCACACAGCGCACACAGCGCACACAGCGCACACAGCGCACACAGCGCACTGGTGGTTTGAATACATAACCTCACTTTATCACACCTCTGTACTCCTAAACTCTTTCAGACCATCTGCTAGCCTTTTATTCATCCTGACAATCTCTAACGACTATCATATTCATCAATTCATCAGTGTATCCTTAACTTTCTTCATTTTACAGTCGTCCTCTGTAACATGCTAAGCCCATTACCCGTAAAGAGAAGTCGCTAGAAGTACCTAGTGGGTAACGACTGGCACATTAAGCAGTATTCCACCATATCTTCTATAAATGTTGGATCCAAACTCCCACTGGTGGTATTTGATAACTACAGTTGATCTGGGCTTGGACCCTACAGATCTCTGCCTATTCGATAACAGTTGATGTGGAAACACCCTATATTCCTGAGTGCATTATTTCGTGCTTCCTCAAGCGCTAAATTATGGCTACATGTAAAGGGTGTATGATAAAACTACCATACGAGCTGCGATAATCTCAGTGGGATCCTGATGACGGCAGTTACCAACTACTACATTACAGTCGATTGAACGAAGCACCATCTTTTGGTATGAGGGATAAGGATCGATAGTTCATTGGTGAGAGTGCTGGTTTATTGTAAACCACCAAGCAGCTCCCATGGCGGTTACTTAATTTTTTTTTTCAAATTCCCGTAGCCAACTAACCAACGACAATGCTGAGACTGTTTCCGGTGCGTGCGACGGCTGCTGCGCCGCCACGCTTCTTCTGCACCACGCGGGCGCTGCTGAACGCGCCCAGCCTCAAGCAGTTCACGTCCAACGTGCCTCCGATCAGCACCAGCTCGCTGCAGAAGGCCATTAGCTGCTCGTCAGACCCCAAGCCGTTCGTCGCCACGCCCAAGCAACCGCACACTGCCCGCCAGCCCAACGTGCACTCCTCACACAGCCTCAAGAAGATCCTCAGGACGTACCTGCAGCTGTCCAAGCCCCGGCTGACGGCTCTTGTGGTGCTGAGCTCCATCTGCTCGTACGCGCTCACACCGCTGAATGCCACTGTTCCGCAGCTCATCTTCCTCACTGCAGGCACTGCGCTGTGCTCGGCAGCGGCCAACGCCATCAACATGGGCAGGGAGCCCGTCTTCGACAAGATGATGACCCGGACCGCAGCCAGACCCATAGTGAGAGGCGCGCTCACTGCGGGCCAGGCGTACCGCTTTGCCGCGCTGTCCAGCGTCCTGGGCGTGTCCACGCTGTACCTGGGCGTCAACCTGCCTGTGGCCGTGCTGGGCGGGCTCAACATCGTGCTCTACGCCTGGATCTACACCTCCCTGAAGCGGGTGTCCATCCTCAACACCTGGGTGGGCGCCGTCGTGGGCGCGATTCCGCCACTGATGGGCTGGGCAGCCTCCAGCCCGCTCACCGACCCGGGCGCATGGTGCCTCGCGGGCCTGCTGTACGCCTGGCAGTTCCCGCACTTCAATGCCCTTAGTCACAACCTTAGAAACGAGTATAAAGCTGCGGGCTACGTCATGACCTCCTTCGTCAACCCCATGCTCAACGCGCGTGTGGGGCTCAGATACTCCCTGCTCATGTTCCCGCTGTGCGTGGGGCTCTGCTACTACGGCGTCACAGACTGGCTGTTTGCGCTCGACTCAGCCGTCCTCAACTCCTGGCTCAGCTACTGGGCGTTCCAGTTCTGGTGGCAGCAGAGAAAGAACTACCGCTCTCTGAACGGCGGCACTCCGTCCAAGGAGGGTATCAAGCTCGCCACCGTGTACGCGACTAAAATGTTCTGGGGGTCCGTGTGGCACCTGCCGGGCATCCTGGTGCTGGCCATGCTGCACAAGAAGGGCCGCTGGGACTGGCTGTTTGGGAACTCAGACTCCACCACCAACACTAAGTTGACACCTGTATAAACGAGCCTGCTGCCGTCAGCGGGCGTATAAATTGAGTTATTGTTAGCGAGGGTAGTGCTATACACACTGCTGTCGTAGTTATACTTGGAGCTAAGCCAGCGCACGTACAGCTACTTGTGCCACGGAATCCTCTTTCTGACACGGTACGCTGTGCACACCCAGCTATGTTTAGCTGGTGATGACGGTCTGTGTAGTTCGAGCCGCAGACTTTTGAGGTGGTTAGTGGGTACATCAGTTCATCTCTTTGACCACTGCAGTACACCTCCAGCTATAGCTAGCTAAAATGCCAATCATTACGGCTGATTTCCAAATGGTGACTGTAAAGCTTCAGTGTAACACCAAAAGCTAGGTTACAGCCAAAGTAAGGCAGTTATGTAGCAATAGTATAGCCATGCAATCTCAATTCCCAATAAACCAGCCTGTATACATATCATACTACAGTAAGTACAGTTCCAGCTGCTATTTTCAGGCTTCATAGTGCGCAGTAGCCAGGCTAGCAGTCTGATATATTTACTTAATCTCGATCAGAATACTCCTGCTGAGTGTTGTTCTATATGTACCAGAGTGGCTGTCACTCGTATATCAAGAATTCTCAAAATATAGCTCATGATGAGTAGATCACTTTATATATGATCCTAAAGTATACTTATATTCCATCCTAAAATGTTGATGATAATATTTTCAGTTCATCAAGGTTGAGAGATGGTATTACGAACTAACCGTAGGCTAGAGATAGTTCAGGATAACATCAATACTAACCTATACTATAAAATAATCTACTCGATATACCGAGATTAAATCAAATTAATATGTAAATGATAATAATGTTAGGAAAAGCCTCTTCACCTGGTTCATAAATCAAAGATCTAATTGACACCAGTACAAACTGTCAAAAGTTGTTTAGGTACTATTAATAAATATTCCTGGCTTGCTGGTAGGATTAAAAAGATATCTAATCACTAATCTATGAGTGATACCAGCATGATTAGTGGTCATTATTACCCGAGATATCATACAGTATTACTACTATGCTTAGAAAAGCTGAGTGAAGGATGCACAGCATAAACTGGTAGTAACAACCAAGATCATAAGCACCCAAGTCTTTAGCATTCCACTTTCTGTTGATATGTTTACGCATAGCTTTGTCCCCAGCATGAAGTTAATATCGTCACCAGGACCATTGACCTACGCCTAACATAATAACTGCTGTCTCAGTAGCTTGAGTATAGGATGAATGGGCACAATCGCAGTATTGGTGCTGGTCTCGTTATAGTTCCAGTCATGGCGTTACAGGATTTATAACAGTGGCCGTCTACCGTTCTGGCATCACACAGTGTTATATCTGTGGATGCCATAGTTGGTTGTGTGTTTAGTGCTACTGGCGACACCACTATGAATACCATAGTTATTGTGTGTATAGGTGATATAATTGTAATTCCACTACCTGGCTACGTTTTAGGTGCTACGGCTACGTTTTAGGTGCTACGGCTACGCTTTAGGTGCTACGGCTACGTGTGGAACGTCATATCGACTGGTTACAGCATTACACAGCTCACAACTTCTTGTACTCCAAAGTACCCTCCAGTTTCTTAACCTCAGCAACCTTTCTAACAGCCTTGAGCAAGTCGTTCTGGATTATATAGTCGCGGTCGTTTCTGATGGCAAAGAAGCCAGCCTCTGTGACCACGTTACGGATGTCGGCACCGTTGAAGCCGTCACTCATCTTGACCAGAGCTTCGTAGTCAAACTCTCCCTGCTTATTAACCTTGGAGGTGTGGATCTTGAACACTTCGAGTCTGCCAGCCTCGTTTGGCAGGCCAATCTCGATCTTTCTGTCAAGTCTACCGGCTCTGAGCAGGGCAGGGTCCAGGGTGTCGGGTCTGTTGGTGGCCATGATGACTTTTGTCTGGCCCAGGTAGTCGAACCCGTCCATCTGGTTGAGCAGTTCCATCAGGGTACGCTGCACCTCACGGTCAGCAGAGGTACCCTCGCTGAAACGGCGGCCGCCAATGGCGTCAATCTCGTCCATGAAGATGATGCAGGGCTCGTGCTCCTTGGCGTACTGGAACATCTCTCTGATGAGCCTAGCACTCTCGCCAATGTACTTGTCGACGATGGCGGAGGCCGGGCTGAAGATGAAGTTTGCGCCAATGGTGGCAGCGGTGGCCTTGGCCAGCAGGGTCTTACCTGTACCCGGAGGCCCGTAGAGCAGGACACCCTTTGGCGGCTTGATGCCGACTCTTTGGAACAGCTCCGGGTTCTTCAGGGGCAGCTCGATCACTTCTCTGAGCTCGCGGATCTGCTCGTTCAGGCCACCCACCGTGTTGAAGGACACGTCGCCCGGCTTGAAGGTGGTCATGTTGTACACGAGCGGGTGCACCTCACGGGGCAGAATCCGCATGATGGTGAGGGTGGTCATGTCCAGCGCGACGCGCACGCCCTGCTTGAGCCGCTCCTTCTTGATCGAGTTGCGGCAGTTCACAATGTACCGCGGGCCGGACGAGGCCTTGACAATGAACCGCTCGTCGTCCAGCTGCTTCAGCACCTCGCCCACAACCTGCCCGATGCTCTGCAGCGCCTTGATGTCGTTCTCTGTCTTGTCAAACTCGTGCTCCAGCGTTCGTATCCCCAGCCGCAACTCCTTGAGCCGCGAGTCCCACTGGTTGTGCTCCAGCATCTTGTTCTTGAACTTGGCCAGCGCCTCGTCCCTGGCGGTGTCTGCTGGCTCAGCGGCTGCTTCTGCTGCTTCTGCTGGCCCTGTGTGCTCTGCCGGCTCCGCCTGCGTCACCGCGCGGTCGCCCTCGGCATCCAGCGCCTGTAAAAGTGGATCGTTCTCTTCGCTCATCGCTTCGTTGCTGCTTTTCCCGCTGAATGAATTGTTTTGCCACTGAAATGAAATTGTTTTGTGGGCACAAAAAAATAATTTGGGCAGAAAATATTTTGTGGAAAATAATTTGGAGAGGAAGAAGCAGCACAGCATGGAGTTTCACGCTGTTATATTGTGCGGGCCGGGCACGAACCTGAGCCCGTTCTCGCGCACCAGGGAGACCGGGCAGCCCAAGGCCGCGCTGCCTATAGCGAACCGGGCGATGATCGAGTACGTGCTGGAGTGGTGCGAGCAGGCGCCGTTCCCACGGGTGACGGTGGTGTGCGACACAGAGTCACAGGCCGAGATCCAGGGCCTGGTGGAGCAGTACCTGGCGCGTGCGCAGAGCAAGAGCCAGGTAGAGGTGATGAAGTTTGACGGGGAGGCGACGGGTGCGGTGCTGGAGCAGCTGAGCGTGCAGGCCAGCAACCTGGTGGTGCTGCCATGCGACTTCCTCACGGACCTGCCGCCGCAGGTGCTGATCGAGGAGTACCGCAACAAGGACGAGCACGACGTGGGCATGTCGGTGCACTACAAGAACAAGTTTGAGAACATTGACAAGAAGCACCTCACCAACTACTACACGGTGTACTCGGAGGACGCGCACCTGCTGGACATCTACTCCAAGGAGTCTGTCGAGTCCAGCAAGGCGATCGAGATCCGCACGCAGCTCGTGTGGCGCTTCCCCAACTCCACAGTGTCCACCAAGCTGCTGGACTCGTCCATCTACTTTCTGAGCACGCACGTCCTCGAGCAGCTCAAGCACGACAAGTACGACTTCAGGCGGTCCGTCACCAAGGTGGTGCGCGACCTGGCCCGCCGCTCGTGGAAGCACGCGGTCAAGAAGGGCGGCATTGCGTTTCTCGAGGTGCCCGCACAGGCCAACTTCATCCGCTCAGACAACACCACCGCCTACCTGGAGGCCAACCGGTACCTGATGAAGCTGCAGGCCAAGCAGCTGCAGCAGCCGCAGGCCAAGGAGAAGGGCGCGGCCACCGTGGGCGCAGACTCGCAGGTTGGCGAGAACACCACGCTGGGCGAGCGCACCAGCGTCAAGAAGACCGTCGTGGGCAACGGGTGCGCCATCGGCAAGAAGTGCAGACTCACAGGGTGCGTTCTGCTGGACGGCGTGGTGCTGCACGACGAGGTGGTGCTCGAGAACTGCATTGTGGGTCGAAACGCCGTGGTGCAGGCCAAGGCCCGCCTGACCAACTGTAACGTCGAGGGCAGCTACACCGTCTCGCGCGGGCTCCAGCTCAAGGGCGAGACGCTCACCAACATCTTCATCGAGGGCCAGGACTCCTCCTCCTCCGACGACTCCGCCGACGACAGCGACTACAACAGCTACGAGTACGACGAGTTTGACGACGACGACGACGACGGGCTGTTTGAGCGGTGAACGCCTGCTGGGGCCCACCAGGTCACCAAGAGTTCACTGGGAGTTCACTGGAGCTCTCTGGAGCCATATGGGAATTCTCTGAAGCCATATGGAGCCCCAAATCTCCCTGGAACTTCTCTGGAACCCCCGGACCTCACTCGAGAGCTCCTGGAGACCTGCAGCCCAGCATGAGGGAGCTGAGCACGTAGAGACCCAGCGCTTTAGTAACTACATCCAAACACCTTGCAACAGAAAATTTTTTGTAGTTCAACAAAGAAAACGAGTCAACAAAAGTAACCGCGAACTGTTTTGACCACAAAGAGACTGAGAATTAGTACGAGCCGAGATGTCTGAGCCCAAAACCATTGTTTTGGAGAACGTGAGTGTGGTGTGTGGCACGGGGGTAAAGCCGCGGGCGGGTGCAGGCAGCACCGCCAGGCGCCAGGTGCCACCTGAGATGATTTGAGTTGATTTGGAGACTAACTGCGCGCTTGTGCAACAGACCGCTAGAAGAGATGCGCTTATTGCTATCGAGAAGAAGTACCAGAAGGTCTGGGCAGACGAGAAGTTGTTCGAGCTCGATGCGCCTACGCTTGAGGAGGAGCCATTCACCGTGGATATTGACGAAATCCACGCAAAGTTCCCAAAGTTCATGAGTTCCATGGCCTACCCTTACATGAACGGTGTGTTACACGCGGGTCACTGCTTTACCTTGTCCAAGGTGGAGTTCAGCATTGGTTTCGAGCGTATGAGAGGTAAAAGAGCTCTTTTCCCATTGGGTTTCCACTGTACTGGTATGCCTATCCGCGCGTGCGCCGATAAGCTAGCCAGAGAAGCCGAGCAGTTCGGCAAGGACTACTCCAACGTGCCTGCCGAAGACGCGGAAGAGGAGACAGACGTGTCCACTCCTCCTTCCACTGCCGCCTCTAAAAGTGAAGATGTCACAAAATTCAAGGCCAAAAAATCCAAGGCTGCTGCCAAACAGGGCCGTGGTAAATACCAATTCGAGATCATGCTTCAATTGGGTATTGACCGCAACGACGTGTACAAGTTTGCTGACCCAAACTACTGGTTAGAGTACTTCCCTCCATTATGTGAACGTGACTGTACCAACTTCGGTGCCAGAATCGACTGGAGAAGATCCATGATCACAACTGACGTCAATCCTTACTACGACCAATTTGTCAAATGGCAAGTCACCAGATTAAAAGAGCTTGGTAGAATTAAGTTTGGTGAGCGTTACACCATCTATTCCGAAAAAGATGGCCAAGCTTGTATGGATCACGACAGACAAAGTGGTGAAGGTGTCACTCCACAAGAGTACACTGGTATCAAAATCAAGATTGACGAGTTTTCTGACCCATCAGTTGCAGAACCTCTAACCGAGGGGAAACCAGTTTACTTGGTTGCTGCCACTTTAAGACCAGAAACCATGTACGGTCAAACCTGTTGTTTTGTCTCACCAAAAATTGATTACGGTATTTTTGACAATGGTGACTGTTACTACATCACAACTGAACGTGCTTACAAAAACATGTCTTTCCAAAAATTAACTCCAAAGAGAGGTGAATATAAACCAGTTACAACTGTTAATGGTTCAAAATTAGTTGGTTCTAAAATCACTGCTCCATTATCTGCTTACAAAAACTTGAGGGTCTTACCAATGGAAACCGTTTTAGCAACAAAGGGTACTGGTGTTGTCACTTGTGTTCCATCTAACTCTCCAGATGACTACATCACCACAAAGGATTTGAAAAACAAATCTGAATACTACGGCATCAACCCTGATTGGGTTATCGATGAGATTTTACCAATCATTCACACTCCAAAATACGGTGACTGCTCTGCTGAATTCTTATGTAAAGAAATGAAGATCCAATCTCCAAAGGATTCAATCCAATTAGCTGCAGCAAAAGAAGCTGCTTACAAGGAAGACTTTTACCAGGGTGTTGTTATTTACGGTAAATACAAAGGAGTTCCAGTGCAAGAGGCCAAAAATAAGGTTCGTGCTGATTTGATTGCATCAAATGACGCCTTTGTTTACAACGAACCAGAATCCCCAGTTATTTCTCGTTCTGGTGACTCTTGTGTTGTTTCATTAGAAGACCAATGGTATGTTGATTACGGTGAACCAGAATGGAAAGCCGATGCTGTTGAATGTTTACAGAACATGAGATTATTTGCTCCAGAAACAAGAAATGCTTTTGAAGGTGTCTTGGATTGGTTAAAGAACTGGGCTGTTTGCAGAACTTATGGATTAGGTACCAAATTGCCATGGGATGAACAATACTTAGTTGAATCGTTATCAGATTCAACTATTTACCAAGCTTATTACACCATTTCTCAATTCTTACATGAAGACTACTATGGTAGAGTTCCAGGTAAATTTGGTATTAAACCAGAACAATTAACTTATGAAGTTTTTGACTATATTTTTGCAAGAAGAGATGATGTTAAAAGTGAAATTCCATTAGATGTTTTACAAAGATTAAGAAGAGAATTTGAATATTTCTACCCATTAGATGTTTCAATTTCAGGTAAAGATTTAATTCCAAATCATTTAACTTTCTTCATCTATACCCATACAACCATTTTCAAGAAAAGATACTGGCCAAAGGGTATTAGAGCAAATGGTCATTTATTATTAAACAACAACAAAATGTCTAAATCTACCGGAAATTTCATGACTTTGGAACAAATTGTTGAGAAATTCGGAGCAGATGCTTCACGTATTGCATTAGCAGATGCAGGTGATACCGTTGAAGATGCCAACTTTGAAGAATCAAGTGCCAATGCAGCAATTTTACGTTTAACTACATTAAAAGATTGGTCAGAAGAAGCTGTTAAATCACTTGATTCTTTCAGAACTGGTGAATACAACTTTTTTGATAAAGCATTTGACAACGAACTGAATGAATTATGTGAAGAAGCTTATAAGCAGTATGAACTGACTAATTACAAAGGTGCATTGAAATTTGGATTATTTGACTACCAAACTGCAAGAGATTATTACCGTGAATCTTCAGAGAAAATGCACCGTGATTTAGTTTTGAAATATATTAGAACTCAATGTTTGTTATTACAACCAATTGCACCACATTTTGCTGAATATATTCATCGTGAAGTTTTAGGTAATAAGGGCAGTGCACAAGATGCAAAATTCCCAAGAGCTGAAGTTCCTGTTGATCTGAGTATCAGTGAATCTTTGGAATACATTCGTTACTTGACCAGATCAATTCGTGAAACTGAAGGATCACTGTTGAAGAAGAAGAAGGGTAAAACGTCTGAAATTGATGCATCAAAACCAGTTAAGCTAACCATTTTTGTCAGTGAATCATTTCCAGAATGGCAAAACAACTACATTGAGTTGGTACGTGAACTGTTTGAAAACCAATCACTTAATGACAACAAGATTATCAAAGAAAAAGTTGGTAAAGATATGAAGAGAGCCATGCCATTCATCTCAAACTTGAAGCAAAGATTATCCAAGGAGAGTCCAGAAATTGTTTTTAACAGAGAACTGAACTTCAATGAGATTGAAACCATCAAAAACGCTATTGAAAACTTACAGAAAGCACCTTCACAGGTTAAAGTTGAACAAGTTCAATTAGTTTCGTTCCAAAACGGATCTAAAGTTGGTAAGGATATCCTGACCCAGGAAGAAGTTGAAATTAATGTTGGTGGTAAGATCATTGATGGTGCAGTGCCTGGCCAACCAGGTATTCTGATGCTGAATATTTAAGAGACTGGAAGCTTATTGCGATGCTTGCCATCAAGTGCCTAAAAGGTGCCCACATTGCCATCAAGTAGGCTGCCTCGTTGCCATCAGTAGCACCACTACATTCCACCACGTGGAGCATCATTAGCTATATATTTTTATTGATATCAGTCCAAGTCGTTGTAGCGCGCAACTGGTTTATATATTCTCAGTCCAAGTCGTTGTAGCCTCTTTTGCGCAACTGGTTGATGGTCCAGACCCAGTTCTCAGCGCAGTTGTTTATGTCCGAGGACACTGCTGACGGGGTAGCCAGCACACCCTTTGTAGTGAAGTAGCCACCGTTGTTGTCTATGAGCACACTGGGCGAGGTGGACAGGGCACACTTGAGGGTGGAATAAGCGCCTTCCTCGTTGGAGCAGCCAAAAAAATAACCAAATATTTGGAAGAAGAACCAGAAGCAGATGCCAAAGATGGGCAGCTTGGTCCAGTACGAAAACAGGTTGGTATTCATCACAAAGCCGGGGTGCACAGAGTACGATTTGACGTTTGGGTACTTTACCGCGAGCATTTTCATGAACTGGATGCCGCAGGTCTTGGCCTGGGCGTACCGCAGCCACGTGAAGACAAAGTTGGGCCAGTAGTTGAACTGCCAGTCGTTACTGAACTTGAACAATTCGATGAAGTGGCCGACTGACGAGACGAAGACGACTCTGCCCGGAGCGGTGTGGCTAGTGGTGTGGCTGGTGGTGTGGCTGGTGTGGCTAGTGCGGTCCAGCAGGTGCACGAGCCGCTGTGTCAACAGGAAATGGGCGACGTAGTTCGTCTGGAACTGAATCTCGAACCCGTCGCGGGTCGTGGCAAACGGCAGGGCCATGACCCCGGCGTTCAGGATGAGCAGGTGCAATTTCTTCTCAAGGGCGCTGAACTTGGCCGCAGCCTTCTCGACCGAGCGCAGGTCCAGCAGGTCCATCTCGACAAACTTGAGGTCCCCGAGGAACCGGGAGCGCAGTTCGTGCTCGATCACATGGCTGCGGCGCCTCTCAGCCTCCAGCTTGATCTCTTTGATGCACTTGGAAACCCTGGAGCAGCTTCTGCCTGCAATGTACACGGTGAACCCGTGCAGGTACAGGTGCAGCACGGTGAACCAGCCGATGCCACTGTTGCCCCCTGTGACCAGCGCAACCCTCCGGTCCACAGCAGGGTCGTAGTACGGCAGCTCGTCGGGATTCATGTGGCTGCTCTTGGTAGCTGAAAAATGTACTGATAGAAAAAAAAATTATGTAATTATATCATAACAGCGAGGTTCCTATTTACATTATGTACGCGCGCTAGAAGTCGAAGCCGTGCTCTTCGTCGTACTTCTTGAGGGCTTCCTTGTGCTTGATGATCTTCTTGGACAGGAATTCCTTCATGGCGTCGGTGAGCTCCACTTTTGGAGGTCTAGGAATAGCAGCGAGCTTTGCGCTGATTTCCCTTGTCTTTGGAGGCACCGGCATCTCTGGGTACGTGAGCTTGCGCAGCATTCTCGCGTCGATCTTTCTCTTTCTCAGCTTGGAGTGCTCGTTTCTCAGCGTCTTGAGCGCCTGGTATGGCACCAGAGGCTTGAGTGCGTGTGTCACGAACAGCGACATCTCGGCCAGGTCCTCCTTTGCGGTGGTTTGCACGCCGTCCTCCACGTGCTCCGGCTCGGGCCATGGAATCACCAGCTCCGGGCGGTCGTACACGCGTCTCACGGGCATCATCTTCTTGTACTGGCCGTTGAACTTTGGCTTGCTGAACGTCAGGTTCTCCACAGCCACAGTCTTGAGCTTGCCCGTGGTCTCGTCCTTGATGTCTGCCACCAGTCTCAGGTCGCTCTTCTTCAGGGGCAGAGGGTACGAGATCAGGTGCGACGTCTGGCCCTTGACCCACAGCTGTTTAGGCACAATGGACTGCTTCTGAGGCCCGTTTTCGTCCAGCAGGTACCCGCCGCCCTCGACGTGGCGAGTCACCTTGCAGATATTGCCCTTCTTCTCCCCCTTCACGATCACAACACGGTCCCCAACCAAAAACTCCAGCTTGGCCGGGTCCTTCTCAATGTATCCTGGGTTTCTCAGATCAGGCTTGAGCACTGGGCGCATGAACTCTGGCTGCATCTTGCGGTTCAGTGCCTCAAAGTGCTTCAGGTGTCTGTCCGACAGCCTGTCGAAGTTGATCTTGAATCTCTTACCAGCAATGGACAAGTACGACATGGTGCTGGTGCTGTGCTGCGGTGCTTGGTGCTTAGCTGCGTTTTGCTGGTGAAAATTTTTGGCCCTGGGCGCGGCCGGGTAGTCCCAGTCCCCCAAAATTACGTAACACTTACATAAGCAAATAAAACAAAATTACATAATCAGAAGTGTACAGCGAGCCGGCATAGGTGAGTGCCGGCCTAGTTGTCTGTGCAGATGGCCACAAACTCCTGCTCGTTGACTGCGTGTTGTTAGTATCGCGCCCCTGGCCCACGCACCACAAATACTCACTTTCTCCGTCATTGTCCAGGTCGAACTCGTCAATCATTGCCCTGAGCTCTTCGTCGCTGAGGTTCTCGCCCAACTCCTTGGCCACTCTTCGTAGATTGCGCAGGCTGATCTTGCCCGTGTTGTCGTCGTCAAACAACCGGAACGCGCGGCGGATCTCCTCCAGCGGGTCTCGGTTCAGCACCTTCTCTCCCATAATCGCGAAAAAGTCCTCGTAGTGCATCTGGTTTCTGTCGTCTCTGTCAAACTCATGGATCAGGTCCAGCACCTCCTGCTTGCTCATCTCAAACCCCAACGCGCGGATCGCCACTTTCAGCTCGTGGTAGTCCAAGTACCCGTCGTTGTTCATATCAAATAGGTTGAAGGCCTCTCTAATCTCCTGTTTCTGCTCTTCTAGCAGCTCTTTTTTCAGCACGTTCGTCACGTTCCCACCCACACGCGCGCCTGAGCCTCCAGTAACTCTTCTTGCTGACATCTCTGCGCCGCTGCTTCTGCTTCTTTCTTCTTCACAAATAAACAATCTGACAAAAGTTTTAAAAAGTAAACAAATCGCGTAAATAAACAAACACAAAAACCACAAAATATGGTAAAGCTCCATCAGACGTGCTTGTTTCGGGGCACCAAAGTTGCAGTGAGGTTCATTGGTGAGACACAGTTTGCTGAGGGCATCTGGTACGGCATTGAGATAATTGACGAGCTGAATCCCCATGGTCTGGTGGGTAAAAACGATGGCTCCATCAATGGCGTTAGGTACTTTACCTGTCCGGCCCAGAAAGGGCTGTTTGTGAGGGAGCGCGAGCTGCTGAACGAGGAAGCGCGTCTCAGGCAGATAATAAAGAAGCTTGACGACAAGCTATTTGACCTGAATAGCCAGATCAGTGAGCTGGAAAACGGGCTGCAAGCAGTGAGCAAAGAGAATTCCGAGCTCAAGGAGGAGATTGAGCTAACCACCATTGAGAAGGAGACCCTGCAGGAGCAGATTGGCATTCTGAACCACGAAATAAGGGAACTGAGCAAGTTTAAAAGCCTGTTCCACAGCTCAGAGCTGGAACTAAAGTCCAAAACTGAGATTATAAACCAGTTGAAGCAGCAGATCGACCTGAACGACAAATTTGAGATCATTGACAAGCTCACTTCGGAGAACTTTAGTCTACAGACGGAAGTCAGAAACCTGAAAAGCTCTGTCGCTGAGTATGAGGACTTGATCAGTCTAAACAAAGATTTCGAGAAAATCCACAATGATATTGAGATCGAGCTCAACAATAAGGTAAAGCACCTGAACGGGCTGCTGATGGAGAAGGAGAACATGATCAACGCTCTGCTCCAGAAATTGGCAAACTCTAGTGCCGGGACACCACAGACTTCAACTAGTGCTCCTATTGACCAAAGCAGCAGCAGCAGCAACAACAACAACAACAGTAACAGTAACAGTAACAGTAAGAACAACTTGGTCAAGCTGAGTATACTCAAACAGCATCTGGCTACAAAATCCAAAATAATAAACCTGTTCAAGTCAGATAAATACGAGGTCTCAGAGAGTGAAGTAAACAAATTAGAGCTGACTGACATGAAACAAATCATTACAAGCCTGATTGATAACTTTGACTTCAACGAAGACTTATTACTGGATTTAATAAAGTATAAATTCATTCTGAAGCTCAAACTATTTGTCAACGAGATCGACGCAGCTATTGAAGCGAGTTCACACTCTAAAGTCCCAGTGCTTACATCTTACCCAGACTTTGAAGTGTTTGAAAAACTGATTGAAAACATACTGGACGAAGAGTTCGAGGTGGAGCTTCCTTTAATTAAAATCAGCTACGACAGCTATCTATGGAAGAACCGTTTAAACACCAGAAAGTCCGTGAGTGACCAGATTTCAATTCTGCAGTCAATCAGGGATATCATCAAGCTGCTGAACACCAACATGTTCAGATTCAGCGAGCATCTTTATAATAACGTTGTCAAGCAGATTGAACTGTTTAAGCAGTTCAGGGAACAAATCACAAAAGATGAGAATACCGAAATAGATGAGGTACAAGTAAAAACTTTCAATGAAACCTTTGACACCTTTTTCAAGCTGACACAGCAGCGAGTCATTGACAACAAGTTGGATATTGAATTCAATATAAATATTTCACCACCACCAACCGTGAATAAATACGTGAGGCAACCACCCAGCGAGACAGAGACCAAAGAATACGAGCAAGTGGAAGAAGACCCTAAGGCTGCTGAAATCGAGGCGCTGAACCTGAAAATACAATTGCTAAACTCAAAGCTATCAAAATTTAATGAATTTGAAGAGCTAATTAGAAAATACAAGTCTGAGATTCAATCTTTACAGAAAACGTCGCACGAACAATCGAGTACTATAGCGCAACTGAGTGAGATGAACCAGAATCTGAACCAGAAACTTGACAAACTGAACAGAGACTCGATTTTAAACAACTATTCGAATGCTGAGATTATCAAGGAAAAAGCTCATTTCACCAAACTGGAGCTTGTTTCTGAGTTACAGCATCTGCGCAACATCATCAAATCGATGCAGAAAACGCAGCGCAAGAGCAGAACAAGACATGTCTTCCTGGAACGGGAGTTGCTCACCAGCACTAGGCCATCGAACGCGACACTCACGCAGCTGATCCAGCTGTCGCGCCAGCTGCAGTCGTCGGTCAGGTCAACGCCGGTTTCTTCTTGGGCCACTTCCTAGCCTTCTCGATCTTGTGCTTAGGCTGGATGATGTCCAGGAAAAAGATGAGCACCAGATCCACAATAAGGCACAGGATGAACATTTTGCCCGACCAGGGACCTATCTGGTAGAGGCCGACAAACTTTTCCAAAGTGGTGAGCTGTTCGTCAGGCTTGATGGAGTTGTACACGACCTCAGTGCGGAGGGCGATGTCTGCCCAGTTGTACATTTTGGCGACTCTTTCATGGAATTTTGAAGTGTCGAGTTCACCGCGCTCGATGATTTTGATGGCGTGGAGCGTGTGTTTGACGAGAGATTCGACCGAGGTGTTGGCATAGATGGTCATGTCGTTGGGGAGCACCTCTGGAATCCCACCGACTCGAGTTGTGACGACGAGCAGGCCGCAGCTCGCAGCCTCCACCAGCACTGTGCCAAAAGCCTCTGTGAGCGACGGGTGGAGGTATATCTCGCCCTGGACCATGACGTCGCGGACTTGCTGGTGCTTGACGGCGCCCATGAGGGTGATTCTGTCCTGGAGTCTGTGGGTTTCGATGGTCTGCTGGATCTCGATGAACTTGGGCCCGTCGCCCGCTATTATGAACTTGACGGTGGGGTGTTGCTGGCAGATTTTGGGGATCATGGCGCACAGTAGGTCGGCACCCTTGTTGGGGAAGAGCCTGGAGATGACTACGATGGTGACGTGGTCCTTCTTGGGCTTGTGGCGCAGGGGAGCAAAGTCCTTGGACACGACCGCGTTGGGAATGACCGAGCACTTGTACGGGTCGAAGCTGCCGCGCAGGCACATGTTCTCCTTGCACGTGTTGGAGACGCAGATGGTGCGGTCGAGGTTGACGAGATTGAACTCGAGCACCTTCTGGCCCCAGACGTAATTGGTTTCGCTGAAGCCGTACAGCGAGTGGTCTGTGAGCACTGTTTTGATGCCGAGCGAGGCTGCATGGAAGATGGCCTCGTTGGCGAGCGTGGACAGCCCGGCGTGGCCGTGCAGGATGTCGATCTGCTCGCGCAGGAAGATGTTGCGCAAGATGCCCAGCGGTGCAAATACAGTGGGAAAAGTGGTCTGCCGGTAGAACACGAACAGAGGCACATAGTACACTTTGAGGCCGTTGGTGCAGTAGCGGACGCCCCTGCGCTGGCCATAGTTGTGCGTGATGACGATGACGTTGTGGCCCAGCTTGATGAGCTCCTGCGCGAGGTGCTGGATGTGAAGCTCCACGCCGCCGGCCTGCGGGTAGAAGTAGTCGCACACCATGCTGTGTGTGGTTAGTGTGTGGTCTGGGGGCGCTTCCGGGGGCTGCCGGGACGGTTCTTACGCGATGTTGAGGCCCATTGGTGCGGCTGTGTGGTTACTGGCTGGGCTGGGATTTTTCACAAATTTCCCAAATTCACCAAATTTCACCATCCACAGGTTATACGACGAGATGCTGCCTAGCGACCCCCCAGCGTACTATGCGGACAAGCCGACGATGCGGCAGCGCGCGGGCGAGGCGTGGGCGTTTGTCAGAGAGGTGCAGGCGTTCTGCGAGGCAAAGACAGAGCAGTTTCTCAGCAGGTTTGGGAACCCCGTTGTGCTCAAGAGGTTTGTGTACGTGGGCTTTGTGGGGATCCTGATCTACCTGGTGACTTCCACCGGGTACTTCCCGCAGGACGACACGAAGCGGGCGGGCAGCTTCAGCGACCGGGGCGTGGTGAACGCGTTTGTGGACAGCAACATTGACCGGCGCGCGATGGAGCAGAGCCTGGAGTACCTGAGCACGATGCACCATGGCGTGGGCAGCACGGGCGACCTGGTGCAGGCGCAGTTTGTTGAGCAGAGCTTCAGCAGGTTTGGGCTGAAGAGCCTGGAGGTGGAGAAGGTTACGGGCCAGGTGGCGTTTGGCAACGTGAGCACGCTGACGGTTGCGGGCGACGAGCTGGACCTGAGCGCGCAGTACATTCCGATGAGCGAAGACGTGGACGTGGAGGCCGGGCTGGTGTACGCGGGCCACGGCAGTGAGGACGAGCTGAATGGGCTGGACCTCAATGGAAAAATCGTGCTGGTGCGGTTCAGCACTCAAGTGGCGATGAACAGGCAGATTGTGAACGCGAAGCAGCGCGGTGCCCGTGCGCTGCTGTTTGCCCCAGGCTCAGACGAGCACCCGGACAGCTTTGAGCGGCCGCTAAACTTTTACGTGGAGACGATGCCGATGGTGAGCCTGAGCAGCCGCCAGGCGCAGCAGGTGCTGGGGAAGCTGTCGGGGGGCAAGCAGCTGGGGCCACAGGCTGCGGGCGACGGGCAGCTGCGGGCACGGCTCAGGATCGCGCTCCACAGGGAGCAGCACCGGCTGTGGAACGTGATCGGCAAGATCCCGGGCACGGAGCAGGTGGACAAGGTGCTGGTGGTGGGGTCGCAGCGGGACTCGCTGTGCAACGGGGCGGTGCACCCGAACAGCGGGATGGCGGTGATGCTGGAGATGGTGGAGGTGCTGAGCCGACTCAGCATCGAGAAGAACTGGAAACCGCTCAGAAGCATCTACTTTGTGTCGTTTGACGGCACCGAGCAGAACTTTCTGGGCGCGGGCAAGCTGCTGGAGACCAACTTGTTCAAGATGGGCTTCAGCTACCTGAACCTGGGCGACGTGCTCGGTGACGAGCTGCACGTGACCGCGAACCCGCTGCTGAACCCGTGCCTGGAGCAGTACCGCGCGGGCCACAACTTCACGCTGTCCAACAGCTTCTCACAGTACCGCAACTACCTGCCGTTCATCTACGACGGGGTGCCGGCCGTGGACATTGGGTTCCAGCAGGACCCGGCTGCGTCGCAGTACCCTAAATTCACCTGCGACGACACTTTCGACTACTTCTCCAACCACTCGGTGGACCCGGGCTTTGAAAAGCACCGCCAAATGGTGTCGCTGGCCACCAAGGTGGCTCTCAGCCTGGTGGACGACCCGATCGTCCCGTTCGACCTCGTCGCCTTTGTCGAGAAGCTCGACGAGTTCTACAGAGACCTGCAGGTGTACGGCAAGACCATCGACCCGGGCAACACCCTGAGCTACCAGCCCGTCATCACGGGCATGCTGCGCCTCAAGCGGCTGGGCTACGAGCTCAACTCGTGGCTCAAGACCTGGGCAGACATCCTCAACGACAATGACGGGCTCGAGCCCTCGTTCCTGGCCCTGCACCGGTGGAGTTGGAACTCCCGCATGGCCAGCTTCCAGAAGCTGTTTCTGCAGTTTGACAACCTGGTGTTTGGGCCCCAGCGGGTCGAGCCTCTGCCCACTGAGAAGGGCGAGCGTTTCGAGTGGTGGACTTTTCCTACAATCCGCGACGCCATCGCCGCCCGGAACTGGCAGCAGGCCCAGGACAAGATCAACGAGCTGGGCGAGCTCCTGTCCAAGGCGGCCGTGCTCTTTGTTCAGTCGTAGGTGTTTAGCCGTTCGAATTTCTAGTTAACCGGAATTCTATTTAACCGTACTTTTATTTAACCGCATTTTATTGTGAAATTGTATAAAATTCGTATAAATTCCATCACCTGTTAGCAACCACCAATGTCGTTTATCAAGAACATTTTCTTCCCAGCAGCCAAAACCGTTGATCCGCTGGCAGACAGTGCCGCTGACAACACCCCTGTGGAGACCAATTTCACGCCACAGACCCTCAGCAAGTACAACGGCCACGACGAGGCCAAAATCTACATTGCCATTAAGGGCACTGTTTTCGACGTGACTCAGGGCAGACAGTTCTACGGGCCTAGCGGGCCGTACTCCAACTTTGCGGGACACGATGCGTCTAGGGGCCTGGCGCTCAACTCGTTTGAAATGGACACCATAAGAGGCTTTGACCAGCCTATCGATGACCTGAAAGGACTGTCGAAGGACGAGCTCGAGGCCCTGGACGGCTGGGAGCAGCACTTCAGAAAGAAGTACCCGGTCGTGGGCAAGCTCGTCGAGCCTCCTGCGCCAGCCCAGTGAGTCGCGCTCGGGCACAACGTGATTAGATAATCATAATTAGGTAATGAATGACATAAGTAGTGTGATTAGATAAGCGAGTAGTCAGACGCGCTGCTGACCAACGGCTGACGGGAAATGCGCCGCCAGTTTCACCGCTGAGAGCACAACCACAGACATGAGCGTTCAGACAGACGACGTTACTCCCAATAACAAGCATGTCCTGGCCGTGGTGGACCGTGCCAACGGTGTCCAGGAGCAGATACCGTTCAAGGAGGACGCCATCTCACAGATTGGTGGGTATTCTTTATGTGGTTTTTAAGCGGTGTACTAACAGCGTTACAGCTTTTTACAATGAGATCCCCGTTGGGTATGTGTTAGCAGAGCAGCAGGACAATGTGACTGTGGTGGTGCACTCGGTGCAGGTGCTGGAAGCGTACAGAAACCTGGGAATCGAGGCAAAGCTGCTGGATTATGTGCAGGAAGCGACAAAGTCCAAGTTTATCCATAACATTGTGTACCATATTCGTGGTGGAGGTGATGCTGAGGGTTCTGTTTTCGAGCAGAACGGGTACACCAAGCAGAACAACTCGTACATCAAGACGTTTTAGCTGCGGTGTGCAAACCTTTTTAGTTCATCCTTAATGGACAAAGTGGAAAGTCTACAACACGTTTAGTAGCACTGAAATTTATGTAAACTATTCCCGACTAACATGGTGGTAGAATTACTCCTCCTCATCTTCAGTATCTGTATTGATATCGGTAAAGTCGCTCTCTTCGCTCTCGTCCTCGCTCTCGTCCTCGTCCTCGTCCCCACTGTCCTCGTCGTCCTCAGGTATGTCGTAGTCCACCTCCTCAATCTTTGGTGGGTTCTCAACTTTCATCACGAGTGGGAAGTCCAAGTCCTGGACAAAATAGTCCACCGACTTAACCATGACCCTGAACTCGTAGTTGCCAGGCTGCGCAGGTGTAGGCTGAGTGAGCGGGATCTTGAACGTGCCCACTTTAACCTTGTCCTCGTTAATGAACTCCTCGTTGGTTAGTTCCAGGTTGCTCAAGTCCAAATTCTTGAAGAAAGTTGGGTTCTCGCAAACCTTGCCGTCCTTCTGGAGCGCGATGGTGGCCACGTAGGCGCTGGTTCTGGCCACAGGAAAGTAAGCGCTGAGCACGTCTGGCAATAGTGGCTGGTCGTTGACCACTTTGAACGGGTTTTGCAGGTGCTCAAAGTCCTCAGCTTCTTTGAGCTTTTGTGGGTTGATCTGGAGCTTTTTGCCCTGGTGGAGGCCGGACTTGACAGCCACTTTGATGGAGATATATGCAGTGGACTGCGGCGTGACCACAGACTCGCCAGCCACTTTGAACTCGGCCTTGAGCAGGTGCAAAATAGGAATGCGTTTAGCGTAGGCAATGGTGTGTGCCAGCAGGTCTGGAGACTGGATACCCAAAGCAGTGCCGATCTCAGCGTCCGACAGCTTGAGCAGCTTGCCCAGTTTCTTGACTGGCTGGCGCAGGACAGTGTCACGGTCGACGTTTGGCAGCTGGAGCAGCTCGTTGTACTGGGACTCCTCGCAGGCCTGGGTCAGGTGCTTGAGGGTTTCGATGGCAGTGGCGACAATGTCGCTGTTGCGGAAGGCGGACCCGAAGCTGATGATGTTGGACAGCAGCAGCGGCGTGACGCTGGTGAGCTGCAGATTCTGGTCGGACAGGTCTCTGGCCAGGTACTTTCTTAGCTGGGCCTTGACCTGGGCCGGGGAGATGCCCGGGTACAGCAGGGTGTACTCGTGGGCCTCGCTGAGCCAGTCTAGCAGCATGTCAACGGTGACGATGGAGGAGGGCTTGAAGTTGACAATCTTGCTGGCGAGGTTGGCTGCGGTCTCGACATGCAGGCCCTTCTTGGTGTAGCTCTTTGTGCGAGCCCACCAGGTGCTGACAAGGTACGGCAGCACAGCACTGATCACCACGATGTACAGCACGAGCAGCACGGGGGACGTCTTGCCCTCAATGAGAAACTTTGGCAGGGCAATGCCGTGCAGCACCTCCTGGGGCCCGTCTGGGTGGCCATACTTGAGGTAGTTCTCCCTGGTGACCTCGTCGGTCAGCGCCTTGTACGCCTTGGTGATGAGCACGAACCGCTCTTCCAGGCCTGCGCGGTCCTCGTCCGCCACGTTCTGCAGCTTGTCTGGGTGGAACTTGACCGACAGCTTCTTGTAGTGCGACTTGATCTCCTTCTCTGTGGCGCTCAGGTCGATGCCCAGCAGCGCGTAGGGATCGAACCCGGCTGCTGCGTCGCCTGCCGCGGCCCCGCTGGCGCCCAGCTGGCCCGTCGCAATGCAGTACACCAGCGCGCCCACAGCTGCCCACCCGGCCACCACTGCCCACAGCAGCGCGCTGGTCCACACGCTGGCGGCCCGGTGCGCGCGCCTGTACTCCTGGACCTCGCGCGCAAGCTCCTGGTCTGCCTGGGTGGCCTTGCCCGCTTGGGTGGTGGCCTGGGTCGCCGCCTGGCGGCGCGCCTGGCGCACGTTCGCCACCAGCTGCACCGTCAGCGGCACAAGCCCAACGCTTAGCACACTCAGCGCAAACACTGGCCACGTCTGCGCGTTCTCGTCGTAGTTGTAGCGCGAATTCATCTCAGCGTCTCTTGTTGTGTTAACACGTCGTGCAAGAGAAAATTTGGTGAAAAATATTCTTCACCAATTACGGAGCCACCACACAGAGTGCTGATAGCTTAGAATCAGAAGCTTCATACCAGCCAGAGGGTGACCAAGTAGATAGTTAGGGACGAACTAGAAGTCAGGACAGCTAGCTTGGACCACCAGAGACAGCTAACCAACAACCAGCTAACCAGCTAAACAACCAGCTAGACAACCAGCTAGACAACCAGCTAGACAACCAGCTAGACAACCAGCTAGACAACCAGCTAGACAACCAGCTAGACACCAAGCTTGGAACAGTGAACCATCACCACACATCCAGAGCTAAGCAGAGAAGAGCTAATAACTAACTAAGCAAACCAGCCCAGTGAGCTTAGACTGCTAAGCTTGGACTACAAGATTAGAACAACCAGGTAACTAGCAGACCGTAAACCTGGAACCAGCTAGAGAACTACCAGGTAAGCCAAACAGAAAAAAGAGATGCAGAACGCCAACCTCCCCGTGGTGGAGGTGCGCAACTGGCAGGGCGCGTCCCACCAGGACCTTGTGCAGTTCCTGCTCAGAAAGACCCGCATCCAGCTGCTCAACTCGTACGTGGACGGCGACGCAGTCAAGGCACAGGTCGCCAGCGTCCAACAGGCCGAGCAGCTCAAGAAGTGGTCCGGCGTCAAGTTCGCAGGAGGCTCCCTCAAGATTGAGGTGGTTACGGCTGAGACAAAATCCACCATCGAGGTGCTCAAAAAGGTTATCAGAAAGCGCTACAACACCGAGCTCGCGCTCCTCGACCTCACCAGCCTCGCCACAGACCCGGACATTGTTGCCAACGGCATGCACACCACGGGCAACACCTCCACCAAGTTCTTTCAGGCACTCATCAAGCTCGCCAGCCTCGAGAACTTGCCCGTCAAGAGCCTCAACCTGTCCGGCAACGCCCTGCAGGACCTCGCACCGGTGTCCACAGTCTCCACCATGTTCCCAGCACTCGTCAACCTGTCGCTGGCAAACAACAACATCTCCAAGACCAAGTCCTTCGACCTGTGGCACAAGAAGCTCAGACACCTGCGCGAGCTCATCGTCGCCAACAACCCAGTGTGCTCCGTGCCTAACTACCAGCTGGAGATTGCTCGCCACTTCCCCAAACTCGTCGTGCTCGACGGCATAGTGGTGCGCGACGAGCACAAGCTCCAGCAGATCTACTCGCTGCCTCTCACCAAAAAGCACATCTTCAGCGAGAACGACCAGATCAACTCCATCGCCTCCCAGTTCATCCTGAGCTTCCTCCAGGCCTGGGACTCCGCCAGAAACGACTTGCTCAAGCTCTACACCGCCAACTCCCAGTTCTCCGTCTCCATCGACTCGTCCATTCCTTCCTCGTCCACAGACGCAAGCTTTGGCTACTACCTGCCTATATCCAGAAACTTCACCAGGGTATCCAGCGACCGCATAAGAAACACACGCCTGGGAGTGGGCCCAGAGCAGATCGCAAAGCTATTTGCCAACCTGCCAAAGTCCAAGCACGCCCTCTCAGAAAACCCACAGCTGTTCGCCATGCAGTCCTGGAACCTGCCTGAGCTCAACGGTATTCTGATCTCGGTTCACGGTGAGTTCACCGAGGTTGAGAAACCCACAGTGGACCTCACAAAGAGCTCCAGGGTCAAGTACGGAACTACAGCAAAGCTCCAAAAGAAGTCTTTCGACAGACTGATCACCATTGTGCAGAACAACATGGACTTTATTATTGCTAGCGACCTGCTGTCTGTGCGCCCTTACGCGGAGCACAAATGGGAGGAAACTCTGGGCCCGGCACAGGCCCCAGCTCAGCCACAGGCCCAGCAACCGGCCCCACAGACCCAGCAGCCCCCAGAACTGTCTCCAACACAGCAACAGTTCCTCACAAACCTGTCTCAAGAGACAAAACTCAACCTGCAGTTCTCGCTGCTGTTGGCCCAGCAGAGCAACTGGGACTACCCAACTGCTATCAGCTTCTTCAAAACCAGTCACCAGAACGGGCAGATCCCTCCAGAGGCCTTCGTATAGACTGCTGTGTGCCTTACAGGGTATGCCACTGGACGAGTTCAATCTTATTGCTTGACAGGATATCGTGGTATACCGCTCGACATGTTCAGCCTTGTATAGACTGCTGTGTGCTCCTAGCCTTCCAGGCATGGACCTACAGCTGTACGAGTAAAATCCCAATTTAATTACTAGATATTTATATATTCAAGCTCGCTGTCAACCCCTAAATCAAACTTTGTTGTAATTATCAGAACTGGTGTCGCTGTTCCTCTCTACACCAGGCTCGTTTTTGAGAATCTCTTGCTCTGCCTCCTCTTGTAATTTCTCCAATCTTGCATTCTCAATCTGTTGTTTCTTGATCAATGCAGCGTAACCGAAGGTGGATGTCTTTCTCAGCTGAGGACCATATTTTGCTATTAACCATGGAATTGGGATCATTGCAACTGAGATGAACGCAAACAACGATGATGCCCAGTCAATATGCAGTCTGTCGTACATCTGGACAGTGAACAGTGGGAAAACTGACGCCAGAATGTATCTGAACAGGTTATTTGCGGCTAATGCAGACGCCAACGATAGTGGAGGGTATGCCATTGAGAAGTAGATGATGGTGGAAAAGAAAATTAAAATCAATCCGAACCCAAACGGAATACCTGCAATTATTGGACAAATCCAGTGCACTGATGGTCTGGAGGACCATCCTAACCAGAACAATGCTGCTGGCATACAAACAGCGCCAACTTTACAGATCAGCAGTCTGGATTCTGGGTCAATGACGTAGCTGCCATCAGCATTTCTCGGACCTCTGGTACCGTCAGCATTTTTCTTGAAAAAGATACAACGATCACAGTAGATGTAGAAAAGAGCACCTAGACACAACCCGAGTCCAATACCCAAAAACGCAAGCCCTGAGTTTCCCAGACTCATGTGGTAGACACCTCTGAAAATGATTGGGTACGCCTCAAAGAAACCGAATAGCACTGCAAACACGAATGCAATGTAGATCGAGAACACCATCACAATTGGCTCCACAAACAACATCTTGACTGGTGTCATCAAGGTGACTGTGGCCATGGTTTTCACAAACTGCCATGCATTCAGGTCTGGTTTCTTGATTGGAATTCCACGCTTGATGGCTCTCTTTCTCAAAATGACTGGTTTGTAGGTTTCTGGAGTGAGGAAAACTGGCAGACAGATTGCTCCAGCCAGGAACAAATTGATCCACTGAGACCACTGCCACTTGCCAGTACCTTCAACCGCATACCCACCAATAACTGGACCCATAATTGGGCCCGCAAATGGCGCCAGACAAAATCCAGACATGGCCATACCCATCATCTCGAATCCCCATAAATCTGCAATTGTACCACCTGCCACGGCCATTGCTGGAGACGCAAAGAACCCAGCAAAGAATCTCAGCACCAAAATGCTTCTGATGTGCTTGCTGAGCCCGACTCCCATAGTGAAGAGCATTGAGATAGGCAGAGAGCTCACATAAACGACTCTTCTACCAAATAACTCAGAAATTGGGGCCGCCAGTGCTGGCCCAAACGCCAATCCCAGCAAATAGAATGTCAAGCCGGAGATGGCCAGCTCCTGTGACACGCCCAGCTTGATCACCATATCTGGCACACCACACATGTACAGCGAGGAACCGAAAGTGACCTCCAAACAGATGGTGGCTGTGATCATGGTGTAGGTCCACTTTCTGAGGGAAGACCAGTTCTGTGGGTTGTCCTTGTCAGTTGGCGAGTCCCAGTCCAGTGTCTTGGGGTCAATCTCCTCCGGCTTGTTGGCCTGTATTCTCTCTTCTTCGAGCTTCTCGTCTCTGATGATTTTCTCTTTGGTCAGGGACTTTCTCGATATTGTACGCTGCAAAGCCTCCTCATACTCTTCACCTTCGGTCTTGCTGAAGTCTCTAGTGGCAGGCACGGGCTCACCGTACACCTTGTCGTCAGTGAACGATCTGTGGGATCTGGCAATGCTCATCGAGGTGATGGTTCTAGCCAGCTCTACTGGATCGGACGCCTGGTTCAACTGGTCCTGCTCCTGCTCCAGAGGGGCGTAGCTCTGCTCCGAGAACTCCTCCGTCAGGTTGTCGGCGTCGGCGTCGGCGTCGTTGTTCTGAGCCTGGTCTTGAGCCTGGTCCTGAGCCTCGTTTTTGCGGGTATCGTTTTTGATGGTTGAGGCTGAAGAGGACACCTTGGACAGCTCTGGCTCCTGAGTGGTGTTGGCTGTAGGAGCGTCGACATCATCGTGCGCAGCCACAGACCCCTGCTCGCCCTCAGAGTCTATCACCTGGGAGTAGGCTGACTGGTAGTCTGAAATGTTGGTAGAGGAGCCACTCATCGAGTAACGAGAATTGTTGTTAGAAGCATCCTCGTTTGCTGCGTTTCTAAAGGCGTCTTCGTCACTGGCTGAAGGTATTATTGGCATATCCACCTCTGCTTCTCAAAGAAAACAATTGTTAATTGAGCGAAAGCAACTCATAAAATAATTCTGCTGGAGCGCTGAAATTTCTACCGAGGCGCAAATTCATACTGTTCTCATGGAAAAAATAGGCTTTTAGGATTTTCCACCACTAAAAACGCAAATTCCGCTCTGGGGCGAAGCCTGTTTACTAATGTCCACTGTGTGCGGTGTTTCAGCCGAGCTCCAACTCAACCACACCCACAGGCAAATGCCCTATTTGCTTTGTTTATACACCGTAAGCGTTGAGGCCCCGTCACCGCAGTGACGGACGGTTTCTGCTGCCGCATTGGGCAGCGCATGCCGCGGCCTGCGTCGCAGCGCAGGTACGAGCAATCAGGGCTTGCACGTGACTCTCATACCGAATCAGGCAACTACCGCATTGGGACTTTGCAGATGTACTTGCCCAACTGGGTAGTTGCCAGATTGGGTGTACTGATGACTCAGCACTTACACCACCGTATAATTTTTTTTTTTAAACAAACACAAAAGCTAACAAAACAACAACCAAAGCACCACTAAGCAGCGCGGATATGGGTGTGCCAGCGCTTTTCAGATGGTTGTCCAAGAAGTACCCGAAGATCATCACGCCGGTGGTTGAGGAAGAGCCGACGATTCTTAACGACGTGGTGATACCGCCACTGTACTCGAACCCAAATCCAAATGGTGAGCTCGATAACTTATATCTTGATATGAACGGTATTGTGCATCCGTGTTCACACCCAGAGAACAAGCCGCCCCCAGAGACCGAGGACGAGATGCTGCTCGCCGTGTTTGAGTATACAGACCGTGTGGTCAACATGGCCAGACCAAGAAAGATTCTTATGATTGCCGTGGATGGGGTGGCCCCAAGAGCCAAGATGAACCAGCAGAGAGCCAGACGTTTCAGATCAGCGAGAGATGCTGCTATCCAGAACGAGGAGCGTGAAAGAATGATCAACATGCGCGAAGATTACGGTGAAGTCATTGATGAGGCAGTCAAATCTAAGAAAACCTGGGATTCAAACGCTATCACTCCAGGAACTCCCTTCATGGACAAATTGGCATTGGCTCTGCGCTACTGGACCGCGTACAAGCTATCGACAGATCCAGGCTGGAAAAACGTCCAGGTTATCATCAGTGATGCCACCGTCCCAGGTGAAGGTGAGCATAAAATCATGAATTTCATTAGAAGCCAGAGATCTGACATTGAGTATAACCCAAATACAACCCACGCTATCTACGGTTTAGACGCCGACTTGATTTTCTTGGGTCTAGCCACTCACGAGCCTCATTTCAGAGTTTTAAGAGAAGATGTTTTTGCTCAGGACCGTAAAAGCTTGAGTTTCCAACAACAAATGAACTTGTCCGAGCAGGAAAAGAAACTGTTGCAAGAGAAGGAGAGCAAGAAACCGTTTTTATGGTTAAATATCAATGTTCTGAGAGAATATCTCCAGATTGAACTAAATTTACCAAAGTTATCTTTCAAATTCGACCTAGAAAGAGCCATTGATGATTGGGTGTTTTTATGTTTCTTCTGTGGTAACGATTTCTTACCACATTTGCCCTCCTTAGAAGTGCGTAATAACTCGATTGATTTATTAGTCAAGATCTGGAAACAGTCTTTACCAAAAATGAAATCTTATATTACCTGCGATGGTAAGCTGAACTTGGAGAATGTTGAGATTTTGTTGAGCAATTTAGCACCAAGGGAGGAGCAGATCTTTAAAGAACGTAAAATGCATGCCGACAGAGAAGCCAACAAGAGAAATAAATATGGTGGTAACAATAATAATGACAGAAAACAGGCCAAAGCAACCTTAGCAAACCCAGTTTTCAATCTAGAAGACTACACTGCATCCAAGGAGGTTTCGAATAAGAAGTTATTTGAATTGAAGGACACGATTGCACTAGCACAAACTGGTGATTTGAATGCTATTGAGGAATTAAAGCAAAAATTATCGAATGAAGACGTCAAGGTTAACGAGAATGCACCAGCAGTTACAAACCAGGCAAACATAAGCGCAGCAGCTGCTATTAAACAACAGCTATTAGCGAGATCGAATGCTGTGAAGTCAGAAGATGCCCAGATTGGTGATAAAAGACTGGCTTCTGAAGACCCAGATGCAGACGAAGACCAGGCAGAACTGGAAGATGACGACGAAGAAGATGAAGAGGATGTTAGCGAGGTGCCAACCTCAGGAGTTTATGACTCAGCTACAGACGTTAAATTGTGGGAACCAGGTTACCATGACCGTTATTATACCATCAAGTTCCATTGTAAGAAATCAGAAGTGGACGACTTGAAAAGACAGGTTGTTAAACACTACATTGAAGGTATTTCCTGGGTGTTGTTGTATTATTACCAGGGATGTCCTTCATGGGAGTGGTACTACCCGTATCATTATGCGCCATTTGCAGCAGATTTTACAGATTTATCTTCCTTAGAAATCAAATTCGAAAAGGGTGAGCCATTCTTACCATTTGAACAATTGATGAGTGTCTTACCAGCTGCTTCAGGTCACAACCTACCTGAAATTTTCAGACCATTGATGAGCGAAGAGACTTCGCCAATTATTGACTTTTATCCTGCTGAATTTCCTATAGATATGAATGGGTCGCATCTAGCATGGCAAGGAATTGTGTTATTGCCGTTCATCGATGCTCCAAGATTATTGAAAAACGTTAGAGAACAGTACACTAAATTAACTGAAGACGAGAAGGCTAGAAACGTTAGAAAAGATGATATTTTATTCATAAGTAACCAGAACAAAAACTATGACGAGTTTGTTAAAATTTACAAAGATGAGTCAATCCAAACCATTGATTTCCATCACAGCAAATCTGGGCTGAGTGGTCGAGTGTTTGCCAACCCCAAGTATAAGCTAGATGATATTCTACCCTGCCCAATCAAAGGCGAACATTCATATCCAGATTTACCAACCTCACCATTTTTGAAACTGAACTATGAAATGCCAAAGAAAGTGACGAACGGGAAGTCAATCATTCTAACGGGCTACATACAGCATCAGCCTGTGCTGACACAGGAAGACAAGGACTCCATTGTGTATGGTGGCGGTGGTGGATACGGAAGAAACCGCTATCACAAGAATTTCAACACCCAGGACCAGAACCTAATCAAGACCGGACCAGGATCCAAGTACTGCTACACGCCTCGTGCTGGTGGGTACAAGGCATTCTTGCTGTCTTTTAAACAGAAACAGCAGGGTCAGCACAACCAGTACTACAACAATAATTCCAACAATAATCATAACAATTACAACAACAATTATAACAATTACAACAACAATTATAACAACAATTATAACAACAACTACAACAGCCACAACAACTACAACAATAGTTATAACAACCACAACAACTACAACAATGGTTATAACCGTAATAATTACCATAACAACAACAGAAACTACGGCAACTTACCACAACCGTCTTCCAGATCGCAGTACCTACCACCACAAAACAACAACAATAGAAACGGATACAGCAGAAGATAGGCAATTAGCGTTAGTAAGTCATGATTTATTCTTCTCTATACATTTGTAGTGGTTGGTGCTGGCTTCTCCTTCATGATAAAGCCCACCTGCTCAAGTAACGAGCCCAAGTCCTGTTCCTCATCTTCGCCAGGCTCCTCTTTTTCGCTTTTCAACAGCTTCATCTCCTCAACCGCCTCCTTCGACAGTTCTGGCTGCTTCAGCACTTCTTCATCAAACTTAGACGATCTTTGCCATCCTTGCCGGTCAATCACCCGGTTGAGCTCAAAGTGCCTTATTGGTACGTTCATCTCCACCAGTAAATCATACCAGATCTTAGCCTCCTCTGGCTTGTTTGCTGCAACTAGCTTCAGAATCGTCACACAGATCAATCTGAATGGGATTTTCCGGCCGATACCGTCCATCAACGGCATCAATTCCTGCTCGTGCTGCTTGTCCATGTTTCTATAAATGTACAGGATCTGTTGGATAAAAACAGAATCCTTTTTGGCAAAATGCAAATTGTTGATGGAGGATGTAGCCATCTTAATCGCTAGCTGCTCAGACTCAGCTGATTTATTGAAATCCGAGCACACCCGGTTGATGAAGGCTGCAGGAATGAACATATCTAGTTGGCTGGAAAACCTGTGGTTCTCGCCAGACTTTTGTATTTCTGATATCTTTTGAACAAAGTTCTCAAACAGCTGTCCGTAAACCTCGAGCGATGGGTTCACACTCAGATACTCCAGCACTGCTATGTATATCTCTGTTAGGATGTGGATCGGTGGACATGTGTCTGCTTCCAGCATTGGGTTCACATCTGCCTTGAAAACACCAGACAGATCTTCCATCTCTCCTACCACACCTTCGTAGCACACTGAGATAAGCCCCAGTTCGTTCAGCAGCTTGGTGTGGCCAGGGTAGATACTCATAAAGTGCCCCAGAAGCACCTTTGGGTTGTTCACGTATCTTTTTCTCAGAAAAATAAACAGCTCAACAGCCAAATAGTCCTTGAGCACAGAATTCGTCAACAGCTCGGTTCCCGACTGCTTTATGATATTGTTCAGCAATGTCAAGAACTCCACGTCGTTCTCATTGCGCCTTAGCCCACCCAACACTATCTGCATGAACCGCATCAGGTATTTATTCAGTCTTTCGTTGCTGTTAATGACCTGTAGCAGTTTGGAAACGGACTGGTATCCCTTGAATGTGATTCCAAAGTGCAACAGCATGCGGTGGTAGCGGTACTCGTAGTAGTTCAAGTCCTTGATCGTGCTAATAGACTTCAGCAGCTCCAGTTTTTCGATCAGCAGTTCCAGAAAGAACTCAGCCTGGTTCTCGTTTCTTTCCTTTATGAAGCGGTACAGATGGTCTGAGATCTGCTTAAATGTGTGCAACTCCAGGTACTCGTTCCTGAGCTTGGGGAAGTCCATCAGATCGTCCGCATCACGAAAGGCTGGGTTTCTGTTATAAAACAACTCAGATCTAAAGTGGTCAGAATCCGAGTTGTCGTTAAATATTCTGGTTGATGCAGTGGTCAAGATTGTTGACTGGATCTTGTTGGCTTCTTCGTAAAACAGCTCCTCGCACTTGGCTTCAGTCACAAGGTCGAGAACCTGCCGTACCACTTTTGATTCGATTCTGTTCCCTCTTTCCACAAAGTTTAGACAGTCCAGCTTGGCCTCAATCCTCAGCACTTTGAGTGCTCGGTCCACTTTCAGCAGTGCGTCGGTTTCCAAGCTGAGTACATGTTTCTTGAGCAGCCAGTTCATCAGATATGCCGTTCTGTGGGTCGCAAGGCATCCTATAAACACTGTTTCGTCCTTAGAAAACCCGGATAGCACAGCATTAGACGCCATGAAGTCTCGGAAGTTCTTACTGAGCTTTGCTATGTCATTCTTGGCCGCAACTCTCAGTAGCTGCACAAGCTTGAACGTCTTTCTAATATCATCAAACTCGAACGAGTTCATCATCTTCGCTATGTCCTGCCTCAGGTACCCTTCCAATTGCTCCCTAAACGTCCCACTCCTCACCAGAGCCTCATTAACCTTCACAGGAACCTTCAAGGCCGTCGTATCGCTATCCAATTTCATCACAAGTTCGTTAAAATCATTATTTACCACCAGCTGCTGCTGAGTCTTCCAGTACCGTTGATACCCCACCGTCGTGAACGTCCGGCAATCGCTCGGTAGAGTGCTTGTCCTTACACTCCTCAGCTTCAGAACCGTCTGGCTCAACGATCTCTTCATCGTTTGGGCTGTTTCTTTCCACCTACCAAACCTTATTCAGTTCCAATGATTTAAATTTTTCAACTTTTTTTTAAAAAAAAAAACTCAAAATTCAACTTTCACTATTTCATTGAGTATTTTTTCAGTCTCTTTGCCAACTTTTTGGCTTCAGCCCTGTATAGCTGTTTTTCTAGATTGGCTCTGTTCTTCTCGTTGTTGAGCTTAACCAAAAATTTCTCGAAATATCGGAACTTCAGGTTGACATCCTCAATTTTGGAAATAATAAGCACCTCTTTGTTCTTCAGTTGAAGCTTAAGGAGGTCGTTGTGCAGGAAACTCAGACCCAGCTCTGCGTCTTTGCCTATGAGCCACAATCCAAACTCCCACACAAACTCGGAATCTTTCTTCAGTTCTGTGTGTAGAATGGTGTCAATAATCATCTTTAAATTGTTCGAATTTTCTCTTTTATCATAGTTCAAATCGTTGAGTTCTCCAGCAATCAGCCTCTTATAGATGTCTATCGACTCCCTAAGCTGCATGTTCCTCATATAGATCTTTGCAGTAGCTAAGTACTTACAGTTCTCTCTCAAGTCCGGCAACAATTCTAACAGTTTGTCGATCGGCTCTTTATCAATCAGACTCAACAGCTTCTTATCGTCATGAATCGAAATCTTTATAATTATAGATTCAATTAGTGCTTTCAGATCGTCATCAACATCTTTGCTGCTGGACCAGTATGCTAGAAAATCACTGAAAAACTTGCTGAATTTTGTATCTTTAGTTTTTAGTTTGGCTGCATTGATGAGTTTCACCAAGCCATTCGGCACCCAAACTGTCCCCTTCACATCATAACCAAATATCACTATCATTATCTTAGGGTCTATTTTGTTGCTTGTTGTCCATACAGCCAGACACTGCAAGTTAAATGTGTTCAACTCCACATACTTCAATCCAATTGACAGACTCAGATACTCTTCTTCCAGTTTTCCCAGCGTTGTACTTAGGTCTAAAGTTTTCAACTCTTCTTCTAATTCACTAATAGTGGTGGCTTCGTTCTTGCTCAACCGTACTATTCGTGGTGTTGGGACCAGTATTTTTATGAAATTTTGAGTGAAACATAATAGCGAAGTTTCGATCGTGGCATATTCAGTTAGGTTTGCGTCATACACTTCATCCGAATTCAACGATTTCTTTTGTAACAAGTTCAACAGTTCCTCACTCTCAAACTTGAACCCCTGAGAGACATTCGCTACGCTCACTTTCTCATTAAAAGTGACGTTTTGACAAACCAATTGATCATGGATGGAGTATATCTTTACCCTGTGATCAAAGCTCACAGCAACATACGGGAACTCCACGCCAATCGAGTCAGGGTATTTTTCAAACGGGATTGTCCCTCTGGAAATATCACCATGAATATTGACAATCATCCCCATGCAGGGCTCATTTTTATAGCTTCCAGATGTTAGCAAAAACTCTTTCTTTTCAATGGGCTTGATGAATGGCATTATTGGTTCACCACTGGTCAGTACTGGAAATAGAGGAATCTTTCTAAAGTTCTCTAAATCCAGAAGATCATAATGATTCTGTGAGGCAACCAACGTGAACTGACTTCTCCTCAATCCTTTGATAGAGTGTTTGTAGGGAACGTCCTTGATCAGTCGGAAAGCCTCGGGGGTCACGTTGATTATTCTTATTTGTGTGGATGTGTAGATGACAATATGAACTCCTTCGCTGTCATTCTTACTCGAGTTGTCGTAATCAATGCTGATATCGTGCACATCTTTGATTCTTCCAATGTTTGATGGCGAGAATTCAGGTAACTGGAAACTAGACAGTAGCCCACCTGAGATGACAAGCATTTTTTGCAGTGCTGGAAGCGCAACCATCTTGCTGATTGGTTTGGTTCGCGAATGGTGGAACTGGGTTCTGGAAACCAGCAGGTACTCGGAATCAATCTTGAAATAGTGCAAGATTTCTCCATTGGACGTACCAATGTAAATGTTGGTTTCAAAGGTTTCGATGTATGTTGGCATCGAAGAAGTTTGTGTTTCTGGGTTGGTCAGTTGAATTTCTGGCAGCAGAGACTCAGCAGAGAATGGTCCCCGTGACACAACAACTGGTTCAGTCTGTTTAGTTTTGTTTTCCAAATAAGGTGCTGATACTGCAGCAGGACTCGGCTCATTAGTTAGGTCTCTCTGGTCAGCCTCTGTTGGCAGGTCAGCTGTAATTTTCTGATCGGTTTCGGTTGGTGGACCAGCTTCTGCCTGTTTAGTTGTGTATTCTTTTTGAGTTTCTATTGATCCAGTGGCTATTGGTTCTTCAGTTGTGTCCTGCGGCTGAATGTCTGTTAATAGCTCAGCAGCATTTTCAGCCACCTTCTCTTGCCTGGTATGTGCTGGCAAATCGACAGCGCCTGGCTGTCCAGTTGGGTCTTCCTGTGCAGATTCTATTGGTTCAGAAGCACTTGGCTCATCAGCCAGCTCTCCTTGGTGGGTTTCGAGTCCAGGAGCAGGCAATGGTGTACCAACCTCTTCCTGGTACGTCGTTGAAACTCCAGCATTTTCTAACGGTGTGTTTGCACCCACCTCCGTGGTTTCCACCACCACATCGGTCTTCAGGTCCTCCTCTGGACCCTCTTCAGCCATATCTGTGCCTGTAAGCTGCTCCACAACAGGTTGTTCACCTGGCTCTTCCTCTGGAGCTGAGTCTTCTTCGTGCTGGCTCACTACCGCCAGCTCTGTCTTCTCGTTCAAGCTCGCCTGCTCCGTCACGTCCACATCGGTCTCAGTCTCTTCTGGAGCAAGCTCGGCACCTAGCAAGTCGGCATCTCGCACAACGTCAGCATCTACCGCCGGGTCCAGTGTCTCTTTGTCTTCCTCTGGTTCATCTCTTTCGCCCTCTATAGGCTCAATTGCTTCAGTTTCGTCCCTAACTTCCACCACAGCACTCCCAGAATCCACTTCTGGCACTGCTCCGGCCCTCACCTTGCCTACGGCCTTCTTTTTGCCTCGTTTCTTCGCCATTATCCTCAATTTCAGTTCCAAAATAAACAATTTCTGATCTCTGAACAAAATCAGAACGTACTACTAAAAGAAACAAAGAACCATAAATCACTACAAATAGTGGCCCAGGAAGCCATGATCTAGTTTTAAAACTATCATACTAGAAAGCCCAGCAAGACCGCAAGCCCAGCAGTGCCAAAATTGGTCTTAAGACCTCCGTTGCGTGCCACCGAGCTGGCTCCAAGTGTGCTTCCCACTGCCAGAGAGGTGCTAGCAGAGTTCTCCACCACAGTCGAGGCTATGTCCTCAGACCACCCGTCAGGTTTGAATTCTTTGTACTCGCCACTGCTGTCGTGGGCCTTGATGTACACCACAAGCCAGTCGTCGTCACAGACTGCTGCGCTGGATGCACCTCTCCATATCAGCGAATAGTTCCCCATTGCCTGCTTGCATGCGATGAAAGTGTGGTAGTAGTTGTAGTACAGGTACCCATCAATGATAGAGAACTGCCCGTCGATGGTGGTGTTGTCATTGTCAAAGGAGACAATGCCAGACTCGTCGTTGATCGTTAGAAAATAGTTGTCACCGAAAGTCAGCTGGCCGTCTTCCGTGATGGTGGAGTTTGTCACTGCTGTAGCGTTGGTCTTGGTCATGTACTTGTCCAAGAAGAAGATGGAGTCTGTGGCTTCATATCTCAGCTTCTGTAACACTATTGTTTCATTGTATGTCTCATAGTCCAATGGTGAGACAACCAGCGAGGAAATAAGATCAGAGTTGGCAAAACAAACACCTAAAAAATACCATAGAAGTGTTAGCAGCATTGTATGGTGTGTTAGTGTGTTTCAGGGGGCTACAGGGGACTCTCCGTGAGAATGAGTGGTGCAATCCAGCATTTTTATATGAGAAATTTTACTACGAGCAAATAAACTGCAGTGATTAAATTGATTGGTTGAGCAGTGGTGCAGTTGCGCTCAGTAGCACATTATTAGAACATACTAGTTAAATACTATTTAAGTAGAGACTAACCCTCTTAAATAAGGTTGATTAGACTCAGTAAACTAATTATTCCAATGTTAATGGAATTCAAGTTCTGTTTGACTCCACCATTTGCTGCAGTTGACGAAGCATAAGACAGTGTCGAGCCCACTGGGATACTGGTAGTGGCTGTGTTCTCAACTACAGTCGCAGCAACAGCAGAGTTCCAGTCTTCTGGCAAGAAACTGGTGAGTTCACCATTAGATGATCCATAAACACCTAAAGTCACCAAAAGCCAATCGCCAGAGCAAACCGCTACACTTGATGCGCCTCTCCAAATCAAGGAATAGTTTCCATTTGACTGCTCACATGCGACAAAGATATGATTGTAATTGTAGTATAAGTTACCATCAAGAATAGAAAATTCACCTTGAACATCAGCATCAGTGTCAGAAACTGAAACAACTCCAGAAACATCATCGATATTCAGGTAGTACTCCTCTGCTGTAGTACCAATCTCGAATATCCCATTTGAGTCGATTGTTGCATTTCTGATGGTTTTGGTTTGGTTGCTGATGGTTGTAACTGTTTTGTCAAAAAAACAGACCTCTCCAGATGTATAAAAACGAGTTAACTGTAAGTCTATCTTTGAGCCATAGGTGTCATAGTCCATGGGTGTGACAACTAGAGAGCCAATACTGGCTGAATCATCGCCAACAACTTGTTGTATCAATAATGTACACAGAATTAATAATAAATTCATACTAGTTTGTAGTGCAATAACTATCCAACAACATCGTGATTAAACTTTCTTTTATTTCTCAGCAAGAACCACCACAATATTGAAAAAGGACTTATCGAGGTTTCGATACTCAAAATTGGGTGTATTAAGAAATCTTTTATCATGCATAGAGAAGCATTGAAAACCGTTAAAACTGTTTTCTGCCAAAGTCACATGACCAATCATGTGATTGGTTAAACTTTAAGCGGAAGAATTTGAGTTTTACTTGAGTCAGCAGCAATTTTGGGTCGATAACGAATTGATGATCAAGAACCTGTTCAAGATGAAATGCACTCCGATTAAGATGCGCTGGGGCCATGGCGATAACTACTGCTATGTGCTAAGCAGCCAAAACAAGCACTGGCTGATTGATCCAGCAGAGCCGGAAGAGGTTATTCCCTTCATCAAGAAGGATGAGATTGTGGGAATTGTGAATACGCACCATCATTATGACCATGCGGGAGGTAATGCAGAACTGCTGAAGTGGCTAGGCAGAGACGTGCCAGTCATTGGAGGCAAGATGTGTCCGCTAGTGAGCAAAGTGCCAAAAGATGGAGAAATTATGAAACTTGGAGATATCTCAATCACAGCTATACACACGCCATGCCATACTCAGGACTCAATTTGCTACTTCGCAGAACAAGGCCAAGACAGATTTGTCTTTACTGGTGACACGTTGTTCACAGCAGGGTGCGGTAGATTTTTTGAGGGCACTGCTGAAGAAATGGATAAATCTTTAACCAAGCTGAGTAAACTACCAAAGGACACAATAGTATTCCCAGGACATGAGTATACTAAGAGCAATGTTAAGTTTGCGAAGAAATTTGTCAATAACGAGGCAATGAAGAAACTAGAAGAGTTCTGTTCCAAAAACGAGGTCACCACGGGTGCTTTTACTATTAATGATGAACTGGAATTCAATCCGTTCATGAGACTAGACGATCCTGAAATCCAAGCAAAGTTGGGCACAACTTCGAGATCCGAGATAATGGACAAACTAAGACAACTGAAAAACAACTCCTAGCTTGTCTATCCCGCAACAATAGCTATTTATTTATATACAGATGTAGAAGCTGTGTAGATTGAGTATGAATAGTGGGAAGTAAACATGCTCAATTGTTACCACAAGCTGCGGAGAAGAAAATCGTTCATATATCTCTGATGTCCACGCCTGTATTGAGTAGTATATATCACATTACAGGTTCTATCTAATTTCAGAGAATGTTTAATTAACGAGGGAAAAAATATTTCAGTGGAATTTTTTTTTAATTTGAGTGGTTTGGGAGCTGGCCCAAAGCGGTAGTTTCCCAATATGGAGCGATTGTTACTTTAGTCAGCATACTGCCCTTTTAGGAAACTTCCCGAACGGGATATTATATTGTGGCCCCCTTTCGGAATAATTTGAAATTGATCATTGCAGTTAGTTGTTTAGTTAAATCGAGTTCGCGATGGCTAAGAAAGGAGGAAAACAAGCAATTGAGAAAGCTGAAGAGGCTGGTGCATCTGTGGAGCCAGCTGTAGAACAGACACCTGCGAAGGATGAGTCTGCTGAGAAGGCTCCTGAAGAGAAAGCTGATGAGGAAGCTGAAGACAAGCCAGCTGAAGAGGCTGCAATTGAAAAGCCAAAAGAGACTGCTGAGCCCTCTGCCGAGTCTACTGCTGAGGAAGCACCTCCACAGCCACCACGTCCGCTGTCACCAAAGCAGCAGATCAAAAAACAGGTGAGTGAAGCATTTCCAACTATTGAAGAGAAGTACATCCAGACAGTGCTGATTGCATCCAACTACAACTTGGAATCGTCCTTCAATGCTCTGCTGTACTTATCAGATCCAAGCTCAGTGGACTTGAACGAGCTGGAGGCTGAAGCTGAAGCACCACCTCTACCTAGCCGTAAAAGTCAGCTAGAACAGGACGAGCTGCTTGCTAAACAGCTTGACCAACAGTACAACAAGCCAAGAGCACACAGAAGACATCGCCAGCACTCTCGTGACGAGCAACGAGACCAGGACGACCGTCTGTACGATGACGACGAGGATGACAATATCATCTCCAACTTTGTCGAGAAGGACCTGCCAGTGATCAAGGAGCAGTTCAACAAGAACCTGGAGATGACCAAGTCCAAGCTCAACACGTGGGTCTCGAGCTGGAAACAGCAGTACCAGCAGTCCAGCGAGGAGCTGAACAATAAGAGAATCAATGCAGCCAGAGTAAGAAACAGCAATGCTACAGCAGCGGCTACAGCAGGAAATAATAGCAATAAGAAGGATTTATTTGACGAGGAGCCACAGGAAATTGATATCAACAAGTTCCAGTCCATCTCACTGAGCGAGAAGGAAGCGCAGAAAAAAAAGTGGCAGCCAATCAACCAGGTTTCTCCGGAGCCAATCAAACTTGACAATAACGACAATGACGACGACGACTTCCTGGCTTCGGATGAAGAGACTAAGAAGTAGCCAATCCTAATACAAGCACCACTCTTGACGGAATGTAAACCTGTAGAAAGTTGCTTCTGTTGTTCCAGCTCAGGTCGGTTGTGAAGAACTTTGTGTCGTTGTCCACACGACTGTGGCCCCCGTACTTCTCATCGTCCGAGTTCAGCACAATCTTGTAGCAGCCGGCCTGCTCAATTCCCACTCGGTAGTCAACAAACGACTTGGTGGGGTGGAAATTGAATATAAAGAGCAAACCAGCCTTCTCAAAAACAATCATCTTATCGCTCTCGTTCTTCAGTGAGATGTACGAGTCCCTGGCGTGTAGCCAGCCGTATTTTTGCTCCAGTGTCTCCATAGCGTGGTCGAACTCGTACAGGAACTTATACCTCAACAGATGGTCGTCCACCAGGTTAAACTGTCTCCGTGCATAGTTGTAACTATCGCCATTGTTCACGTTTGGGAAATCCAGCCACTCAGGGTGCCCAAACTCGTTTCCTTCAAAGTTCAGGTACCCTTCGCCACCCAGCGAGTGTGTCAGCAGTCTGATCATCTTGTGAAGCGCAATACCACGGTCAATGATAGGTGTCAGTGGGCTCAGAACACTCATATTGGTGTACATTTCGGCATCCATCAGCCAGAATGCAAGAGTTTTGTCCCCCACCAGGGCCTGGTCGTGGCTCTCGCAGTACGCAATCGCCTTCTCGGTGTACCTGCGGTTGGTCAGAGTGTGCACAATGTGCCCAATGTCCCAGTCATCGTCCTTGACCTCTTTCAGGATCTTAATCCACATGTCAGGCAGCGCCATTGCCAGCCTGTAGTCGAATCCCACGCCCCCATCGGCTCTGCTGGTTCCCAGCGTCGGCATGCCACTGACATCCTCGGCAATCGTTACAAACTTGTTGCTGTTCAGCTCCCCAACCTGCTGCACCAAGTCGTTGGCCAGCATTAGGTAAGCAATTGCCTCAGTGTCAACGGCAGCTCTGTCGCTCAGGTACTCATCGTAGTCACCGCTGAACACACCACCTTCCCCAGTGCCGTGGTGCAAGTACAGCATGGACGTTACACCGTCGAATCTGAACCCATCGAACTGGTACACGTCTAGGTAGAACTTGAGGTTGGACAGTAAGAATCTCAGCACTTCGTACTTGCCGTAGTTGAAGATCCTTGAGTCCCACAATGGGTGCGACCCCTTAGGGCCTCCATGGAAGAACTGGTAGTCGGTGCCGTCAAACATGTTGAGACCGTCGTCAACGTTCTTGGACGCGTGCGAGTGCACCACATCCAGCAGCACTCTAATACCCATTCCGTGAGCCGTGTCAATCAGCTCTTTCAGCTCCTCTGGCGTTCCAAATCTCGAGCTGATCGCAAAAAAGTTTGTCACCTGGTACCCGAATGACGCATAGTATGCATGCTCCATGATAGCCATTAGCTGTAACGTGTTGTAGCCTAAATATTTGATTCTAGGTAGAACGTTCTTAGTGAACTCTTTATAGCTCCCAATCTTGGCTTCAGGTGTCGAGATACCAACATGCGCCTCGTATATTCTCAGGCTTTCTGTTGGTGGTGGTCTGGCGTGCTGAAACTGGTACTCTTCGGCTGGGTTCCAAAACCTGCCGTCATAGTCCACTTTATTATCAGTCTTTGCTGGGGCAGTAGCCCTCTTAATCCAGGGCGAAATTCTGTACAGAACCTCACCACTAGCAAGCTTAATTGCCACTTTCACCTTACTGTCATGTGGAATCCCAAACTCGCCATCAACTGGCTCAACAACAACTTCCCAGTTCCCGAAATCATCGATTTTGCTCATCTTGTTGGCATTAAGGTCCCATCCGTTGAAATCTCCAACCAGACTGGCCTCCACAGCATTTGGAATCCACTCCTTGTACCTAATTGACTTCCCATGGACACTGAATCCGTAATCTTTATAGCTGTCCGCTATTTTCAGTAATCCTCCCTCAGTCTCATTAAATTTATTCAACCAATTATCTGCAATTGAGCGACGGTAATGTAACGTTCCGGCATACGGTTTTAGCCATGGGTCCTGGCTAACTGCTCCACGGACATCTGCAGGAATCTCACTGTCAATTTCGCTCATATTGTGTGTCAAATGTCCTGTCCTTTGTTAAGTTTATCTTTGAAAAGCACTCCACATTTTTTAATTAGAGACTAATTTTTATCCTTGAAAAATACTTCCAAGCTGAGAAAATAGTACGATTGTGACTTTGAAGTTGTTGTTTCGCTAAATAAACCTGCCACTTTATGTTGGCTGATTCACCCACAACTTGGGTCTTGTTTTAAAAAGTAGTAACCAGCCGGTTGCAAAAAAAAAGTGCCAAAAAAATCATAAACAAGCACTCATGCCGGGGGTCGAACCCGGAATCTTCTGATTAGAAGTCAGACGCGTTGCCATTACGCCACACGAGCTTGTTTCGATAGCTAAAAAGTCGGCTGAAACACCATTATTGGGCTAAGATTTTAAGCTATAACAATGTCTGAAAATTGTTTTTACAAGTTGCACTTGATATAAAACTACAGCACAGATATATTCTTATAACTTATTAAATACTAAATAAAAATGGGTTTGATAAATTAAACAAAAGAAGTAAATTTGCAAAAAAAATCAAAAAAAAAGGAATATTAAATGTAATTAAGTGAAACAATTCAATTAATTAAATTTAAAATTCATCATCAGATGAGACGTAAGCATCACCTAATTCCTTCTTTTTCTTCATTCTTTCCTTCTTCTTCTTTCTTAATTCAGCTGAGGATAATTTAGTCTTCTTCTTAGCAGAAGCAATCTTGTTACCCATAGCATCGAATTTATCTTCGTCATCTTCTTTCTTTTCTAATCTTGGACCGGAACCTTGACCAGAAACCCAGTTATGACCTGATGGAGTCATTTTACCGTCTAAGACAGCCCAGACTTCTTCAGTTAAATCTTTGGTGAATTCAGCAGAGTGGGTAATGATAATAATACCACCTTCGAATGCTTTCAAAGCCTTAGATAAAGCACCTAAAGAGTCACGATCCAAATAATTGGTTGGTTCATCTAAAACGATCAAGTGAGGTCTTTGCCATGTACAAGCAGCTAAAACTAATTTAACTTTTTGACCACCAGATAAACCTCTGATTCTTGAGTGTGAAACTAATTCAGCATCTAAACCTAACATAGCACAGTGTGATTCAATTTCTTTTCTGGTTAAAGCACGGAATTGACCTGAAGCTAAAGCTTCTTTCATATCAACTTCTGCAACCATTTTTGAGTGAGTTTCAATCAATTCACCACGTGGTAACCAAGCGTTATCAACAGACATCATTGGAACCCATCTTTCGTTTTTCATACCAATGTTTTCACCTAAAGTAAAGGAACATTCATATTCGTAAGTGTTTTTGAATTTTCTTCTACCGTGAATACCAGCAATTCTTCTTGGGGTACCTTCAATCTTGAAGATTTTGTTCATTGCTTGTTCATCATTTTCATTGATTTGTCTTGAAGCACGGTCCATGGTTTCTCTATCTTCACCAGTTTGGAATCTCCATTGGATATATTCGGATGGAGTCTTGTCTAAATGAGAATCAATGTGTGCAAAAGCATGTTGTTTAATGTAAGCAATACGACAGTTTTCGTGAACGTAAACTTCACCACTGGTTGGTAATAATTCACCAGTTAAAACATTAATCAAAGTAGATTTACCAGCACCATTTGGACCAATAACAGCAATTCTTGATGATAAAGAACATTGGAAGTTGATGTCAGAAATTTGTGGTTTGGAGGTACCTGGGTATTGGAAAGTCATGTTTGAAACTTTAACAATAGCTTTTTGTTTGGTTTTAACACCTTCTAAGAAACCTGGTTCTGGGAATCTGAATTCTAAGTCAGAAGCAGATAATTCATAGTATGATTTAGCTGATGGAACTCTCTTGACTAATTCTGATAAGTTACCTTTGTATTTTCTTAATTTGAAACCTTCGTAGTGAATAATGTATTGAACAACATTGTCTAAGAAACCAGAGTCATGGGAAACAATGATGGAGGTAATTCCACAAGTGTTCAAGTAGTTGACTAACCAAGCAACGTTAACAGTATCTAAATGGTTAGTTGGTTCATCTAATAATAAGATATCAGCATTTTTCAAGACAGCTCTTGCTAATGCTAATTTCATTTTCCAACCACCAGACAAAGATTGAATTGGCATTTTGATCATTTCTTCTGAGAAGGAGAATTCTAATAATTTAGCAACAATGGTTTCTTTGGAAACACCAGATTTACCATCGTCGTAAACAAAGTCAACAACAGAAGTTTCAGCATGGACACCATCAATATCGTGTTCAACGTAGACGGTTCTACATTCTTCTTGGGATGGGAAACCTTCAACTTGACCGTTGGCAATAGCTCTCATCAAGGTGGATTTACCAGCACCATTTGGACCACATAAACCGTATCTTCTACCACGCTTCAAACGTAATTGAGTTTTGTTTAACAAGATTTTAGCACCGTAAGCTAAGGAGAACTCACAGTTACATAAGTCTTCACCTTCATCTTCTTCATCTTCGAATTGTGGTGGTTGAGGAATGTTGTCAATAGCACGTTTTCTCCATTCGTCAATGTCTAATTTAGCTTGTTTTTCGTGGCAGAAGACAGTTAAGTATGGGGTTAAGAATTCAAACCAAGCTTGCTGGTCAATGATTCTTTCGTCAATTAAGTCACCTGCAATAGCTGCTGCGTAGTTCAAAACTGGGGTAAATCTTTCTTCAACGGTAAATTTGTTTTCAGCAAAGATGTTGGTCAATTCTTTCTTGGTAACTTCAGCATCACCAGCGTTTGAAACTTCTGGAATGACATCGTCTGCACCAATAGCAGCAACTCTTCTTAAAGTGTTCAAAGCTCTTAAGGTAACGTCACGAGCTTCTGGGTCAGCAATGACAGCATGGTTTGATTTCAAAGCTGGTAATAATTTACCAACGAAAGGAGCAATAACTTGTGGGTCATCAACTAATTTACACATGTTGTCAATGATAACAGCAGCCTTACGTTTGATAGCAGTGTCACGTTCAGCTAAACCTCTTGATAATAATGGAACCATGATAGACAAAGTGGCAGTGGTAACTTCTGAAACGAAGGTGGTTGCACCTAAAACGTGGACGGTTTCTGGAACTTCAGTTGGTTTAGCGATACATTCAATTAATTTAGGAATGAATTTTTCGATATCTTTGTTGTGAACAGTTTGAGTTGAAGTGGTGATGGTTGCAGTTGCAGCAGCTTTGACTTCTGGTTTGGTATCCCACATAGCTTCAGATAAGACTGGGATTAATTCAGGCATTCTGAAAGCAATTTGAGCTTCTGCAGTTGAAACTAACTGAGCAATAGCAGCTAAGATAGCTGTTTTTTCTTGCCATTTGTTAGTGGTATTTAGAGCATTGGTCAAATGTGGTAATAGGGCTTTGATTGAGTGAGGGTCAACAGCTTTGGCAATAGCAAGTAAAGCTTTAGCTGCTAATTCTCTGGTGGTAACGTCTTTGTCACCAGCCTTAGTACAAATAGCTGGAACTAATTGAACAATGTATGGCTCGACCGATGGTGATAAACCGGTTTCTGAAGCAATGTGTGCAACAGCTTCTAAAGCATTAGCAGCTGCTTTTTTGTCTGCAATAGCTTTACCGAGTTGAGCAAAGAAAGCTTCTGGGACATCGTGTTCAATGATGGAACCATTTAAAAATGATGACACGTTGGCTGCAGCAGCATCTCTTTCCTCAGGGGTCGCGACTGTAAGCTTGTTGAAAAGCTCGTTCAAGACCTCGACGGATTGTTTGGATTCAGACATCTTAAGATCGTTATTCAAAACGGTTTTCAGGTCGTTGGTGAAAAGAAAGAAAGAAAAGAAGAAGAGAAAAAAATTTTTTCCCAATTAACGAAAAAGCGAAAATTTTTTTATTAAAAAAGAAAAAAAAAAATAAATAAAAAAAAAAAAAAAATTATTTCTTTTTCAGGCCGGGTAAAACTTTGCGTACTGACGACTGTTTTAATGTTTGAGCAGTCTGTGGGGGTTTGGTACGGCGGTCAGTCTGCACACACCCTTCAATGGGTGGCTGCACTAGATGATACTCCCTAAGAGCGCGCTTTTAGGTCTGCAGGGCTCCCCAGCTCGGCTATCTGCTTAGATCAAACGGCCGTGGTGTCCGGGTGACCAACGGTCGGATTAGGTAATGACAGCCGTCGCAGCAGATACCGCCAGATATGACACGTTTAGGGCAGCGCAAATCGTCCCCAGGTGGCAAGCAGCCTAGCACTAGTGAATTGGGTATGTGTGGAGCTTTGGCGGACTTTCTGGCAGCTGATAAACCGGCGTCTGCCGGGGACTCCATCTCATCGGTCAGGGCACATAATGGTTTTTAACCAGCAGGTTACAAAAACAGCTGTTTAGCGAGGTGAAATTGACGCAATGACCGTTGTAGTCGTTGTGCAATGGCCCTGGGCGTTGCATCGCACTCTTTTTGCTCAGTGCGCTGAATTGGGTGCGGCACACTACGAAACGCATCATCTTTTCACTTGAACCACGGTATAAAGCAACTTTTACATAGTAAAAGCTTCCCCAAATTGTGCAGCATATAAAAACTGACACAATTTCGCAAATTTGCTTTTACAATTAACCAGCACCATCCAAAGAGTACTAACATACCACAATGAGCAGTACCAAATCAGGGAAACCAGTAGAAGCCATTGGGTATACAGTTGAAGGAAAATTCGCCATCATTACGCTAAACCAGCCAGAATCACTTAACGCACTGAATAATGACCAGTATTTACTGCTGGGGTGCTTGGTGGAGAGAGCCAACAACGACCCGGACACGTGCTTCACGCTCATCCAGTCCTCAGGCAGGTACTTCAGTGCGGGAGCCAACATCAAGGACTCCAAAGTGGGAGCCCAAGAGTTCAAAGATGAGTTTGACGAACGCAACTACTGGCTATCCAAATTCACAGCACGCAACGCCTACTTGACCACAGTCTTCCACAACCACCGTAAAGTGCTGATTGCAGCGCTAAACGGGCCGGTGGTCGGATTGTCGACGGCTCTGGTGTCGCTTTGTGACTTTATCTATGCGATGAACGACAAAGTGTTCATTCTTGCGCCCTTTGCCAACCTAGGACTCGTGAGCGAGGGTGTCACGTCCGCGACACTCATCAGCCGGTTAGGATTAAGCATCGGCAACGAGGCGTTGCTGCTGTCGAAGCCAATCAGCGCACCCAAATTGGAACAGATGGGCTATCTGAACAAGAACTTCAAGATTGACAATCGGTCGCAGGCCGATGTGGACAGATTCAACTCGCTGGTCAAACACGAGTTCTGGGACATGGCCAAGAACCTGGAGTTCCAGAGCATCATCGATATTAAAAAAATCATCCAGTCGAACCTGACCAAGAACTACCGCAACATCAACGCGCAGGAAATTATCGACGGCATGTACAAGTGGTTGGACCACGTTCCGCAGCAGAAGTTTGCCAAGATTGCCGGCAAGCAGCTAAAGCACAAGCTATGACATGGCAGTTCAGCCAGCTGTGTGTTCACACTCACTTCAGCTTAATACCCTCATCAACTTCGTTCTGTGTGTCCTCTTCCTCTGTAGACGATTCCTCGGGAGTAATGGTGTGCAGCACCACCTCCGTCAGCTTCTCCTCTCTGTTGAGCCGCGCAGTGATGGACACTCCGCTCATCACCAGAAACACCAGGATCAGGACCGCCAGCAGCCCAGATCTCGTGGTCTGCCATCTCAGGCTTTCAATATCTGACTTGATGTCGCTGTTGATGTTGGTCGAGATCTTGTTGTTAAGGTTCTGGATCGACTTCTTGAGCGACTTCTGCAGCAGCGTGTTCTCGCTAAACTGGTCGTTCATCATCACTTGTGACTCGTTCTTGGACAGGATCATCAGCTTGTTCAGCTCGTCGCTTTCCTCTTTCATCTGGTAGTCCAGCTGGTTCTTCTCGTTCTCCAGAATCTTTAGTGCCAGCTCTCTCGCATGCTTCACCTCAAACCGCATCTCGCTCTGGGCCGCCTCAAACAGATACACCTCGTTCTCCAGGTCGTTTTTCGCCAGTACCTTGGAATTCAGCTTGTTCAGCTTCTGCGTCAGGTTCTCGTTGATCAGCCTCAGTATCACGTCGCTCTGTCTACTGGTAAACCCAGCCTTCACAAGCTCGTTGTAGATGCTCATTGTGTCAATGTAGTGCGTCAGGCTGTCCTCGTAGTTCTGCTCTGGTGACTGGGCCGGTTGGCTGCTCTCATAGCTCAACTGTGGCAACTTGTCCGGCTTCTGGCTGCTCCCCTTCTGCTGCCACAGCCCTGAGCTTCGGTGAAACGCTCGAACTCTTCCTGCGGCAACTATTTGTCTCGCTCTAAAGCCTCTTATGCCCCTGTAAAACATCGTTTTTTGACCTAAACTGTACTTCACTAAGTGTTTATTTGTGTTTGTTACCTGTGTTTTTTATTTGTTTCCAATATTTTTGTATAATTGAACAGCCTGCAATGACTTTCCTATCAAAATTGCTAGTCGGTGTCGGCCTGGCATCCTTGTTCCATGCTGGCTACTCTGCACACGAGTTCTACCTGTTTCAAACCACCCACGGCACTCAGTTTGCGCTACCTAACGACATAACAATTGAGGTATTGGTCTCGCTGCTTATAAGCACGCTGGGCATAATGCTGTCCATACAGCCAAAAAGAGCGCTCTCAATAGCCGACGGCGACACCATTGTTACTAGCAAGCACAAGTTGGACCCTATTAAGCTCCACAAGGCATTGGAGTTCGATGAACAATGCGGCTCTTCGGAATTCAGCGTGCTAAACAACAGGCCAAACTACTGCAATGTCTTGGAGAAGAGAAAGCAGTTTAAGGAGTGGTCTACAAGTGAAAAGAAGTAGTTACTGATCTACATCCAGCAAATAAGCAATGTATAAATTAGTTGGTTAATTGTCATAAACGGTGCGTGAAAAGTTGTTGTAGTCAAACAAACTAAAACTTTTTGTATTGGAAATAAAACCTTTCAAAAAACTGGTCAGTGTCGTAGACGTTGATTTCGAAAAAATCAAACTTTCTGGACGACAAATCGTTTAGTGAGTTGAACCCAAAATGGTAGTAGCGTAGCAAAGTCAAAAAATATGAGTAGAAGATCTTGTAGTTTTGGTTGAGAACAAAGATGTCCAGAATCTGATAAATCAATCTTGGATTCACATTTCTGAAGATCTCCAGTATTTTATCTGAGTTCAATTGACTAAAGTCTTTGTAGAACTCTGCATTGTCCAGGTACTTCTTCATTATAAAATTCTTGCTTAAATTGTTGTTAAATTTGTTCATATTAACTTCATTAAGAATTCTGATTTTGATCAAATTGCTCAAATTAAATGCGTCTTCCTCGTTGAATCTTAGCAGCAGCAACGCAAATAGTATTTCATCATTCTTACTCAATCCAGATTGTGAGATAATTTTCAGTTTAAGCAGATTCTTCAGTGGTCTGTTTAAAGGTTGTGTTTTCTGGAATTTCAAATATTTGATTAACGTGCTCCCAATAATTCTATCAATTTCGTCCTCTTTATCTGCTGGAAAGTTCTTGATTGACTGTAACTTGGTATTCAAAGTTTGGTAATCCTCGAATTCTGGAGTTATTTTGGTAAATTCCAGAGATTCTAACCATACTTTTTTTCTGTATTCCTTAGGAATTTCCAGCTTGAAAACAAGCTTTTTGATTTGTTTGATTGAAGAGTTGCGTGTTATTCCATATTCGTTCAACTCTTCATATTTTTTCACCCATTTTTCATGGAGTTCCCGCAGCTTAAGTTTATTTTCATTTTTCTTTCTATCAAGTTTTGCAACATGTTCAATCATTTTATTTATATCTTGTTCGTGTTTTTTCGATTCGCTGATGGATTTGGGTGGTAACCAGCTGGGTCTAGTAGGACTGAAATATTCAGCTTTCTCCTTGGAAATGAATTTATAGTCATCCAATCCCAATTCCGCAGCCTGCTTCAACTCAATTGGTAACTTTGTGTTTTCTTTATTTCTAGTATCAAGTTCTTTGAGTGCATAGTTTTCACTTGATTCCTGGTAGAAATTCGTTATTGAGGCCGCTGTCTCGTCCGGTAACGAGTAGAATGGTTTGGTATTGTTGCTTTTGTTATTATAGCTATTCAAGGTTGGTAAGTTTGGCGAACTTAGTGAACCAGGTAATGGCGAAACTGGCATGGAAACTTCAGAAGTCTCAAAGACTGTTTTGATCAGCTTGGAAGACTTGCCGGAAGCTGACGAAAAAATCGTTGCAGTACCCTTGGTGTATGGGACGTTCCACATTAGTCCAGATTCAAATGCGTCTTCCTGTTCATTGGTAGAGTCCATTTGGTCAAATAGCTTCTCCTTGTCTCTTATACTCGCACTTAACGAATGTTTGGAATTCTGTCTTCTCAGTCTGTATTTTTGTGATGGGGTCAAAGTTAGCGTGGATACGTTGACGGATGAGGCGCTCTTGGTTGTGTTTACCGACAGCGTTGAGTTATTATATTTGGATAACTTTGGCGTCGATGAGCTGGTTCTCAGTTGGACGTGATTGCCCTGTTTGCCTGTGCTGGTCGTCGTAACAGCTTGGTAGCTTTCTGTAGATGTCTGGTTAGCTATAGGTGAACCGGTGATGGAGTCGGATGTCAGCGAAGAGTTCCGCGAATTGAGATCTTCTGAAAACTCGCTGGAACTGGTTATTGAATCGTTCGAGATGGGTCTTTCCTGCGTCTTCAGACGGATGTTCTTGAGCATCGTTTCGCTGGGCCTCTTGGTGATGATCCCGAGGCCCTTGGCTTTATCAAACATCTGCGAGGAGCTCTTTCTCATGCTTTGCGGTTCAGGAACGGTTTTGGCATTTCCGGCCGCGCTGCCACCCGTTACCATGGCTGATCCCGCAGACTCCTCGCGCGACAGATCCACGTCGTCAAGTGGCGTGCTTTCCAGGGCCTGTATCGTCTCTGGGGCCGTATGGTTCATTGTTTTGAATTGAAATGTAAATAAGAAGTTTGATAAAATGTAAATAAATAAAAAAAGACCCTTTGAACTGAAGTTGATGTAAAGCGAGTGAATAAAAAGTGTCTTGCTTGTGAGTTATGTGCTATTGGGCTTTGCTGAAGTGAGTTTTCTGTGAAGCGCTAAGAACGTTTTGCCTCTTCCTGTTTGTTAGTTTTGAAGGATGTAAAAAACTTTATTTATTTATTTATTTTTTTTTTGCCTTCAGTACAAAACTATGTTGATTTTCCTTGAACCTGCTGATTTAAGACTATGAAACAAAGGGAAACAACTTAAACGAAATAAAACATAGATAATCACTAAATAAGCAAAAGCTCGCACCTTTTTCAATGTTAAACTGTTCCTTTTTTTGAGGAAAAAAGGCTATTTTTAAACAGAAAAAGTGAGAAAAACTCGCCTTTTCATGCACAGTTCAAACTTTTTTTGGCTACTTACGAAACAAAGATTGGTATAAATTGTCCATTTTTCACTGCTTGAAACGGGGATTGCATCATTGACAAGCCAATTAACCTGTCCACCAAGCAGTACAAGAGTTTTGGTAGCTTCTTGTTGCAAGTTGCTTCCATAAACTTAATTTTTATACCGTGTCGAACAACAGTGCAGCAACCTGCTTTTACCCATAGTTAAGAAAATAGCAAGGGACAAGACAACACCAAAAAGCTTGACTATTAGCACCTTTTTGTGTATCTACTTCATCTTTAAGTATAGTGCTATTGAACTACTGTGAGCCTTTGGAAAGGAACCCCGACATACACCAAATTTTCTTTTAATACACCTTTTTACAGTTCCCAAACTGTTAGCTCACTGATTGGCTGGTGTGCAGGAATTGCCTCTTTGGGACGCGACTTGGCCAGCTTTCGCCATTTTTCGCCGATTTGTGCCTCGCTTATTTTTTGGTTGTAAACAGCTGCAAACATTGCCATTCTGGGATGGTTTTCGGCATTCCTGTTTTCGTGTTTTTTGGCATATTCGTTTTCGTCGCCATTTTCTGTGTTTTTCGGCATCTCCGTTTTTGTATTTTTCGCCATTACCGTTTTCGTGGTCCTTGCTACTTTTCAAGTCCATCCATCACCTCTGTATTGATTGTTAAACAATTATTAAGCATCGCCACACTTATTATCAGATACATACCAAGAATTGTTCAGTTTCACAGCTCGTTTTAACCCGATCTTTAGACTTAAATTCTCCAGCCTTACCATTTTGACGTTTTTCAACTTGCATCAAAGTTTTTTACACTGGCATATCAAATGAATCGAAACAATAAGCATATCTTACAACTTTCCATTCATTTAATTTATATTACTGCAAATTCTCAATTTTGGTGATAATTTAGTAAATTTTGTTGTGGCACCGTTGAAATCTCCTAATAATCTCATTTTTTCAACCTAACAAATTTTGCAATCATAGAAAAAATATACAATACAGTACAAATAGCCTATTTCTAAGTTTATCAGCCATAAGATCCATCATGCAGTCCAACAACTCGATGGAAAAAGGCGATGGGAACAGCACTGAGGTGTATCAGGTTGAGGTTGGAAGTAATAGAGAAAAATTATCTCCTTTCCAAGCTTTTAAAAACTCGTTTAAACGAAAGCCTGTGGAATTCTCAGAAGAGGAACTGAATGGTTTAACACCGCATCAAAGAACAAACTATATCCTTGCAAACCAGCCACTAAGAAAAACGTTGAAAAAGCGTCATTTGCAAATGATTGCCATAGGTGGTACTTTAGGTACTGGATTGTTCATCGGTCTTGGTTACTCAATTTCTCAAGGTCCCGGTGCCACCTTAATTGGTTTCAGCATAACAGGATTCGCAATCTTTTGTGTTATCCAGGCAGCAGCTGAAATGACTGTTGCGTTCCCTATCAGTGGTTCATTTGCTTCACACGTCTCAAGATTCATTGAACCTTCTTTTGGGTTCACTATTTCTTCCAATTATGCTCTAAGTTGGTTAATTTCTCTACCAAGTGAGTTAATTGGTTGCTCTATGACGCTGCAATACTGGTCCGATGTCAATCCTGTGGCCTGGGTTGCTATATTTTGGGTCTTTATTGTTTCATTAAATCTATTTGGTGTTAGAATGTATGGAGAATCTGAATTTTTATTATCAATTGTTAAAGTTATTGCAATCATTATATTTATAATCATTGGAATCGTGTTAATCGCAGGTGGTGGTCCAGATTCAAAAGGATATATTGGTGCCAAATACTGGCATGATCCTGGCGCTTTTGCAAAACCAGTTTTCAAGTCAATTTGTTCAACATTTATTAGTGCTGGATTCAGTTATGGTGGTACTGAATTGGTCTTATTGGGCTCTATTGAAAGCAACAAAGCTTCACATATCACAAGAGCAACTAAGCAAGTGTTTTGGAGAATTGCCTTGTTTTATATTACGACCATTGTTATTATTAGTTGTTTGGTTCCAAGAACTAATCCACAACTATTGAATGGTTCAAGTGATGAAGACATTACTGCTTCCCCATTTGTCATTGCTTTACAAAATACCGGATCCATGGGTAAGAAAGTTAGTAACTTCATGAACGCAGTCATTTTAGTTGCTGTCTTATCAGTTGCAAACTCATGTGTTTATGCAAGTTCAAGAGTTATTCAATCATTAGGAGCATCTCGTCAATTACCAGAAATATGTGCTTATATTGACCAAGAAGGTAGACCTTTAGTGGGAATCATCATAAGTTCTGTGTTTGGTCTATTGTGTTTTGTTGTTGCTTCATCAAATGAATCAACAGTTTTCACTTGGTTATTCTCATTATGCTCAATTAGTTCATTCTTTACGTGGTTTTCAATATGCTTCAGTCACGTGAGGTTCAGATTGGCATTGAGAAAACAAGGGCGTTCTACCAATGAGTTAGGTTATCTTGCACAACTAGGTATTTATGGATCACTTTTTGGAATGCTTATAACGTTTTTGATTATAGTTGGTGAAATTTGGATCTCAATTTTCCCAATTGGTGAATCTGCCAGTGTTGAAACTTTCTTCCAAAACTGTTTGAGTATCCCACTAATGATGGTTGTTTGGTTATCATACAGAATCTTCAAAAGAAAAACCTTTAGTAGGTTATTGATTCCTTTGAGTGAAATTGATTTAGATACTGGTAATAGATATCCAGATATCGATGAATTAAATGAACAAAAACTAATGGATAAACAACGTCTTGCAGCCAAACCTTGGTACTATAGATTGTATAGGTTCTTATGTTAATGAAATAAAATGATTTGTTTTTGCTTTGTCTAGTCCTTTTCTAATCATTAAATTCAATTTCTTAGAAAGTATTATATGGATAAATTTAATTTGATTGAATAAATCATAAATATCTATAATTGTTTTCTGTAAAACTGGATTGTCAAGGAATATTGGTTTAAAAAAGTCGTTCAAATCAATCAGAATCTCAATTAAGTAAATGAAATAATAATCATTTGAATTATTTTTAATTTTGAATAAACTTAAAATTTTGGAGTAAATTTTGATCAATTCATTTTGATCTTTCGTTCCATTTAATGCGTTTATGAGCTCAATGATTGTAATGGAATGAAACTCAAACAGCTCCTCAAATATAACAAAACTGTTTTTCTTATCAACAAAGTAATCTATCAAATTCAATTCGGTCTCTTCATCATTAGAACTGTCTGTTGATGTCAATATTTCCTCGATTAAATAAACTTTCAAGCTGGTTATAATGGTTGTAAAGTCTTGATTGTGTAGGTTTCTGTATAGTTGAATCAGTTCAGTATTTGGTTCAACTTTCATTCTATTTTCATCACTGCAGTTCATTGTATTTTCATCCAAATCATAAAAAAAATCAACCTCCTTTGAGTCTTTCAATATTATGTTATTGGTTCCAATAATTTTATATTTGCAGTATTTATCATGAACTATTTCTTCAAAGTTGTATAGATCAGTGAAAGGAATGTAAAGAAAGTTGTTATTCAAATTGTAAGTTTGATTTTTAAATCTGTTTGAAACCTTACTCAATTTCAGAATAAACTGTGACAAGAAATCTGTTGACTTGTTCGAGTAAATAAGCATTGTAAAAGAGTCGCTAATCTGGTAACTGGCAACAGTTTCTAAAAATTGTAATAGCTTATTTGAGTTCAGTTGATCAACTAAAAATTCATCTTTATGAGTGATTTTAAAGTTTATTGGGATTGATTTCAGTATTTTATCATTTTCTGTGACAGGAAACAGCTTTATAGAATCAATTGCGCTGTGGCTAGTAAACTTCTCATCTTGATTAATTAGTCTAAAATTATCGTCAAGTTGTAAAAGTTTGAATAAATTTTGACTCATATTTGAAAATTTATCAATTGTACTTAGATCCATTTTATTCAATGCATTGAAGAGCTCAATCAAATGTGAGATATTCCCATCATTCATATAGTTCTGTAAAGTGTAAACCAAAACAGGTTTGAAGCAAATGACCTGTTTTAAGGTAGTACCAATGGCAACTGACTGAATTTTGGCCCCGCGTTCATTATCTTCAGCTTTAACAGCTTTCACGGCATTTAAAAAGAAAATAACCTCCTCGTCTTTTGTCTCGTGCTCATCTTCAAAAATGGTATCAATTGCATGGCCAATTGGTAGAACCGTTTCAGAACGATCATTCGATTTTGGTATTAGCGAGAATTTCCCACTTTGAAGGTCCTTGTACAAAACAAATATGGTAAAGTCTTCACTAAGCCCTGTTGAGTGCTCAATATGTGCAGGGATCATCAACTCTGCTAATAAATGCGAATTGTCTTTGAAGCCAGGAATTTTTTTAGGCAGCTGATTCTTAACAATGCGCCCCTTCTTATTGTCAAACTCTGCAGCCACAAGAAAACTTATAACATTGTTAGTAGGCCTCACTACCTGCAGCTCGGAAAGTGGTCGGCCCTTTGTTGGTGTAGAATTCATTTCAAAATTCTCTTTATTTATGTTTTCTCACTAGTTTTTAGTGTATTTTTCTGAAGTGCCTAAGTTTTGCTTACTGTATGGAAAGGCTGAAAGTTGGTGGTTTCGATCAAGCCGACAGAACCCAAAGGAATATCAGTAAAACATTAGTACAAATAAATACTTAAATTAACTATATACAAAGTGAATTATTTCTCATTAGAATGATATCAATTCTAGGTGAGCTGGACCATTCATTTCTTTGCCTCACTGTCACCATTCTGGAACTCGTCCACCTTGTTTTTAAAGAAAGACCAAGTGGTTAATCTGTCCCCTTTCTTTCTAGATAGATAACTCAGCCCAGCACCTTCGTACTCTGATTTTCTCTCATATTCACCAGTACTCTCTGCAAATCCTGGCTTGATCTTGGCTATATTGCTCTTGCTGTTAGAGGCACTCTCGGCTCCATCGACATATTCTGGGATGTATGTTTCGTCTCTCTTTGAATTGATGACGCTTAGTTAAATAGTTCTGTTAGTACATGAAGACGGGGTTTCAAAAAGACCTGTATGAAGTCAGTTCAAAACTCACGCTTTAACCACATAGACGGATCCAATCGCCACAGACGAGATAAAGAAAAAGTTGTTCATAAAAGCCTTAAAGTTCGACATCTTGATGGGGGTTTATGTTAGATTTATTATCTGACAATTTTCTATAAATTTTTCCATTTTTATTGTAAATTTTACACTTTGGTAGAAAGTCTTAGTTGACCATGTAAATAGATAAACAAAGTGTAATGTAATATACAGGATATATAAAGATCTATTTTATGTGCTAAAAGTTATTTTTCAGTGATTCATAAGTGAAGAAGATGACTGAATTTGATGGAACTGCCCTGATTAATGTGATCCCCAGGCCTCTGTAGAAAGCTTTGATCCCTCCATTTTTGTAAATCTGTCTTGCAGTTGAAGCAAATGTGGACGTGGCGCTAGAACTGGAATGAGAACCGGTGCTGGAACTCCAGTTAACCACGCTATTAGTCTGCATCTTAGATTTAATTGTATCTGCTGGGAATAGCGATAGATTGTATAGCACACCAGCACTAGCACCACTCGCAAGCAGCTCCCAAGTTTGGTTCTGGGACTCTTTCGATGCGCCTCTCATTACCTTGAGCTCATTCGATACAAACTCATAAGTCCCAAACCACGACGCGGAACCTCCGCATTCTCTCAATAAAGTCCCCGTTTGGCCATGCCAGAACCCCTTTATACCATCCTGCGCAACAACCTGTCTAACCAGAGACATTATCGAGGATCTGTGCTGTGAATACAAGTTCTCAACTTGCAATTTACATTTGATGAGCTCAATCGGTGTTAGAATAAACGAGGCTGTGAATCCTGAAAACCCACCACAGAGAACTAAATGCTTCAGCTGCAAATCCTTGACGCCAAACTCCCTCTTGAGCACATCCTGGGCCAGGTTATAACTGAAAAACAGACATGCATTTTCTGCTGCTGCTCCAACAATTGGCGATGCTATGCCTTTGTAAAAACCCCAAACACCCTCATTCTTTAGCGTGAATTTGATGCAGTCCATGGAGTTGTTGAATCGCAGCGGCTGGTCGTGAGGCTGGGACTGCAGCCTCACTTTCACCGTATCAAACGGGTACTCAATTATTTTACCAGTACAACCAGATAACTGTTTGCATTATTGTTAGTCCACCACCGTCAAATGCAACAGCCAAAACCACCACTCACCGAGCCAAACAGCAAGTCCTTCAAGCTGTCTTTGACGGAGCCTTCATCTCGATCGCTCATCTAACTGAATTCAGACCCAGTAGTTGAGTTATTATTTATCCAGAGTAATAATTTTTCAGCTTCTGGAAAGTAAATGCGGAAACCCGCAATTTGTGGGAATCGAACTCCCGACGTCACTTCTTGATGCTTATCGCAGTTGCTATTTTGTGCTGTGGGTTCGATTCTGCCTGAAAATCGTGAAAATCAGTCAATTGTTCTCTCTGCATGAATAGTTTAGGCATTTGCATCGGTTACGCACCAGGTCCGATAAATAGCTGATTCATCAACATCAGAAAATTGCGCAGCTTTTACGAATCTCAGCAATATTGAAACCGTTTTCTTTCAACTTGAAAAGTCAAATTACGTCATTGCAATGCAAACAATTTCAAGTGATGGAGAAATTCAGGAAATTTTGACAAATATAAATATTGATTGAGCTGCCACATTAGCTTGCTTGCTTGTTATACACGGTATACTAAATTAATTATTTATATCAATTCAGGTTATCAAAAATAAGACTAACAAACAATCAAGATGTCATTGCACTTACATAATTTCAAGCCAATTGCTGACGAACCAACAGAGACACCAAAGATTGCAGGTAATGTGCTGGATTTATTCTCGTTAAAGGGCAAAGTAGCATCTATAACAGGATCATCAACAGGAATTGGTCTTGAAGTTGCAAAAGCTTATGCCCAGGCTGGTGCTGATGTTGCTATTTGGTATAATTCAACGCCTGCTGACGATAAGGCAAAAGAAATCAGTGAGCTTTACAACGTCAAATGTAAAGCTTACAAAGTCTCATTGACTAACTTTGAATCAATCAACACTGCAATCACTCAGATTGTAGAGGACTTTGGTAAAATTGATATATTTGTCTCAAATGCGGGAATCGCATGGAAATCCGGTGCGCTGTTGGATCAAGAAGATGATGAGGAATGGAATAAAGTGATAGACCTTGACTTCAACTCCATTTACCATCTATCTAAATCAATTGGCCGCGTCTTTAAAAAACAGGGCTATGGCTCCTACATTATAACTGCATCTATGTCCGGCCATATCGTCAACATACCACAGTTTCAAAGTGGTTACAATGCTGCAAAGGCCGGAATCCTACATTTTGCAAGATCAATTGCTGTTGAATGGGCAGAATTTGCAAGAGTCAACACTATAAGTCCTGGCTACATTTCAACAGACTTGACTAAATTTGCTGATCTAGAACTGAAAAAAGTCTGGTGGTCCCTAATTCCAATGGGCAGAGAAGGTTCACCAAAGGAACTAGTAGGAGCTTACTTATACTTAGCATCAGATGCATCTTCATATACCACCGGCAGTGATATCAGAGTCGATGGTGGTTATACAGTCGTTTAGTTGTATAAAAAATAAATCAATATTCTTTATATTGCTAGTACCAAAAGGAAGAAAAAAACTGTATCATACACTCCCATATGGGCCCCTTGGACTCTTGGGAGTTGAGTTGTGCTAAGTGGACAAGAAGTACTGCTTTCTAACAGGTGTGGCGGCAACCAGAATAGAATTGGTCATAGTGGTAAAAGACAAAAACCTGTAAACCTGCAAAATATATATCAGTCAGTTGTTGAATGAGGTACGGTAGAAAAAGTAGCAAATGGAAGGTTTCAAAACTGTACCACTTCTAAACAAGTCCTTATTCACCTTTATAGGTGATCAGACAACACTCATATTGTAGCACCTGCGCAACTCGACATAATATCAAAAAAATTAGAGTCAAAAGGTATCGTCTAACATGCGTAAACTGGGGAAAAAATGTCCAAATCACTGGAACTTCAATCAGTATCTTCATAATAACTGTCTGTTATAGCGCAATAAACACCAAAGTTAAGCATCAAACCTCAATAAGTCATCACCCAGTACTCAATTTCTTTATACTGCATTTTCCTTCATCAAAGTGCTGCTAACAAAAGATAAATTCAGGGGCTTCATGGGCTTGAATCTCGTTGCTCAGTCAACCCTAAAACATGCTAACCGCATTAAAAGCATAACCAACGGCCTCAGGTTGTTTATTTACATTGTTAAAAGTGTTTCACATAAGCTAGCAGCTTATTCCTCAGTTAGCTAAGCAAAAAAAAAAGATTGCAGCATCCAAATTTCCCACATGGTCTCCCACTGTAGTACTCACTTGGACCCTTGGGAGCTTAAGTTGTACTAAGCGAACGGGAAGTACTGTTTTCTGCCAGGTGTGGCCGCAACCGAAATCAAAATGTTTTAGAGTCACTAGTATATATTATGTATTATGTTATGTAATACTCGCGAAATTGCCATTTTTGGTGATAATAATTTGTAAAGCACCAAGTAGTAAAATCAATCAATAAATAAAATCTTTTGAAAGTAGTTGAATAGGGAAGAAAAGATAAGAAATGTTGTTTAGATCGTTTTTTTTATTGATTTCAACATTCTTATCAGTGGTGATCACAGCACCAATAGAACAAAATGATCCAGAATTTACACATTTTGTTTACTTTAAAATAAATCATGGAGAAGAGCAAATTGGAACTGTTAAAATTGGATTATTTGGTACTGTTGTACCAAAGACTGTTGAGAATTTCTATGAGCTAGCTATAAGTGAAGGTGAGAAATCATATAAAAACTCTATTTTCCATAGAATCATTAATGACTTTATGATTCAAGGTGGTGATTTTGAAAATATGGATGGAACAGGTGGTTCATCGATTTATGGTAAAAAATTTCCTGATGAAAACTTTGAGTTGAAGCATGATAGAGTTGGTAGAGTATCTATGGCTAATGGTGGAAAAGATACAAACGGTTCACAATTTTTTATTACAACCGTTTTAACTAATTGGTTGGATGGTCACCATGTTGTGTTTGGTCAAGTTGTTGAAGGAATGGATTTAATATTGGATAAAATTCAAAAAGTTGCAACAAGTGGCTCTAGACCAAAAGAAGCTGTTACTATTGTTGAAAGTTGGGGTGAACTCAATAATGAAGGCAACGATAAATCTGAAACCGTTAAAACTGAAGTCATTAAAGCACCAAATCCAGATGTTTCAGCTACGGAATCTAAACCTGAGGACACAACCTCTACAACCGCACAAGATGAGCTGAAAAACTCGAGTAATGATAAGAATTCAGATAGCTATACTAGTTACAATTTGAAATTTATTATTTATGCTATTATTATTTTAGTTATTGTTTATGGGGGTATTTATATTTCACGTCACTTTAAGGCTACGAAGTATGCTTCAATGAAAGATTCAGAAGACTGAATATCTTATTCACCAGTTAATGTCTATTTTAATTCTATGTTACTTATTTCATAATTACTATTATATTATTACCATATTATTATGGATTCAGAAGAGTTATATGATGTTTTTAATCAACATTTTTATCAGTTTAGGGAACCGTACGTATTTAACTTGAAGTTGCTAATTACAATGGTATCTGGTCAAAAAATTTAAACTATTTGTTTACAACTATAATGATTATACTCTAAAAGTATTATTTAACAATATCTATCTAAATTACAACTTTTTTTACTTCATAATGAGCTGTGTTGAGGAGATCAACATGCTCTCAACCCGGCCCAGGTCCATACTTCAAGTTTGGTACCAATTTATTGAAAGGTATAACAAATATTAAAAACTTCTGCTAACCAGAAGGGGAGCCCCAAATATTTACTTCAAAGGTTAAAGCCACGATAAGGCTTTAAAACCAAACAAGACAATAAGGTGAGCTATATCTAAACAAAGAAAGTTCATGAATTGATAGAAAACAAACCAACCTCATTGACAGATCATAATCAGTAAATTTTACCTCTGGCTAGTGTTTTGTTGGAAAGCTATTTTGATTGGAGGTTTCATAACTTTTTCACTCAATAAAACGTCCATGGCACTCAGAAAAACTCTAGTTATGTGTTCTGACTACCAATAGTTATCGTAGTTCAGTTGAATTATGGGAACTTCCACTTATTATGCCACATAGGCGCTGCTGCCCTAACCGAGAAAATATGTAGAATGAAATAGTTTGTGGTGTCTGGTGGTTGAGGAGCTTGATGTGGCTAGGCTCATTTTGCTACACAAAATCTTATAAGTGAAGGTACAAAATCTCACATAAAGCACAAAATTTCGGAATCTAAGTCACGAAATCTTTTGATCTGGGTAGAGAAATCACAAATCTGAACCACAAAATCTGAGATCCATTTTGAAATATAAAAGGACCCTCAACCGTAACGGCTGTAGTTCTTGACATTGAGTGAAATGACAGCACTGAGCTTAAGAACGGTTAGAACAGATATAACTACGGTCTCAAAACGGCGTTATCATTTTAAGTTCTTTGTACTCCATTTTTTCGACCTTTGACATAATTTAATAATAATGTTTTACCATGGAAATCTCTATTCAATTCAACTGAACAAAATGAATATTTCTTCATCCATTTGATTTTCACCATTTGTCCATGGAGACTCAGAAGGATATAGTGAAAAGTTTTTAGATTAGCTGATGTCCTGACTGCAATCGAAAAGCCTAACACTATAGAAAAAAAACATACATCCATCTCTATAGATGAATGATTAAAAAACCCTCAAAACCCGTGGTTTGAAGTCTTTTGAATTCAAAAGCTCTTGTAAGTTAAGTTAGATGAAAATCATCAAAGCAATTTAATTTTGCAATGACTCGGAAGTTCTCGTCATATTTAATATTTTATCTCTACCTTCAAATAATAGTTTGTACTGGCCTCTTGCCTCTAAGTAGTTGATAATGATAAGAATGACCTGGTAAACCAGATTGACGTCAATTGTGAAACACCTAGTATGAAAGTTGCTATAAAAACCAAGAACTTTCTATAATAAAATAGATGAATGATATAATGAACAACAAACAAAATAATAACCAATATCTGATAATCTTATCCTCTATACTATACAAACTCTGATAAAGTCAGTCAGGCTTTGGAGCCCAAACTTCTGATTTCATTTACATGCCCTTTATCTCTTTTCAATTTCAGAACTTTCAATGATACCTGTTTTAATAATAATCCAGTAATAGAACAACCCTCACTTCTCAATGATTCAACTCCAACTTTTTTGTTTTCTTTTTGGTCTTATGGTATATTATCCATAATGCAACTAGTAGCCAAAATCAATTGCAAATCAGTCAAATAAATGGCAAAAAAAGAAGTTGTCAATCATGAATCGTAAATCATCGTTCACTGCCGTCACACAATGCATTCAGATAAAACCATCAATCCTTACTCTTTTTTCTTAGCAATAAATAAATAATAATAATAAGGAAAAGTGGCTGTAAAAGAAAGATAGGAAAGTGGGAATTATGCTCTATTTATATTTTTTCAAAAAAATTTGACACAAAACTGAGATAATGACACAAATCTGAAATAACGGTTTTTTGTAACATCAGTTACACCAATTACCCAGCAAGAAACCATTGAAAGTGTGAAACTCTTTGTTTAAAGTATCGGTTTGACGGAAAAGTAGAAAGTTTTAAGAGGTAAATGTTCATCCTCATAAAATGATAAAATTCAACTCCAATACCTGGATTATGAATGTTGGTTTCCATAGTTTATGACAGTAATGACATATTCACTCCAGTTAAAACCGTTACAAAAAACTGTTTTTGTATCATTAACCCTCAATAACTATTTTCGTGAGGACTACAAACACAAATAAAATAACCACATACATGTATAAATATTTCCCAGTTCTACTTATCCCACATATGTTAATTAGTCTCTTGTTAGCAACGGTTCATTCTCCTCCAATGAGACATCCCTGTATAACCAAACCTGATAGAAATAGAATATGTCAAAAATGATAGTACCGGCACTGCCAATAATGTACGGGAACTCGTTCATAAAAAATGCGTATCTATTCGCACGGTCATAAATAAACTCACAACTCACCATTATTGACAAGGTATAAGTCAAGTTACCAAATAGAGTGCATGCAAATAAGAATGGTGATAAATCTTGAGTTGATTTTCTTTGATAGTTCTTGTATAATTGTGGGATTCTTGAAAAAAAGTAACAAGCGGCACCAAGCCATGCAAAAAAGACTCCATATGATTTTGAATCAGCTGCTGTTAGTGCAGATGATGATGCAGATGTATAGTTATTGCTGATGATGTGATTCAAGTTGAGTTTCTCCAAGATTGGCAATGCGGAGGCTCCACCAACATTGGACGCAATGGCTAGCGCAGGTACTATGATGGAGCCATGCGAGTTGTGTCTGCTGTTTTGGATGCTTTGTCTGTGATGCTTGTGGTGATGGTGGTGCTTGTGATGCTTTTTCAAGTATATTCCGTAATAGTAGTACTGACCACACAAAACTAGGTCATTGAACAAAAAGTAGATGGCCAGAACGTACTGGAAAAACAGCTGCTGAGTCAGGACGCACCCGATAAGACTGCTGAGGTCGCCCACGACCCAAATGAGCACAAAAATTGGCGATAAACCCTCGACCGATTTTTGCTGATAAGTTTCCACAAGCTGTGGGAGTTGTGCCACAAGCCAGGCAGCAAAGGAGGCCCCTCCAGACAGTGCAGAGACCATGTTGACAAAACCATGTGGGTCGCACAGCGGCTCAGAGGACATGTTGCTAGGTTTCGTTGGTTTTTACCTTATATTAAATTATTGTGTGAGTAATAATGGTAGTTTTTTTTGAATTTCCTTTGAACTACGATAAAATAAAAAATAAAGCACTTAATTAATATATGATTTTCCGTTTTCCAGTGGTTTACACTAAACATAAAAAAAAACATATAATGAATAATAATTTGTCCTCCCAAACAAAAATTAAATCATTATATTGAAAAAAAAAAGAAAAAGACTCAGCAAACTGGCTATATAGAACAGTTTGGGCTGAATTTTTATTTTTTTTTTCAGATTGATTTAATTTTTTCTTAATATCTCTTCTGTGAAGATTGTAGAATAATAAATACAAAAATGGTGGTTGTGGTTGTGGTTGTGGTTGTGGTGGCAGTATGTTGACAGTTTTCTCAAACTTTAGACTTTGAGTAGAATTTTCACCAACTGAGACAGTTTGTCACTAGTTGCTGGATCAACTCACCAGCTGATTGAACAACTTGTCTACCAGCTGATGGTTCAGCTCAATTGTCAATCACTAGCTGGTTGAGCAGCTCCTCGTCATCCACCTGGTAGCGCACGTACAGCAGTTCATACCCATCCAGGTCGTAAATGATCTTGTCCAACTTCTTGTACCCTCTGATCTCGTCCAGGTGCTTCAGCAGCTTGAAGTTCTCGTTGGACTCGTTGGCAAAGAACGTGAACTGGAAGCTGTGCGGCTTGAAGATGCGCAACACTTTGAAAAGCACGTCCACGTTGGTCAGGTTGTACATCTGCGGGTTGACGTTGGTCTCAAAAGACGCATACGACCAGTCTCTCTCCGGGGTCACGTGAATCGTGTAGTACGAGTCGTCGTTGAGAATGCTGTTGGAGGAGAACCCACAAGGTGTAAAGCTGAACGCATCGTTCACCTGCACCTGGCCGTACAAGTTGTTCAGGCCAGTGTTATTCGAGGTGGACTCACCTATGAAGTGTCCCAAGTCGCTGCTCGAGTCGATCTCAAATCCAGGCTTTCTAGAAGTCACAAACTGCTCTGCTTTGTCCCTGGAGATCTCTGTCATCAGTATCTCAAACGTCTGGTCGTTCTCAGCAATCGATCTGGTGGTGTTCGACTCCGTGGTGTACAGATGCCAGTGCTTGTTGTCGATACGTCCAATAAGGTAGTGTGTGGCATTGGTGAAGAAGTTATTCAGATACTTCACCTCGTCTTCCCAGTTCTTGTAGATCGACTTCTGCTGGTTTGGGAACATGAACGATCTTCTAGAGTAGAACACCTTGGAAGGCTGCACCTCCTTGGTTTTAAGAAAGTCCCAGTTCAGCTTGTGCTGGACCAATTCGAATAACGCATTCAAGCAGTTTAAAGTGGTTGTTGTGCCGCATGTCTTGAGAATCAGCTTGTGGTCAAACACAAATAGCGAGCTCTCAGACAGCAGAAACGCGTCCAGCTTGTCAGTGGACTTGATGGACAGGATCTTGCAGTTCACCAGGTCCAACAGCCCGCTCCAGTCTTCATGTGAGATCGAGCGCAGAGTCCGAGACTTGTCCGGGACTTCGTTCGCACTGTTGAAAAACCAGATCTCCAGTAACTTCTCTGGGCCCTCAAACGCCTCAGTCGAGTCCAAATTGACAGATAGCTCGTGGTCAATGTACGAATTGTCGTGTGCGTTGAATGTAATTGGGGTCATCTTGCCCGTAATATGCAGTATGTGGTTTTGGAAATTTAGTATTTAATAAAGTCGTTTCGTCGTAAGTACACCGAGTGGGAGGAGTTTGGCTCGGTGTTTTTATTGTCTCAACTAGTCAGCAAACAATTTCAGCTTATTCTCTACTAAACCTGACGGAGTAAGAAGTAAACCGAATTTTTCAGCCTGAACAATTTTTTTACTCGTGAAATTCGAAAAATTTTCACTCGCTTACATAACAAAGACTAAACAAGATTATAAACAATGTCACCCAATGATGAAGCTCATTCTACCACTAAGCTGTCTGCAAAAACAGCAAATAGATGAGTGATTAAACAGGGAGATATCAACATGTAATATAGAAATCAGATAATGAAAATGAACCCTGTAAAGTTGGTTCACCCAGCCATTTCATAACACAGGTTATACTTGTCCTGTGACAGATGCCACAGTGTCAATCAAACGAGTTAAAATGGCACAAGGTGATCCACAAGGTTCAGATCAAACATGCCAAAACGTACATGTTCTTATGGAGTTCCAAATTTCGTTAAATTAAGTGGAGAGGAAGAAATGAAAATTTTTCCTTTTGCTTTTTATACTGTTTTTCTTGAGTTTTACACTACAGCAGTTGGATAATTTGTGTATATTACAATAATGGTTTACAGCCCTAATTGAGATTGCAGAGGATGGTTTCAAGTAATCTGTTAAGTCCCGGTCTGTAGTCCCGGTCTCAAGTCTCCGATTTCCAGTGTCTGATTTCCAATCTTTGTTCTCTAATCAGTCTTCTCAGTCTCAGTCTTAGTCTCAGTCTTAGTCTCAGTCTTAGTCTCAGTCCCGGTCTCAGTCTTCTCAGTCTCAGCCTCTGCTGAAGTCTCTTTATCAGTCTTGTCAGTCTCGGATAGGGTTTCAGCAGCAACAATTGTAGTACCGTTTTTATTCTTGTACTCCTGCTGGCTGGTAGTCTCAATATTGTAAACTCTGTACAACACTTCATAAGTTTCCTTCTTGGACAACATCAGATTAGCAGAGTTGGAACCAATCCAAACTGGATAAAATAAATCACACAGACCTTCATTTGATCTGTCAATCAATAAAAATGCACATCCATATTTCAAATTCTTAATTTTGTCAATAAACTCTTTGGATGCACCACCTTCTTGCAGCTTATCGTACTTTGGAAATGCTTCATTCAAGAAGATCTCAAATGTTGCTTTATCAGTGTTAAGAATTCTTTCATCGTTAATTTTTGATTTAATTAATGGTAATGCTTCATTTTGAATTCTCCATTTACATTCAATATCAACTCTTTGAGACGTAAACAACTTAACACCTGAATGAATAATCTTTAATTTCTCTTCATTGGTTTTCAAGTATTCCTTGACTATTGGGTGTGATAAATAAATCATTCTTGATGGCTCTCCAGTTGCATTTCTGACAAAACAACTGGTGGTAATAACATCATCATTAATATCAAACCCATAGAACTTCCAGCATTTAACCAACTCTTCATGATCCTTTGGTAAAAAAACAAATGGTTCTGATCCATCAGAGTTGGCAAATTTCGACAATCTTTCCTTCTTAGCTGGTTTCTCTTTTTCAGCTTCTGGCTTAACTTCTTCATCCTTTTCCTCTTCAGCAACTTTTTGTTTCTTAGTGGCTGGCTCAGAGTCTGCTTCAGTCTCAATTTTCTGTTTCTTAGCAGCTTGTTCAGATTCAACATCAGCCTCAGTTTTAACTTTTTCTAAAACTGTAATGAAAAATCCACCGGTATTTTGCTGATGTGGATAGACTCTAATACAATCTTGCAAATTGAAATCTTGAGCTTCATCTTCGCTAGGTGGGAAAAATTCTTGATTGATACCTTCGTCACCCTTTTGTTTCAAAGAACCATCTTTGGCAAAAACTTTCCACGTTTTTAAACCTTTAGAGTATTTTAATCCTGGTAGTTCAGTTTTAACAATTCTGATATTTTGGTTTTTTCTTAATGCTTGATAGATAACAGCTTCATTCTCTAATGGATTAAGCGAACAAGTTGAGTACACCAATCTCCCACCTTCTTCCAATAAGTCAATACCTCTTTGTAAGATTCTATACTGTAGAGGATTCAATCCATGTCCATCACCAATTGCCCATTTTTGCCAAACTAAAACATTCTTTCTCATTGTACCATCACCTGAACATGGAACGTCACATAAGATTCTATCAAATTTAACAACCTCATTATTGCTCATTCTTGTCTTTGGAAAAAATTGGGCATCGTGATTGGTAACAATCAAATTTGGTGAGTTAAATCTTTTAACTTGATGAATTAACATGTGAGCTCTCTTGAAATCAGAATCATTTGCAACAACAAACCCAGTTGGTTGAACAGATGGATTGGCATGTAATGCTTCAATTAGCTGTGCAGTTTTAGAACCAGGTGCCGCACACATATCCAAAACTTTATGTTCTGGTTTGACATCTAAAACTAAAGGTGGAATCATGGAAACTGCTTCTTGTCTGCTAATATTACCAGTTTCAGTTTCTAGAACCAGAAATCTTTGAGTTTTAGCAAATGCCTCATTCTTACGCATGGCACTCTTTGAAACATTAATTTGCCATCCTAATTCATTTGGATAAAATGGCAATGGGAATGGTTCACTTAGTTTTTCACCTTCATATTCTGCATCTTTTAAATACTTCAAGTGACGCTCTTTAAACATTTTCAGAATTTCACCACTCTGTTCACTCGATCCGGTAATTCTGAAAGTTAATGGTAGTAATTCCTGACATTTTGTTTTGAATTCTTTGAACTCTTCTTCTGTATCAAATAAATTTTGAGCTAAGTAGTATTTTTCCCATTTTTCACTCTCTTTCACAGCTGGAGCCCAACCTTCAGGACGTGGGTCGTCTCTATTAACCTTTGGTTTACCCCCTTTACCGTTTCTTCTAAATTTACCCATGTTTATTCGATGGTTTTAGTAAATTGTTGTGAAATAATTTTTTTTCTGAAATTTTTTGATTTTTTTTTTTTTTTTTTTAAATCCCATTTAGCAGCTGGTCAGTTTGACGTTGCAGGTAATTGATAGATGAATTGAAAGTGCTGTGCGGACACCTTAACTAACC
>JAJLVZ010000001.1:65535-248112 GCA_030570575.1 [Candida] sp. | reverse complement strand
CCTTGTTTAACATTATTACACCATCAGCCTTATAAATACAAATACAACCGAGATAACGATTCACCCTTTTGAAGGTCCTCTTTTAAACTTTTGATCTTTCCCTATTCAATACTAAAATCCATTATGGATTGCATCAGGATCTCATTAGAATGGAATGTTTTAACTTCCAAAACCTTACCAGTGACTCTTCGACAGTAGAGTCCATTGGCTGAACCCTCAATTGGCTACTAAAGGAGGTGACCATTTCAGCTGAATATATGTCTTTTGTAACATACTTCAAACTGTTCTAGTTGACTATCAGCAACAAAACCACAATATTTTCATATTCTTGTGGTTAGCAGTCCCCCCTATACGTAAAAAGTCAGCCACATCAATCATTATCAAAGTAGTTCATTGCAATGGCCGAGCACGTAGGCCATAGTGGTGACAATGTTTGTGTTTGTTTATTTATTTGTATTAATGCATGCGCCACATAGTGCTAGGTTTGGTAAAGACACACTGTCTACTTCATTGAAGACAGTTTTCAATTTAATGAGAGTGAAAGAAGAATCTGGCGAGTACACACACGTTGAACACATAGTGATTCAAGTATCAGGAGCAAAGAGAATTTAGTATTAAAACATCAGTAGCAAAATGTTTATTAATTATTACCACTTTATTGTACAACAATCTTAGTTACTGGCAGTGACCATCATTTCTGTTTCGTGTTAGTATCTTAAAACCAGCTAACAACATTATGTTCACTATTAGCAAACGTCAATAGCTAGTGAACCAGCAAATCGCTCTAGCAAAAATAACTCACCTCTTCTAGATGCATCTTGCAGCAAGTTGCTCTCCACATCGTTCTTGTTTATATGGAAGTATCTCACTCTAGAAGCCCTAAGGAATATACTCTTCACTGAAGATAAATGAGGATATTTATCAACGTTCAAACATACAACATTATCAAGTTTCAAGTTTAAGTACTGATCCACAGTTTTCAACGTTCCTTTAATTTCAACTCCGTTTTTCAACTATTTCTTGTTAGAATACTGCAGAATTTAACACTGCTTGATTGATATTACTCACTTCAACAGTTATCTATTCATATAGTTAGTCTTCTAGCATTCTTTTTCAAGCATTCTCAACAGCTTTGAAATGAGCTATAACCTAATAGAAATAGCTCTTCAAAGCCGGCACCACATTACTCACTTCTCTGTCAACTAAAGACTTAAAAACCGCAAGGAACAACATCGCTTTTCAGTATCTGTTTGGTTTCTTTTAGATAATTTGTTTTTATTCCTTTGAAAATATTCAACAATTGAAGAAAAATTATTTTTTATTTTTATTTTTATTCTGTGTAAAGTTCAGTGGAACAATGCTAAAACGACAGGCAGACAATGAAAGGAGCCAGGATAGAACTGTCTATGTGGGTAATCTAGACGAGAAAGTTACTGAAAGTCTGCTATACGAGTTGATGATCCAAGTGGCCCCAGTAAAGCACATACATTTACCGAAAGATCGTATTCTTAGGACACATCAAGGCTATGGCTTTGTAGAGCTAAGAAACAGCAGTGATGTTGAGTATGTGGAAAAAGTGATGTCAGGTGTGCGGCTGTTTGACAAAATATTGAAGGTCAACAAGGTGGCACATGGTCATAATAATTCTAATTCTGGCAATAGTGGAAATAATGACATTGAGCTGGGTTCTACACTGTTCATCAAGAATCTCGATGAATTAGTTGACGAGAATTTACTATTTGAAATCTTTAAAAAGTTTGGGAAGTTCCATAAACCACCAACAATCGTTAGAAACGAGGATGGTGAGAGTAGGAGATTTGGATTTATTTATTATAAGAATTTCAGAGACAGTGATGAGGCGTTGGCCAAGATGAATAATCAGTTCATACTCAATAATAAGGTAAGCATTGACTACTCTTTCAAAAAACAGAATGGTAAAATGGTTAAACATGGTGATGACATTGAGAGATTACTGTTGAATGAAGCTGAAAAGAATAATTATGATTTATGATGTGTATAAATATGGTTTATCGTTTATAGTTATAGATGAATCACTTTCTCCAACAAAGTTCTGTAATACTTGTTCAATGACACTTCTTCCGTGTATAAATCATCATTGCTTGGGTTCAATCGTGATATCAAAAATCGACTTTGAGATTGTCCCTCGTCTGTATTAATGTATCTTGGTAGTGGGAATCTTTCATGCAGTATCTCGCGCACTTCTTCAATAGGCTCTTCGATCATTCTATAAACATTTGCAAACTCTTCGCGATCTAACTCTGAGTCTCTCCAATGAGCAGCAGCTTCTCCAAATTGGATCACAATATGGAAAAAAGAGTCCATCAGCAGCACACAATCTTTTCTCAATGAAGACGAGTCCAATAATACAGGCGTTGGTGGTTGGTCATCCACTGCAGTAAAACATGTGAGGGTTGGTTGGATCATCAATAATGAATCACTAACATTGGCCTTCAAAAAAGTATCAACATAATAAATAAACTCATCTGGTGTTTTATTGAAATTTGTTAGGATTGGTGACTTCTTCAGATTATAGAAAAACTGTATCAGCAATGAAAAGTTTGGAGCAAAATGAAATGAGTTAATTTCTCCTTTTATATAAATACCAAAGTTTCTCATGACTTCAATAACAAAATTATCAATTGTGTTTGAGATGTTCTTGAAATTTATTGTTTTGAATTTGTAAACGATTTCTTTGGCAAACAATACAATTGACGCTTCTTGGTCAAATGATGTTTCAATATTTTTAAAAGAAGGCTCATTGGTTGTTGGTTTCTTCAATGTGGTTAGCCTCATTCTTTTACTTCCATCTGGATGATTATAGAGTGTTTGAAATTGTATATAAAACCAGTTTGGTAATTTTCTTCTTTCATTCGTGTGTCCGACTGTCTTGACTCTGAAGTATATGGAATAGTTATGTTTTGAGCTGCTTAGTGGAATCTTGAAATTATTCGTGAATCCAACACCAATTTCAGTATCTGCGATTCCACTAATAACATTTGATTTATCATTCTTGATTTCTTCCTTGATAACATTCCCAACAATTCCCTGAATTTCCAAATAATTACTCGTCCTTATGCTCAAGTGAGAATTACTTACTAAGTCCAGCTCGCCAATTTTATTCAGTCCAAAAACCTTTAGATAATTTTGTTTGAATAAATTTGAGGTAAATGAATCATTAAGGATTAAATACCCTCCAGTCTTCAAGGTTAAATCTGACATTTCGTAAACACCAACTTGATTGTAGCTACTTGCAAATAAGCTAAAACTCATAACGCTATTAGAGGCTTCTTTTCTATTTGCAATATTCGTATAAAAGTCAGTGCTCTTCTTATTACTTGAGAAGTTATCATTGAATGTTCTGATTTGGACTTTTTTATCCAGGGAAACAATATTTCCTTCACCTATCGTTACCGGTGTTCCAATGAACGACAGCACATGGACATCTCCATTGCTGAAAGAGTTCGACACAGTTTTAATTGCTTGACCAAAACAGTTCCTGGATCTCTCATCTTTGCTACCAGTAGTCACAGACTTTAAATTCAATAAAATAGATTTGAACTTGCTGAAATCCTGGGTTAGAAACTTTCTTTTCCCACCACCTAGAAACTTCTGCAAAGCTTCGTCTTGATACAACTTTTCTCCTTGAATCACAAACGATTTGTTGATAATTTCATTAAACTCGTAAATTCTAACACAAGCATCAAAAGTCACAAGCCCCACCTGGCAATTCATGGGCAGTAATTCCAGCGATCCGACAATACTTTCAGTCAGAGATTTTAGTTCTTCTGACTCCAAACTCAGGTCAATAACAAATACAACACTTAGGAACTCCTTTCTCATTGGATTAACGATATACTCAACTGAAGAGTTATTCATTTCTTCCTGCAAAATTTCCTGAGAAATTTGGTTTTTGGCTTCACAAAAGCAGCAACTCCACCCAGCATTGTCCAGCTGGCAGTGATTACTAAAAAAGTTCTGGCACTTGAAGCATCTCATTGGATATTTCATCATTATAGGTAGATCTGATCTGTTTTGCAATGGGCACAGCACTGCTCCCAAGGGGAAAACTAACCTGTTTGCTTCTAAAGTAGTAACTGGAAAGGTATTAAAGTTAAACCGCACACCGTCAGCATCTTCAGCAGTAAAGAAATCGTCCTGATTCATAAGGGTTCTCTTATTTGGTTATTTCAAAAAAAGTATTTCACATTTTTTGTGTTATTTTTTTTGTTTTCAAAAATTGTAAACCTAAACAAAATCAGAAAGAAAACAATAAAAAAAGAAAATGAGTCAAACGTTCTATGTACCGGCAGGATTGGCCCCGCTACAAAGAGAATTGTTTGAAATTCTTGTGCAATTGCATAAAAGTTCTCTGCTTTCATTGCTCAAAGACCCAGAAGACGAATTAACTACACGGCTGAACACTGAAGGAAATCAAGCTGTCAAGAAAGGACTGTCGGATCGAGTAATGCTGGCACTGCTGGATGCCAACTTGAACTTAGTGTTTAACCATCCGTATCTGCTTGTGGAGCACTATATGCCAAAGAAGCTGCTTCTTATGGAATCACACGAGAGGTTGATGTTTGCCAGCGATAAGTTTGCAAAGTTCGATAAACTGCTGAATTTACTGATGGGGCTAGAGAAGGACTTGGATTTGATTATTGTTGGTGAGAGCGTAAAAGAGTTGGATTTGATTGAGGCATTTATTTTGGGAAGAGATTTGAACTATAAGAGATACTCAGGTGCACAGCTTTATGAAGAGAAGCAGCCTATCCCAGCTGCTCCGGTAGTGACGAAGAAACCGTACGAAAACAGGGATGATGATTATGTTGCCAAGATTCATAAGAAGAGCAAACTCCAGAAAAGTAGTAAACTGAATTTACATTTAATAACCTCACAAAAGTTCAAAAGTTTCAATTTTTATCAAGCCGCCAGTGGTGATAGGAATAGCAGTGATAACAGTAATGACAGCAAAGAGTTTAAAGTAGATTTTATTATTTCTTTTGACGAGCACTTAGATGACAAAAATGACAGTATTGAAATGATTAGAAATGTGAATAATGACAAGCTAATTCCATTGATTAAATTACTAGTTTTGAACTCTAAAACACATGGAATGCTGAAATATCATGGTGATTTGTCACCAGTATTGCAACAAGAAAATGAGAGAGACGAGGCAGAAGACGATTTATCACAGGACAAAATACTATTATATTCTTCGCTGGTAACCAGACGTGAGGATTCAACGAGTAAATACGACAAGCAATTTGGTAGATTATTAGAGAATCTAAAAGCATTCTTCAACTCACCAAAAAGTGAACTATGGCCAATTAATGGGTTACCAAACTTCAAAATCCAGAACAAAACTGATATAATAAATTCCATCAACACGGATTATTCATTTCATATTTTCCAAAAGTTCAATTCAGACTTCAAGACCGATAATGTGATTATATCAGATGAGATTGATTTGAGGGAATATAAAATACTGTTAACCAAGCTAACTATTGACAGAATTGAAGGAATTGAAGAATTTATTAACAATGAAGTTAATATACTAGAATTAAAACGTGAATACTGTACTAATGAGCAGAACAATATTGAAGACGTAAAAGTGAAACTGGGAGGAATGTTCAAAGAGAGCAAGAAATTAAAACAAGATGTAGAGGTGCTGGACAAAACAAACGAGAGACTCACTAACGAATTTAACAAATACACAGAGATCAATAATGAACTGAAATCAGAGAACGAGAAACTGAGTAAAATAATATCCAAAGAAATTGTGCTCAATGAGGATGATTTAGATAAAGAAATTGAACAGCTGACTAATGAACTGAATAGCTTAACAAATTCCAATATCGCACTATCAAGCCAAATTGATTCACTGAGAACGGAATACCAACAAATAACTACAACAGCAGCTGGGAAATCAAATCTTGTGAAATCACTAACTGCTGAGAATACTGCATTGATGTCTAAACTGAACGGCCCTGGTTTGAAATTAAGACAGCTACAAAATGAAGATGCACAAATAGTCAATTCAGAAAAAATTAAACAATTAAACAAGAATTTAGTCTTTCTGCAGAGATACAATTCGAATTTGAATGATGTGGTTAAGCAGAGGATCAGCAGCTTGCCTGTCGGTAGAAATGGACGTCTTTACCGTTCTACGACACCATTTTAATTTTTTTTTTCAAAAAATGATCGACTATAAACGGAACATCCTAATAGTCCGGTTATAAATCAAGCAATAAATTTTTATATTTGGGATCTGTAATAAATAATTTCTTTTTGAGCAATCAGCATCATTGAAATGAGCTTTGAACAGCTTAACGAGAGGCTGGTACTTGTATCAGTACGAATGGAGATAGCAGCCCGTGAATATTTTTTAAAATCAAGCTATCTTGAGCTGTAAGTATCCGCACTTGAGAATGAAGTGTAATCTTTGTTCAGTTTGAACTAACTGGTGCAAAGTGCTAAAGATTTGCTTGTGCTTTATGTTATTAGTAGATGGGTCCACATTGTGTATGTGAATATTGTTGGATATGGACCAATTGGGTACTTGAAGGTGCTATTCATGCAAATATCTAAATTATTTTTTAGAGTATTCCTATCATTGCCGTTCATAAAGCCTAAAGTTGATAAAGAGGTTGAAGAGACCATTGAAAAATTGGAGGACTCCTTAATAGTAAAGACAGATGTTCAAGAGTTTAACGAGATCCCTGCGAAAGGGCTGAAAGAAGATCAGATTATTGAATATTTAGACTCATTACAGCTACTAAAGCATTCGGATTGGGAGAATGGGAAAGTGTCAGGGGCAGTTTATCATGGCGGTGACGAATTGATTGAAATTCAATCCATTGCATTCAAGAAATACTGTGTATCAAACCAACTACATCCTGATGTTTTCCCCGGAGTGCGTAAAATGGAATCTGAAATTGTTTCAATGTGTTTGAATCTATTTAATGCACCTCAAGGAAGTGTTGGAGCCACCAGCTCGGGTGGTACGGAGTCATTATTGTTAGCATGTCTTGCTGCTAAAGAATACGGGAAAAGATATAAAGGAATCACTGAACCTGAAATGATTATTCCAGAAACAGCACATGCGGGATTTGATAAAGCTGGATACTACTTCGGTATCAAAATTCACCATATTCCAGTTGGAAAAGACTACAAAGTTGACCTGAAGAAAATGAAAAGATTCATCAATAGCAATACAGTTTTATTGGCAGGATCAGCACCTAATTTCCCTCACGGAATTATGGATGATATTGAATCAATTGGTAAACTAGGTGAATCTTATGGTATTCCAGTTCATGTTGACTGTTGTCTTGGATCATTTATTGTTTCTTATATGGAGAAATCTGGTTTTGAGTTACCAAAATTTGATTTTAGAGTTAAGGGTGTCACCTCGATCTCATGTGATACGCATAAGTACGGGTTTGCCCCAAAGGGCTCCTCTATCATTATGTACCGTTCCAATAAACTGAGAGAATGCCAGTATTACGTGAATTCAGAGTGGGTCGGAGGAGTTTACGGAAGTCCAACATTAGCAGGATCAAGACCCGGTGCTCTAATGGTTGGATGTTGGGCGACAATGTTGTCAATTGGTAACGACGGATACATAAAGTCATGTCAAGATATAATAAATGGAGCGAGATTGCTCAAGAAACGACTTTCTGAAGAGATCAAAGAGTTGGAAATAATTGGTGATCCAATGTTATCAGTTGTTTCCTTCAAGTCTAGCAAGATTAATATTTATGAATTATGTGATAGACTGAGTAAAAAAGGATGGCATTTAAGTGCATTACAAAAACCTGCTGCTTTACACATTGCAATCACCAGATTATCATGCACTAAAATTGATGAATTAGTCGAAGTCTTGAAAGCTGAAGTGAAAGAGCTAAAAGGAAGTGGTGAAGCAAAGAGTGATACTTCTGCTTTGTACGGTGTTGCAGGCAGTGTCAAGACCACTGGTGTGGTTGATAGGTTAATTGTGGGATTTCTGGACTGCTTATATAAAACTCACCAAAAGGCTTAGTCAGCTATAAAGGAAGGGCAAGAGCTCATCGGTCTGGACCACAGCCGAAAAAATAATTTTGTATATTTGAAAAAAATTTTATTTCATTTTGTTAGGATAATTGTAGAAATTCTGATGGTACGTGGAGTTCAAGCTCGTAAGAGACGCGGCAGCGAGGCTGCCAAAGAGGCAGAAGAAGATGTCATCAATGTGAATGGATTGATTAGCGAAGAGTCTGAGCCTGAAGAAGAGAGTCAAGGTGATAATGAAGAAGAAGAAGAGGATGAAGAGGAAGAAGAAGAAGAAGAAAAGGAAGAAGAAGACAGTGATTCAGAAGCTGAACTGAACAGACTATTAGCAGAAGAAGAGGAAGAGCTTAGTGACGAGACGTTTGATGACGAAGAAGACGACGAAGAAGAAGACAGTAAGTCTCTAACTGATCGTTTGAAAGCTACCAAACTGTCAACTTTGGATACATTCTCTGATGGCACAGAAAGATTGATCAAACCAGAAATTGATCCAGTCTATGATAGCGATGACAGTGATGCAGACAATTTCAACACCATTGGTAATATCCCACTTAGTGCGTATGATGAAATGCCACATATTGGGTATGATATCAATGGTAAACGTATTATGAGACCAGCAAAAGGCAGCGCATTAGAACAGTTGCTAGAAAGCATTGACCTCCCAGAAGGATGGACTGGGCTACTAGACTCAAACACCGGAGCTAGCTTGAACTTGACTCAGGAAGAGATTGACTTGATCTCTAAAATTGAAAACAATCAATCAACTGATGATTCCATCAACCCATATGAGCCAACAATTGAATGGTTTACTTCACAGACGGAGATCATGCCTTTAACTGCGGTTCCAGAACCTAAAAGACGTTTTGTTCCAAGTAAACATGAAGCCAAACGTATCATGAAGATTGTTAAGGCAATCAGAGAGGGACGTATTGTTCCAAAGGATAAAATGGTTAAAGAAGAAGAAGAGGAAAGATATGATCTATGGGCCAATGAAGACTCGAATCACGTTGATCATATTATGACACTCAGAGCACCAAAAGTGGCACCACCAACTAATGAAGAAAGTTACAATCCTCCAGAAGAGTATTTACTGAATGAAGAAGAGCTAAAACAATACAATGAGACCGAGCCAGTTGATCGTGAACGTAACTTCATTCCACACAAGTACGATTCATTGAGAAAAGTCCCAGGTTATGAAAACGCATTAAGAGAAAGATTCGAAAGAAGTTTGGATCTATACCTTGCCCCAAGAGTTCGTAAGAATAAGCTAAACATTGACCCAGAATCCTTAATACCAGAATTACCATCACCTAAGGACTTGAGACCATTCCCTATTCGTACCTCTACCACGTACGAGGGACACACCAAAAGAATCAGAACGCTTTCCATCAACCCAACTGGATTATGGTTGGCAACTGGTAGTGACGATGGTACAGTTAAGATTTGGGAAGTTCTTACAGGCCGTGAAGTTTACTCAATTTCAATTTTGGAAGATGAAGAAGATCATGTGGAAAGTGTTCAGTGGAACCCAGACCCAGAAGTGTGTATTCTATCAGTTTGCTGCGGTGAAAATATTTATTTGATCTCCCCTCCAGATATCTTTGGATTTGAAATTGAGAACAACTCCAAACTGAAACTGGAACATGGATATGGATTTGACAAATTTGGTCAAGATAAGAAGATTGGATTGATTGAGGATGGCGAAGAAGAAATAATGAAAAAGGAATACGCCAAATGGGTTAAACCAAGTGAAGAGCTATATGGCCAGGGTGTTTTCATCCAAATTGAGTGTCGTAAGACAGTTAAATCCTTAGCATGGCACAGAAAGGGTGACTACTTTGTCACAGTCAGCCCGGACAGCGGCAACACATCAGTGTTGATTCACCAGATCTCCAAACATTCTTCACAGTCACCTTTCAAAAAATCGAAAGGTATAATAATGGATGTTAAATTCCACCCATTCAAACCACAAATCTTTGTGTGTTCACAGAGATACATCAGAGTTTATGATTTAGCACAACAAGTGCTGATCAAGAAACTTCTGCCTGGTGCCAGATGGTTGTCGAAGATTGACATCCATCCAAGAGGTGATAACCTGATTGCATCTTCATACGATAAAAGAGTGTTATGGCACGATCTCGATCTATCCAGCACGCCGTACAAGACACTTAGATATCACGAAAAAGCTGTGCGTAACGTCCAGTTCCACAAGAACTTACCACTATTTTGTTCAGCTTCGGACGACGGCTCAATTCATATATTCCATGCTACAGTTTACGATGATTTGATGACCAACCCGTTGTTGGTGCCACTGAAGAAACTGACTGGCCATAAGGTGATCAACAGTTTAGGAGTCCTTGATGTGCAGTGGCATCCTAAAGAAGCGTGGTTATTTAGTGCGGGTGCGGACGGCGTTGCAAGATTGTGGACTACGTAGGTGTCATTACTTCGCTATTTGTAATACAATGAGAATAAAAGTTTTTACTAATTGTAGTTCATGTCGCCAAATACGAGATCGGTGGTGGGTTGGAGTTAACAACTTGGGTGTATTATGCTTTTTCCCCCTTCTATTTCCGCCCATCTGCTACCCAGCTGAGCTGTTGGACCACTTTACACGGCTAGAAGACTCTCACTGCCTTGTTGGGTTCATCCGTCTTTCTCCTTTCAGTAGTTCTACTCGCACAGTGCAATGTTGAGAGTGTGGTCTAACGCCGGAGAGGCGGTGGTCCATCATTTTAGTCACTGCTTACCTAAGAGCTTAACCGTTTAGCGTTGCAGGAAATGTTAGGAATGAAATGGGAGTTGTCAGGAACAGGGTATGAACCGGTATACGGGTGTTTAAGGTGTCCGATAATCATTTTGGCAATTTAATTCTGCCAACTGATTTGCTGGGTTTTGAACTTTGTGGTTGTGGAAAGTTTTTTTTTCCAGCCTACCGTGTAAAATGTGTGCTGTTTTAGTTTGAAGTTTTACTGTTTAACGCTAGGTGAAGAGCCCCTTTCAGACAAGAGTTTAGCGTAGATGGGATTACGTGCCGACATGAACAGAAAAAGAAAGTAAATCAAGGCGAAATTAAACCCTAAAATTGAATGTTTGATCTGCAACGTTTTAACTCAAAAAAAAAATCTACGCACTTAAGGCGAGGATTTAAGTGACCATTGAAATAATTTTATTGTATTTAAGCACTTGATTTGCCTTTTCACTATGCTCCGCTTCCTTATTCCCATACTTTTAGTATAACCTATTAAATTACAATGCTTGCATTTAGAACAGTCAGAGCTGCTCAGCCAGCTGCCAGAGTTTCAAGAATCATTGCAAGAACTTTAACTGCAGCTTCATTACCTACCATTCCAAACAAACATGCTCAACCAGGTTTCGAACCTTACTTCACTGCGTCATACATCAACGGTCAAGCTGTGAAATCAGACGCAACCGAATGGTTTGATGTCTATGACCCAGCAACCGATGTTGTTATTGCTAAAGTCCCACAATCAACCGAGTCAGAAATGGACAAAGCTATCCAAGCTGCTGACGATGCTTTCAAAACTTACTCACAATACTCCATCATCAAAAGATTGGGCTTAACTTTCAAATACACTGAGTTATTGAAGGCTAAAACCCATGAAATTGCTCAAATGATCGTTTTCGAACAAGGTAAATCATGGAGTGCGGCTTTAGCTGATGTCGAAAGAGGTATCCAATGTGCTGAACACGCATGTACTGTCACCAAAGAAACTGAAGGTTTCTCCTTAGAAGTTTCAAAAGACATGACCACACACACTATCAGAGAACCATTAGGTGTTGTTGGATCTATCTGTCCATTCAACTTCCCAGCTATGATTCCATTATGGACCATCCCATACATCATTGCAACCGGTAACACTTTAGTCATGAAGCCATCAGAAATGTGTCCAGGTTCAGGTGCATTATTTGCAGAAATTGCAAAAGAAGCTGGTGTCCCAGATGGTGTTATTAACATTGTCCACGGTAAAGCTCCAACCGTCAACAAATTGACTTCTGACCCAAGAATCAAAGCTGTCACCTTTGTTGGTGGTAACAACGCTGGTAAATACGTTTACACCAGAGCTACTTCTTTCGGTAAGAGAGCTCAAGTTAACTTAGGTGCTAAAAACCACGTTGTTGTCTTACCAGACGCTGACAAGAAAACTTTATTAAAGGGTGTTGTCACTGGTGCCTTCTCATCAACTGGTCAAGTTTGTTTATCAACCGATATCATGTTCTTAGTTGGTGAAGCTAAAAAATTTATCCCAGACATTGTCAAAACTGTTGAAGCATTAGAAGCTAAACCAGGTTTCCAAGATGGTGACTTTGGTCCACTTGTTACCAAACAATCATTAGAAAGACTAGAAGCTATCATCCAAGATGCTATTGACAAAGGTGCTAAAGTCTTAGTTGACGGTAGAGGTAAAAAACCAGTTGGTTACGAAAATGGTTACTTCCTTGGTGCAACCTTATTATCTGGAGTTAAACCAGGTATGAGATGTGTTGACGAAGAATTATTCGGACCAATCTTTACCATTGTTGAAGCAGAATCATTAGACTCAACTATCGATTACATCAATGCAAACGAATTCGGTAACTCTGTTGCTATCTTCACTCAATCAGGTCCAGCTGCAAACAGATTTGCAAGCAAAATCAACATTGGTCAAGTTGGTGTTAACGTTCCAATCCCAATCCCAATTGCTCAATTCGGTTTCACCTCTAACAAAGCTTCATTCTTAGGTGACTTACACTTTTACGGTCCATCTCAATTCAAATTCTTGACCCAAGCAAAGACTATTACAACTTCATGGAAAAACATGCCATACAATGTTTAGTTTGATTATTCAGTAAGTTAAATAAATATTCTGCTATATAACTTGATTTTCCAACTTTTGCTGTGCGATTATGGCATCTTGGATTTCTGTAGGCAAAACATCTTTGAACATTTCGATATCAACGTCCTTCAATCCAGTGAATTTATTGAACAGGTTCTTGGTATCCACCACAGTATCCACAATCAGCTTCTTGCTATCGTTGCCTATCTTTCTGACAACGGTCTTAGTGGGCTGTGTAGAGCTTGGCACAAATTGAAGTCCCGTGTATCCATCTCTTAGGCCTCTCTCGATAGCTAAGCGGTCCTGTAGTAGCTTGATTTCAAATTCTCTGGCAGAAAAAGCGTGCTTAAACATCCAGTTTTCAAGGTTGACAGCCGACTTGCTGTTTCTTAAGTTCTTGAGATCGACCATATCATTCGTTGTTGGCACCATTGTGCCTGTGAACTGGAAATTGGTTGAAGAACCACCTAGGGTCTCGTTCTTTAGCGGTGGGGTTGCAATGGATCCCGTATAGGCGGCGTTCAGGTTGAAAAACTCTTGTGGCTCAGCCAGCTCTCCTTCAACAACTTTACCCTCTTCTCTGATTTTCTTCACCTGGTAGTCGTCCACAATATTGCGTCCGCCAATCACGATTTTGGCGCCAAACTCTCTGAAAATACTGCGCGCCGTCACGAGCCCAATGGTTCTGGCCCTGTAAGTTGGCGGAATCAGCTCCCTGTTGATCAGATCGAACTTCTCCTCGTCAGATATGATCAGCTTGTACAGGTACGGGTGCTTCTGGAACAGCAGATACGAGTCTCTGAACCCCACGCAACGGGCAGGCTCTGTGCTCAGCATGTAATGTGTGTTGCCACGGCCCCTGACCGTGAACGAGCGCACTTTGAACTGGCGTCCGCCTAGCAGCACTCCGTCCTTGGTGATCTTGGTCTCGCCCTCCTCGTCCTCTGGCAGTACGTACTCGTCGTGCACCAGCACCAGTTGGTTCCCGTTCTCGTCGTACACAGGACCTCTGTCCGAGGCCAGTGGCTTACGGCCTCTCACCTTCTTCTTCACAGGCTGCTTTGGCTTCTTAACCTCGCTCACCTCAACCCGCACCTCTTCCTCTTCGCTCTCATCCTCACTCACAGAGTGTCTTCTCTTCTTTTTCTTCTTTTTCTTGTCCTCCTCCGGCTGGAACTCCTCGTCGTCGTCCTCTAGCTGGAAATCCTCATCCCTGTCCAGCTCCTCATCCTTCTCGTAGTCCTCGTCCGCTGAGTGGCTCATCTCGTCTCAATATATTTACACAAAAACAAAATAAATAAACAAAAAATAATTTCGTTGAGGTTTTTAGTGGCAAAAATAAAAAAGAAAAAAAAGCTTGCAACTAAACCAACTATTTGCAGATAGCTAGTGGGAGGCACAAGGCGCTAGGAGAACCGAGGACGCCTGTACGAGCTGCGAGACTGCTAGAATAAGACTTAGAGACAAGATGATGAGGCATGTTCCGAGAAGCGTGCTGAGACTGCCGCTGGGACACGCTAGCAAACGTGTGCTGGGCCCAATGCCTGTAAGAGTTGTGAGTGGCCAGAGAGCGGTGGTGCTTGCTCAGAGCTGTCGTAGGATCCATGCATCGGCGAGACGTTGCAATATGGGCCAGGACAAGAATGGTAGCGGTAAGAAGGACCTCGACAAGCAGTTCTGGAACGAGTTAGCCAAAAGGGATTTGATTGACAAAAAGGCGGAAATTGACAAGATCGAGGACGTACAGCAGCTGCGCGACTCCTTCACATACTATCTGGCGCAGATTTCTAACCCACACACAAACCCTCAAGACTTTCCGAACCTGTTCCAGTGCCTCACGCTCATCAGAGAGCGTTTGGAGAAGCTGGACCCAAATTTTTTAGACTCAATTGACACCACTGGCAAGAAGAAGGAGATAGACAACGACTTCTTCAACAACAAGGAGCAGCCGGACGAGCAGGATCTTGACAAGGAGGAGAGAAAGAAGCAGATCAGCGAGAAGCTGAAGGAGAAACTGGACTCAAGCTCGTCAAGGTTCGCCAAAGACGAGTCCAACCCGGACTTTAAGGTTTATGCGCTCAAGGTGACGCCTTTTGAGCTTGTTCTGTTTGCTGTTGCGTTGATCTATTTCATTAATTTTATGGTGTCAGGCTCAGAAAAGACCCACGAAATTACATGGCAAGAGTTCAGGGCAAACTTTCTGGATAAAAAGTTTGTTGACAGAGTGGTTATTGTTAACAAGAACCTAGTACGTGTGATTTTGAACGATAATGGAAGACAACAGCTGGGCTCAGACCACGACTACTATTATTTTTCAATTGCCTCTGTCGATAATTTTGAACATAAACTGAAAAAGGCACAAGACGAGAATAACGTGAGCGATGACTTCAGAATACCAGTTTTGTATGTGCAAGAAGGAGCCATTTTCAAAGCGTTGATCCAGTTCTTACCAACCCTGTTAATGTTAGGCGGGCTTTATTGGTTAACCAAAAGAACTACTAGTGGTGCAGGTGGCGGCCCTGGAGGAATGTTTGGTATGGGGAAATCCAAGGCTAAGAAATTTAACAGTGAGAAAGACGTCAAAGTGAAATTTAAGGACGTTGCAGGATTGTTTGAAGCTAAAGAAGAAGTTATGGAATTTGTTGAATTCTTGAAAAACCCAAAGAAATATGAGAAATTAGGTGGTCAAATCCCAAGAGGCGCTATCTTATCAGGTCCTCCTGGATGCGGTAAGACCTTGCTAGCAAAGGCTACAGCTGGAGAAGCTGGTGTTCCTTTCTATTCAGTCAGTGGATCAGAATTCGTTGAAATGTTTGTTGGTGTGGGTGCTTCAAGAGTTCGTGATTTGTTCAAGACAGCCAGAGAAGATGCCCCATCCATTGTTTTTATTGATGAAATTGATGCTATCGGAAAAGCCAGATCTAAGGGAAACTTCACCGGTGGTAATGACGAAAGAGAAGCCACTCTTAATCAATTGCTAGTTGAAATGGACGGGTTCGAATCAACAGATCACGTTGTTGTTTTAGCGGGCACAAACAGACCTGACGTGCTGGACCGTGCTTTATTGAGACCAGGAAGATTTGACAGACATGTGCAAATTGGTAAACCAGTTTTAGAAGGTCGTAAAGACATTTATAAAGTTCATCTAAGTAAAATCAAATTAGCAATGGAAAAGGATTCTCCTGAGTTCAATGAATTAGCAGGAAAATTAGCAGCATTAACTCCAGGATTTTCAGGTGCAGATATCTCAAATGCAGTTAATGAAGCTGCATTAATTGCTGCGAGAAATGATTGCGAATTTGTTGAATTAAAACATTTTGAACAGTCAATTGAAAGAGTTATCGCAGGTATCGAGAAGAAATCTAAAGTTTTATCAGCACAAGAGAAAAAAGTTGTTGCATACCACGAAGCTGGCCATGCAATTTGTGGCTGGTATTTAGAGTTTGCTGATCCATTATTAAAAGTGTCAATCATTCCAAGAGGCCAAGGTGCTTTAGGTTACGCACAATATTTACCACCAGACTTAACGTTATTGAGTGTCGATCAGCTCCATGATAGAATGACCATGGCACTTGGTGGACGTATTAGTGAAGAACTGCACTTTGACTCGGTGACTTCTGGTGCCTCTGACGATTTCAAAAAAATCACAAACATTGCATATGCAATGGTTACTGAGTTAGGTATGTCACCAAAAGTTGGTATAATCAGTTTCAAGGCCAACAAATCGAGTGAAAATGATATGACCAAACCATACAGTGAGGAGACTCAGCAATTGATTGATTCGGAAGTCAAATCAATTGTGGATAGTTGTGCTAAAAGATGTAAAGATTTATTGATTGAGAAATCTGATGAATTAGAAAAAATTGCACAGCTGTTGTTAAAGAAAGAAGTATTGACGAGAAACGATATGATTGAGTTACTGGGACCAAGACCATTTAAAGAAAAGAATGAAGCTTTTGAGAAATATTTGGATCCAAAGACATTTCCTTAAGTGTTTTTAATGTGTAAATAGTTATGAATAAAAATAAAAATAAATCATAAGATTAATATCCAGTATAAAGTGCGATCATGTGATAACATCAGGTTTTTCTTTGTTCAAGTACTGCTTGAATTTCAAAAACTTGATGATGGAATCAATTTCAGTTTTCAAGAAATCTGTCGCCTTTAATGAGTAAGTTGACTTGTCATTAGAATATTTCTCAATGTATAGTCTGACAGTGGCACCTGAAGAGCCAGTTCCCGATAATCTCACGACAAATCTTGTTCCATCTGATAATTTGGTGTATAAACCTTGGTTTTTAGAGACTGATCCGTCTAAATCGGTGTATTGGAAGTTACCTGAATCAACAACCGTTAAATGTTCGTTATCATCAAAGATTTTAGAGCCAATGGTTTTCTCATTGGTTGCAAACTTACTGAACTCTTCAACCAGTTCGTTGGCAGCATGTGAATCAACGTTTTCAAAATCAAATCTGGTGAAAAAGGTACGTCCGTATTTTTCCCAGAATTTCTCTTGAACAACCTTGATTGAGACATCGTCATTTGGGAACTGCTCGTTGTATGCAGCAAGCACATTTAGCCATGCGACAATAGCCCACATACCATCCTTTTCTCTAACATGGTTGGAGCCAGTACCAAAACTCTCTTCACCACAGATGGATAGCTTCTTCGCATCAAACAGTGCACAGAAAAACTTCCATCCAGTAGGCACCTCGTACATATTCAGACCTTTATGTTTGGCAACGCGGTCCAAAGCTTGGGAGGTTGGCATGGATCTGGCTAATCCATAAACACCTTGCTTTTTAAAGTAAGGAATGAAGTCTGCGTATTCCGCAATGATAGCCACTGAGTCACCTGGCGAGACAAACGCCCCAGCACCATAGATCATGTTTCTGTCACCATCACCGTCGGAAGCAGCACCAAACGCAACATCGTTGGCATCCACTTTCTCAACTAAGGTGTGCGCATAGGTCAAGTTTGGGTCTGGGTGCAAACCGCCAAAATCTGGTTGTGGGTGGTAGTTCTGGATGGAGTCCAGGGATAATCCCAACTCGTCAACAAAGATGGCTTTACCATATGGTCCAGTGACACCGTTCAATGCGTCAAACAAGATTTTGAACCCTTTTGGCTGCTGTTTGGCAATAAAAGACTTGATTAGCTCGAAATCAAAGATTTCCTTGAGGAACTCAATGTATGCCTTGGTGGTGTCAATAACCTCGACAGTCAATGGGCCCACGGTGTACTCACCGATCTGGGACAAGTCCAAAGTTGGTAAGTCCTTGATGATTTTGTAGCTGGAGATGTTTAAACTGTTCTTGAACATCAGGTTAGTGACTGGTTCCGGAGCTGGGCCACCGTTGGCCAAGTTGTACTTGATACCCAAGTCGTTGTTTGGGCCACCTGGATTGTGAGACGCGGTCAAGATGATACCACCGGTGATTTTCTCAGGGTGCGATCTGATTATATGGGAAGTGGCAGGAGTGGACAACAAGCCGTTCTGGCCAATGATGAGCTTCTTGACGCCGTTTGCAGCGCCGATCTTCGCAATCAGGTTGATCACCACGTCGTTGTAGAAACGGCCGTCTCCTCCAATAACCAAATTGGCGTCTTTAGCACCCTCTGGAATGGAGTCCAAAATAGACTGGATAAAGTTCTCGGTGTAGTGCTCCTGCTGGAACACAACAACCTTCTTTCTGAGCCCGGAGGTTCCTGGTTTCTGGTCCTGGAACGGGGTGGTTGGCACCGTGGTGACCTGGTAGCTGGCTGAGGACATACTGAGTTGGTTGGTGGTGTGATAAGATTAAAGTGCACAAGTTGCTGTACTACCTCAGTGTCAATTACTGCTGAAAATAGCTCAATTGGCAGGGATCTTGGTTTAGAAAGAAGCAGAAACGCAAAACAAGTTGATATTTTTTATTTTTGTGATTCCACTTTTTTCTCCACTACAAAAAAGGTAATTTGGTGTATAGACGGTGCGATTTGGGTGTTGAGGAGGCGTTGTAGGCGGTACAGGGACCCCCGAGTGTGCCTGGGACGCACCTGGGAGCGGCCCGGAGCTGGTCAGTGCTCCACGACTGCCAGGAAGGCGTCCGAAAGGTACTGGACGTTGCTCTTGTTGATGCCGCTGATGGAGATTCGCCCGTCCAGGGTCGCGTAGATTGAGAACTCGTCACGTAGGCGGACGATCTGGGCCTCTGACAGCCCCGTGTAGCAGAACATGCCGTTCTGGTGGACAATGTGGTCCCAGTTGCGGCTGGAGTGGGTCGCAGTGAGCGCAGCGTACAAATCGTGTCTCATCTGCTTGATTCTGACCGCCATCTCGTACACGTCAGCCTCCCACTGCTTGCGGATGGTGGCATTGCACAGCACGATCTCCACCAGCTGGCTGCCGTGGATCGACGGCGACGAGTAGATGGCTCGAATGATTTTCTTGAGTTGCGAGTCCACAGCCTCAGTCTTTGCTGCGTTGGGCGTCAGGATCGACAGCGACCCGATCCGCTCCCCGTACAGACCCATGTTCTTTGCGAACGACTGGCAGATCAGCACTGTTTCCAGCTCGTTGCGATCGATTCTCTGCAAAATCTCCTCCAGCAGGTACAAATCGTCCACCAAGTTGCCATTCACAAAGCCCTGGTACGCAATGTCCAGCACGGGCACAAGCTGCTGCTCCACCACCACCTGCAGGATGTCCTGCCACTGCTGCGGGGTCGGGTCCAGGCCGGTCGGGTTGTGGCAGCACGCGTGCAGCAGTACCAGCGAGCCCCGGTCTGCGCTCCTCAGGTCTCTCAGCAGCCCGCCAAAGTCAATCGAGTTGGTCTCCCCACTGAAGTACGCGTAGTACACGGGCTCCAGCCCAGAGTCTGCAAAGATATTCACGTGGTTGGACCACGTAGGGTTGGGAATGTAGATCTTTTCAGTGGTGTCTTTAGACGGGTTAAACTTCTTCCAGAACTCGCCAGCCAGCCTGAGAGCGCCGGTGCCACTCAGCGACTGGGCTATCGAGATCCTGTTCTCCGCAAGAAACTTGGCCCCAGTCGGGATACCTCCAAACAAAAACTGTTTCACGCTGTTTCTGAAGTTGTCTGATCCATTGATGCCTGTGTACTCCTTGTGCGTCTGGTGCTTGACGAGCTCCAAGCTCGCCATCTTGATCGACGGCAGGATAATGGCCTCACCCTGCTCGTCCCTGTACGCCCCAATGCTCAGATTCACCTTTTGCGGGTTGGTGTCTTTCTTAAAGTCTTCGTTTATGCCTAGGATGGGGTCTGCTGGGGCCTTAACCAGCGACTTCCACAACTGCCTGGTGCATGCCGTGTACGAAAGCGACCTCACACACCTTACTGCGGGTCTCATTTTGTTTCTAGTTGGTGTTAACGGGAGGTTTAGTGCTTAGTGCTAATTATTGCTAGCGGAGAGACACAAAATGACTGCCTAGAAAATGAGCCCAAAAAGTTTGCGAGTCAGCAGCACGCAGTGGCAATTAGGCGGGTGTTGGCACTAGTGTGATTAGCTGGTTTGCTCAGGTGGTGCAGCTCTGCAGCTGGACAAGAAAAAATTGCATCAGCTCATGGTTCAGCAGCAGGCGGCTTCCCCCCAGTTGCAGGTGGGAGTCCAGCCAGACCCGCCCACTGTCTGGGCAGACCCGCCCAAAATCTAGGCAGACCCGCCCGAGTCCAGGCAGACCGGCCCAGCGTCTAGGCAGAACTAGGCAGACCACCCGAAATATTTTCTCCCGCTAAACGAGCCAAAGAGGTGAATCCCCAACACTCATGATAAACCAGATAGACAAGCTGATTGCTGGGTACCTACGGGAGGTGGAAATACTCGAAACCCACTTCAGCCATCCCGTTTCAAGCAAAATTACCTCACTAACAATCCTTCTGCTGGCTATTATTATATTGTACAAAGTGATAGCCTATGCATGGGACCTGAGTGGCAAGCTGCAGCCGGCCGTTACGGGACAATACGGTGGTAAGCAAAGTTTTGTGGGTGAGCCAGAAGCAGCAGGCAGCGACGACTATGCTAAGAAACCAGTGCACTGTGCGCATTTGTACATCGAGGCTAACGTGATGCTGGACCCACCAGGACAGCTCCTGCTCAAGACTCCGCTCAAGTACCATATTGAGTTCTCACCCGAGGACTTTGAGGACTGCCACGACCCGGAACTGGGCTCCACGCTGGGCTTCACCAGAAAGAAGCTCTACCATTTGTTTAAGGATTCCTCCATCTACAGCGACATGAGACACGATATAAACACGTTCCGGGTGTCTGATGTCAAAATCTGCTACAACGGAGAAGAGCTCAAGCCGGCTGACGACGTAACTCAGCTGTGCCTGCTGGGAATTGAGACCGGGTTCCAGTTGGACGTATTATTTAGCATCACTAAGAAATGACATTCCCTTGCTCATTGTAACTGCTTCTCCAAGTCCGTAGCACACCACTAAAGCACAACTCACAGCACATTTTCGTTGTGCTGCACTGTGTCACTGGGCCACACCGCAAGAAATAAAAGCAACAATAGCCATATGCACCAGTCTTCTGTCTACAGCTGCAGCACGCTTTTGTCGATCTTGTTCTCCGACCAGATCCACAGCTTGAGTAGCTTCCTCAGGTTCGAGTCGATCAGCTGGTCGTTGATCTCGTTGGTGTCCTGTTCCTCTTCCTCGCCACCATGGCCACCCACCACACCCCCGGTCAGTCGCTTCAAGTGCTCATCCACCATGTTCACCAGCCTCTTGTTATAGAATCCGGAGAGTTTGCTGGTCTCCTTAATGAGTACCGCCTTATTGACCAGGTCGCTGATTTCTCTTCTCAATTTGAATTCGAGCAAGTAGCTCAGTTTCTTCGGAATTTCGTAGTCGCAGCCCCCGTCCAGGTTCGAGTACAGCAGAAGCGTCATGATGAGCTCCAGCTCCTCCATGAACAGCTTGTTCTTGATGGCTTTGTTGGTCAGTTTCTCCTTAGTGAAATCAATAACCTGCATGATAAACTCCTCTCTCTGACCAGCACTGCTGGCTCCCTGGGCGCCGCCCTGCGGTGCAGACGAGCCGATACTTCCCCGGATCATCTCAATCAGGCTCAGCAGCAACAGCTTGAAGTACAGGTACTCGTTGGTCTCTAGCAAGTCAGGGTACCACAGGTTCACCCTGTTAATGGCACTCTCAAGCTCGCCATCCAGTATCAGCCCTCTAATCTCGTTCCGTTTGTCGATGGACTTCAGTCCCAGAAGGTACGAGTTCTCTTCAGTCTCCTTGGTGAGCTCAATCCCAACTTCATTAGCAAACTTGATGGCCGTCTCTTTGTACCCTTCAAACAGCAGGTAGTTCAGCACTATCTTGTTCAGCGTGTGCCGCGACACCTCTGCTTCCTTTATAACCGCCTCCAGGTTGGTTACGTCTTCCATCATTGCTTCAGGACGTTATTATTATTATCAGCTATATTTTACATAATAAATTATTTTGGCATAAAGCTACAGGAGGTTATGTTCATTCGTTTCCATTTCATTATTAGTTATTAGCTCCTAATTAATCGCCTTATGCAGCAGGTTAAATGCCATCATCCGTAGGTTAAACACCTCCCATCTCACATCTTCATCCCGTAGTATTTGTAGATACCTCGCTCCAAGTCCCCAAAGGTCTCATCAGCATCAAACAGAATTCCCTTGGACAGACTGATCTTCTTGTTCACAAGCCTGAGGAACTCTGGCTGCTTGATTATGTTGATGATTTTGTTACCAGTCTCAATGTCGTACTCAATTAGGCCGATCTGCCACAGGTTATCTGGGTTCCTGATGGGGTCCACTTTGAACAGCCAACCGCGTCGGCCACCAGAGTCAAACGTCTTCCACACAGGCTTCTCAAAAGTCTGCTCGTTATAGTAGGAGATGGTTCCTCCAATGTTGGTTATGTCGTTTATGATGTTGATGGAGAACTCAAAGCACTCTAGCGACGGACAGCAGTTCAGGAAATTCGAGTTGTCCACGCTCCATCTGTTGATGAAGGGATTTTTGGACAAGTCGATGAACTGCAACTGCTGGTACTCCTCGATATCTAAATCCATTAGCTCAGTACCGCTACTGTTTTTCTCAAGCTCGTTTTTCGCCTTTGGGGGCTGCAGAAACTCAATGATGGTCTCAATATCAAACTCGTTGTTGGCAATGGCCAGTGACTTGAGGTTCACGAACTTCTTTTTGATTAGCTGGAGGTTGCTGATGCTTAGGTTAAGCCCACCAAAATTCAGGTACTTGAAGTTGCAGTCAAACATCTTCAGTAGAAACGTCAGCTGGTTGTTGTTCAGAATGGAGCTGGTGGACGAGTCGCACTGCAAGTTTAGCCATACGAGCTCATTGCAAGTTATAGATGGGTGGTTGATGAAAAAATTGATCAGTTCCCTGGTGGTCAACTGGATGCAGTAAGCCAAAGACAAGTGGGTCAACCGGACGGTCTTGGGAATCCTATTGAGAATTGTAGATGTTATCTGGGTGTGAGACAGGTCCAGTTTCCGAAGGTTTGGCAAGTTCACGAGGATATTCTCCAGTATGGATGGGGTCAAATCTGTGCAGTCGTGAAATGAAATGTTTTCGATATTGTAATTGGGCTGCTTGAACTGAATCTGGTTAAAGTTTTCCACAAACACTTCGCCTGAGCACCCACAAAAATCAACAGATTTCAAGTATTTCATGTCATTGAATAGATAGTTCAGTAGGTTGGAGTCTAAATCGTCTTTGATGTTCTCACTGGCTAGAAATTCCAGCAGATTGGGTGTTAGACTCAGGCATTCCAAAATGGTCCTGGATGTAACCATCTGAATCTCCTTGTTCATCTTCCCAGTGCGTCCAAGCCCAATGGACGTGAACTCCTGGAAATCCAGCACCCGCACAATCTCTCCCAGCTTGTTGTTGTGCTTCAGTGTGTTGAGAAATATATCAAAGGTGTGCGGGGTCTTGAAACAGCAGTATTTGTAGATGAGCTTCACCACACACCGGTAGAACGTCCTGTTCACTACCAAATTTGACTTGATGAAGTGCGAGATGTTGTATGAGATGGAGGAGGTGTTGTTTTGTAAGAAAATATGGAACTGGAACTCCAAAATCTTAAAATAAATCTCTGGTGGGAACCGCGAGCTGAACGTTTCCTCCAACTCCATTTCATGGTCTTCTGGATCCATTGTAACGTGGGCCCCGGTCGATGCTCGTCTCTTACCCACTCAATTGGCAAACAGATGAATTCTTAATAATTCCAGTAGATAAAAAAAAAAAATTTCAGCTACAAAAAAATATTTCGAAAGGCATCAAAAAAATCCCCATAACAAAACATGAAAAAAAAGAAAAAAAATTACTGCAGTAAAAGGTGCGGTGCCCGTGTAGTTCAGTTGAAAAGCTTTCCCAAATCTAGCGACTTGACGTTGGAAAAGCCAATGGATTCGGAAATGTCTTTTATGAATCCAGCAGAAATCTCCAAATTGCTCAATAACTCATCTTTCATCAAACTTTTACCAAACACCTCAATCGAGTATTTAATCTCTGTCTTAATGGTTGGTAGCTCGTCATCCTTTAGCAGCTCCAAAGCTTGTAAATTGTGTTTTTTGATTTCATTTATCACAGCTTTATCAATTCCACTGTGAATTTTCTTATTAACGCTAACCATCTTGACCACACTCTTCCTTGTGTACACCTCTTGGATGAAGTTGTGCACCACCTTCCATAGCAGCTGCCCAGGTGGTGTGTCTGGTGCATGGTTAATCAGTGTTTCGTACTCATCGTAGTACTTAGTTTCTGCAGATCTTAAAAACTGCGCCAACGCTTTAATGACTTTAAAAGACCAAGATTCGACTTCTGTTAAACAATCCAAGTTCACATCTAGGCTCAGATTGTGCTTAAAGTTCAGAAGCTTCTCCTGGGTACTTATAACCTGGTTGTAATTGCCCAACGGGATATTCTCAAAAATCCTTTGCTTGAATTCAAATTCTTCGAATATACCAAAGTCCCAGAATGTCTTGAAGTCCCTGTTATCTGAGTCCGCCACGTTAGGTAGCACGTCCAACAGCTCAGCAAACTTTTTCACAACAGATTTTTCGTTGATCAAACGGCCAATTTGTAGGCCTTGCAGCATCGCATGCTTTCTTGTGAAAGAATTTGATAATCTTCTTTGGAACTCAATCAATCCTTCTAGTTTATTAAAAACACATTTATTGAAACCCACCTTAATATAGTAAATAGACTCTTGCTCTCCTTCTTGATAAAATTTGGTTATTCTGTTCAGTTCTGATGGCTTGGTGGATTTGGTTGATAACCGGGAATTGATAAAATAGTCCAGAACATCATGCTGAATGTTTTTTATACTTAGAGTGTCATAATGTGCTAGTGCTTTGGAATGACAGTTGATTAGCTCATATAACTGAATAAGCCATAGTCTCAAGTGGAACTCGTGTTGATCTTTTGTAACTGCCTTCTCTAAAATTAATATCGATTTGATTATATTGCTCTGTGAAAAATCATTGGACAGCAACGATTGAACTGTGAACAATAACAGTTCATCGCCAATAAAATAATCGTTATTTGATTTCGAGTTGAATAACGATTTGTATTTGTTATAATCGTTGGTTAAGCCTAGTACAAACTCATCATCCTTGAGTAAATCTTTGTTCAAATAGATCTTGAATCTTATTTGATTGATTAAAGCTGTCAATTGATTAATTGATTTGATTTCATCAATGTTGGAATCAAACCACTTGATCAAAAACTCTGGGTTAATATGCTCTAAATACTGTTTGAGATCAATGAATGCACAATTTTTACTGCCAAAAACTACCAAATAGTCAGTGACTGCAGCCTCTGTGAGCTTTCCTAGTTTGACCTCATAATCAATTTTAGCTAGCAATGCATTTCTAGATTTGCCAAAATTGGATAATGTCTCATAATTATCTCTATTAAGTTTAACACAGCATGTGTTGAGATACTTCCACGTATGAAAATCGTCCAGCTTGTACTCTTCTAGCACCACATGGCACCACTTAAATAAATAGTCGTAGTCTTCTAGTTGGTACAATGTGTCCAGCAAAATGATCTGCAAATGTAACTCAATCTGCTTTTCAGAATAAAATTCTAAAATGTTTTCAACAACTTCTTTAAACATTTTATTAACTTGCAACAACTTGACATAAACAAAAAGCTCTTGCTCATTCTTGAATGGTTTCAAATTTTCAATGGTTCTCAATCCCAATTTTGGAAACAATGCCAATTCCATTTGTGTCACATCTTTTGAGTTGACAACCAGATAACAGGAAAATGCTGCCCAGAATCTAAAAAGTCTACGCTCGTTCGAGTTCTTCAAAGCCATAGAAGCCTTCTGCATTGCCCGCACGTTGCTGTGCTCACAAGCCAAATGAAACCAAGTTGTCAGAATCTCAAATGAAACTTTACTTCCTGGAGCTGACTTAACAGCATTCTCGAATATTTGAAAAGATTCATCGTAACAACCAGCTAGAATCAATACTTCATTAAGTAAAGTTAATGTTTTCTGGTCTCTTGGGTGCAGTTTTACAATTTCCTCCAGTCCTTTAATTATTTCAGTATCATCTCTGTCACCTTGTTTGCACTCAACAAATTTCATTAAGACTTTAAAATAAGTGGAGTTTGGATCATTTTCAAGCAGTTTTTTACACAATTTTTCAGCATCGTCAAACTTGTCCTTCTCAATGTTAAGGAAAATCTCCTGCTCGAGCTTTCCACTCATCTTTTCCCACTGGTAAGTCAGACTTATTGCAACTTGAATACAAAGTCTGCAAACCTCAATAAACTCAAACAAAATGAAAAAAAAGCTGAGCGGGTAAATGCTGATGTCATAAATGACAAAGCGATGAGGAAAATTTTTTAGAAAAAAAAATAAAATAAAAATACTATTAGTTGCAGGTAGCCCAAGCACAGCTAATAACACTGAAACAATAGGACATGTCGGCTATTTACAAAGCTTTGAGTGAGAAGTCCACCAAACAGCAAATTGAACAGAAAAAGTCTATCAACAGACAACGAGTTCTGCTTATTTCATCAAGAGGTATCACTTTCAGACATCGTTATTTGATCAATGATTTGTATCAGTTGTTGCCACACGCCAGAAAAGAACCAAAGTTGGACGGCAAAAAGCAGCTATCACAGCTAAATGAGATTGCAGAACTATATAACTGTAACAACATCTTGTATTTTGAGGCAAGAAAACACCAAGATTTATACTTGTGGCTATCAAAACCACCAAATGGGCCAACCATTAAATTCTTTGTCCAAAACATCCACAACACTGAAGAACTGAACTTTACCGGTAACTGCTTGAAAGGTTCCAGACCTATTTTGTCGTTTGATTCGACCTTTGATAATGAAGCACATTTCAAACTAATGAAAGAATTGTTCATTCATTCTTTTGGAGTGCCACCAACATCAAGAAAGATTAAGCCATTTATTGACCATGTTATGTCCTTTTCAATAGTTGATGGTAAAATTTGGATAAGAAACTATCAAATTTTAGAACAAGGTGAAGATGTTAAGAATAGAGACGAAAAAGATATATCGCTGGTTGAAATTGGACCAAGATTCGTACTCACACCTATTGTGATACTTGAAGGTTCATTTGGTGGTCCAAAGATCTACGAGAACAAACAATATGTCAGTCCAAACTTTGTTAGAGCTCAAATTAAACAACAAGAAGCTGAACAAGCTAAATCAAGAAACGAGGCTGCTGTTGCCCTCAAAATCAAAAAGAGAGAGTCTGTCTTGGCTGTTGATCCACTATCAAACGATGCATTATTTAAATAGTTTATTCAAAATGTTTTAAAAGTTTTACATAATAGTAGTTTCAGGTTTCAGGTTTCAGGTTTCAAGTTTCAAGCTTCTAGCTTCAATCCATATCATACACGTTTATTCGTACTCTAAATAGAATATTAGATCCTTTAACACTTCCTTTTTAGCTATCCAAAAACTGTTTAATGCTTAGCTTCGGTAGTTTTTGAATGTTCTTTGATGTAGTCTAAGATGAATTTCTCTTCTGCAGGAGATGAAGCATCAATCTTAGCTTCTAATGGTTTCTTAGCAGCAAATGGGTTTGGTGCGGCAACTAACACTAAAGCTGCAATGGTAGCAATGGCAATCTAATTCAATTTCGTTAGTACTCAGTTCAGTCCCAATTCGGTCCATTGCAGTACTCAGAACGACCAAAAAAAATCCGTTTCAAAAGCTTCAAAAACTTACTTTATGGGAACCAACAGTTCTTCCAAAGACTTGATATGTAGCAACCATTTTTATTCTATTTTAAATGTTTAATCTTCAAATTTCAGCTTAGTTTAAATATTGAACTTGTTTTTTCTCTCTTTTTTTTGGTATGGACGCTTTTTTGCTTTTTAAGTAATTTTTATTGGACATTACCAAGTCACAGTCACATGATCTGACACGTGAAGAGAGAACGTAAACAAAATCAAAATCAAATGAATAAGTGGACTAATTGTGAATTGAACGAAACCCGCGGCAATGACATTGGAGCCACAGCGGGAGCTGTTTATTAACGAGATGCGATCTGCTTATTTGCAGAAAGTTGATAACGACCAGACAAAGAGGATGATCAGACCGTTTACAGGGTCCTTTATCAATGATAAGATTGATTTGAATATCCATAATTTTGTTAAACAGCAGAGAAGTGACGATTGGAAGGAGTTGATGGGAAATGTGGAGTCACCGCCAATCCCAGTTAATGTTATGGATGATGAAGAGCTGTTCAAGAAGCTAAATAACACCGAGGACCTTGGAAACGATATTATCCAGGAAAATGATGAAGAAATGCTGATTAAAGTGCCAACCAGCAATACCATTAGCACCGTGGTCGTGAAACCAGATAGTGACTTGGTTACGGTCGCTGGTACTGCAAACAAGCAGGATCAAAGCTTCAAAAGCACAGCTTTGCAACCAATTAAAGAAGATAACCATCGTCATGATTTGTTGAAGAACCTCCCAAAATCTACACTACCGCAATTTACGAAACTGTTTAGATCATCCGGTTCTAGCGGGTCGTTATCCAAAGCCAAGAAATCATCCTCAAACAAGAAAAAGGGAAGGGCGCAGGGATTTGATGATTTTGATGATTTTGATGAGGATGATGATGAAAGTGATGCAACTGATATGGACGACACTATGGATACAATTGACGATGAAGATGAAGATGGTAATGATGACGCTGAACTGGATAACGACAACGATCATGACGATAACGACGACAATGATAATGACGACAATAACGACAACAATGATGATGACATAGACGATGATGATGAAATGACCAACGATAATGACAATGACACTGATCTGACCAATGACATAACGAACGATGATACTATCAAGAGAATTAATGGCACCAATAACACTATCAAATTACGAAAAAACACAATAAACGAAAGTGGAATATTAATTGATGAGAATTATTCAGATGAAAACTCTGAATCTCAAAGCAAATTCAATGATACAACAAAATATCTGTATCCAAATAATTCCATATCATCAATGGACGATGATGAGATTTTATTGGCTGACTCAGACTTCACTGATGATGATAACTTACTTGATGACAGTGACTTGATTACACCTGCTAAATCAACTGGAGCACCAAAAAGCCAAAGGAAATCTGTTGATTTCAGACGTACAAAGAAAAGATCGGAATCACTTAACTTTGAAAAAATAAACTCATTACAGAACTACGGTAAACTACTAAGGTACTCAAAATCTAATTCAAATTTACAGAATTTATCCGTTAAGCAAGATGCTCCTAGTGAGCTGAAATTCAATAAAGTTGAACTTGATGTCTCAAAGAAAACACCTAAAAAATCTTCGTTAACAGAGATCATAAATAAAAGCTTGAAGCTAAACAACAAGCACCCACTGGAATACTTCTCAATACTTTCAGGAGATAAGTTATTGAACAAATCAGATATTCTACAATTGAAAGTATATTTGTCAAATGATGAGATACTAAACGTTAAAATAAGAAAAAATATATCGGTCTTTGAAGCCATTGGTTATATTTTATACTCTATTATGAACTCAGACCTAAAGTTTAAACAGAGACTCAACGACTCAGAGATATTGCAAAACCCAAACAAGTGGTGTATAAAGCTGGTTGATGAAGATGGGGAACCATATGAAGGTTCATTTGGATTGCTAGACAGAACTAAACAGATCAACTCTTACGGCGAGGATGAAGTGTTTTTAAGTGAAGTTTCTTATGACGATTACTTGAATAACGAAAAGATCACACCATTGGTAACGGATGCAATTGAAGATGATACAACGACAAAGATGAAAGTGCGTCAAACTGATTATTATAAAACAATCTTGCCAAAAAGAATTGATAATAAAATCAAAGACTCTAAAACTGTCACCATCAAAGTATTCAACTATCCTTTCAAATTTGATGACGGTTTCATCAAACTGGATTTCCAGCTCATATCAAAACTTAATGAAATCTTGGTCAAATCGTGTAAATTGAAGGACTTAGATCCAAATGATTATGTCTTGAAAGTAGTTGGGGAGGATTACGTTTTAGACTTGAACGATTCCATTAGTTCACTGGACGGTTCGTACCAATTGGAGTTGTTAACTAAGAGAAAATCGCGTGAACTGAATTTGAAGAAAAAGAAAGTGCTCAATACTGATATCAGCCTTGCGACTATCAATTCAGGATTAACGCCACATGAGCTTACCAAGACTGCAATCAATGCGGAATTGCAGGAATCACAACAACAGCAGCAGCAGCAGCAACAAAACCAGGCACAAATTCAAAGACGTCACTCATTCTCCTCGCACAAACCTTTGGCTTCATCTTTTACGAAACATGGACTGTCATCATCTTTTAAGACGAGAAACAACTCAAAACAGTCTTTGATGTCATCGTCATTTAACAAACTGTCGAAATTTAAATCACAAACTTCAGGTGATGCTTCATTAGTACCAAACATCATTTCTTCAGAATATCAAAAATACACCGTTTGGAGAAGATTGCCAATGTCGTTCATAAACCGCCATGAAAGAACGTTTGCCATTGACGGTGAATATGTCTACATAATACCAAATGATGACAAAAACTGGTATGACAACAGCTATAAAACTACAACTTTTCATGTCAGTCAGATTGTCTCATGCAAAGTTTCAAAAAGTGTACCACAAAACTTCAAGATCGTTGTCCAGAAGGCAAACGGACCTAAAAGATACGACTTTGAGGCTCTGAGTGCTCAACAGTCTAGAGAGATCATTAATAAGCTACAATTGTTGATGCAAGCTTATAAAATGAACAACTGATTAGTTTGTTTCCCAATTTGGCAAACTGCCCAATACAGACATCATCTGCAGAATAAATTAGGAAAAAAATTATTTAGAATTATTGAATATTCTAGCTCGTTAACAGATAAGGTTCAGTATGAGTTCGACTCCTCAGCTCTCTTCCAACTGGTTGAAGCTTAAGAAAAGCACAAAAACCTCCAACAAAGTGAAGAAAACGAAAAGCTCAAAAACTGCAAAGGCTAATACAGCTAAAGATAAATCAAATATTGAGAAAATAACGAAAAGTATAAATAACACAGAAACCACTACTGCCAAGATCACAAGAATCCAAAAAGCTGCACGGACCAAAATCTCAAACTATGAAGAGTTAGTGAAGTGGGCAGATGACAACGATATATCAATTGAAGAAGCTTCAAAAATCCATAATATTCCGATTCCTGTAAACACACTTGACGAGGCTCACAAGAGCAAACACGAGAAGTCAATAGGGAAATATATTGCGATGGACTGTGAGTTTGTGGGTGTAGGTGAAGAAGGTGAGGATTCCGCACTGGCAAGAGTGTCCATAGTGAATTACCACAATATAGTGATTTACGATAAGTTTGTCAAACCAGTTGAGAGAGTCACTGACTGGAGGACTTGGGTTAGTGGGGTGAAACCTTCTGATATGCACCATGCAATTCCGTTTAAACAAGCACAGAAAGAAGTGTCAGATCTGCTCAATGATAGAATCTTGGTAGGACACTCAATCCAGGGCGATTTGAAAGTTTTACAATTATCACACCCAAAATTCAAAATTAGAGACACTGCGTCATTTCCAAAGTATAGAGAGTCATCCAAGGGCAAAGCACCAGCTTTGAAGAAGATTGCAAAGGAGTTTTTAAACATAGACATCCAAACAGGCCAGCATTCCTCAATTGAAGATGCAAAGGCCACGATGTCTCTTTATAAGCTGCACAAAGCGGAGTTCGAGAAGATGTACAACAAGTTTAGTAACAATAGATCCAAATAGCATACGTATATAGATACAATCTACAATTGCATTTCAATAACAGTAACAAAAATAATATATAAGTAGTTAACAATTAATTCTATAAATTCACACATAAAGCAGGGATAAAAAAAGCAACAAAAAGAATAATCATGGTGGTAATAATACAATAAGCTGAACTGAAAAGTGTCTTTAATTCCCGCCTCAGTCAAACCCAACTTTGGATTTGGCAATTCTCGAAACAATCTGCTGCATGATTGGCCCACGGTAGTGTCTTGGTTTGTCAGGTGGTGCTGTGCCAAACGTTGGTGCAGATACAAATTTGTACGATCTGATGCCAATCAGTTTGTGCCGGTCCATCATGTCTATCAGAGCCTGTTTAGGCGTAACGTCGTCGTCGTAACCCGGTTGAATAAACGCCATCGATGCCAGCTTGACTATCTCGTTCACAATGTCCACAGGCGTCTCACTGGAGATGATCTTCTCCCTGAAAACTTCCTTCAGTCCAAAGTAATACTTCAGGATCAGACTTGGCTTCTTCTGGCCCATGAATCTGAATAGCAACAAAAACTTGAACATTGATTTCTCATTAGGCTCGGCATACTTGAAGTACCTGATGGCCTGGAGCATTGTTAACGACGAGCTGTCCGAGTCCATCAGCATGTAGTCAGCCACTATTTTCGGTAGCTTGATTGTGTCTTCCAACAAAATGAAGTCTTGAGGAATGTTTGCGTCCGCTAGCAGCTTCATCAAGTCGTTTGGTTTTAGTAAAATAAACAGAGTAACCAAAAAGCAAACATAGTCCTTGTTTTCTGGCTCATCTGGATACTTTTCAAGTCTCAGTTTAGCATTTTTGTATCTGATTAAAAAAAATGCCTTTAGAGACTCAATAGATGACGCTTTTGATGTTGGTACCTGCAGTCCCTTATTGGCATAGAACAGTAAAACTTGATCAAAGTTGTTCATGTCTAAAAATATTTGATCTTCTGCTTCGATTTCGCCCACAAGGTCCTCAAACTCAACTTTGGACTTCATCAATGTACCAATAACGTCATAGTCAATGAACTGATTCTTGTCATCCATTGAAATAAGAACATTTGTGAGAAACTGTAGTCCACTCTGATATAACGGTATACGCTCAGAGTGTGTCACAACCAAGGAGAGCCAGAATAATTTGGTAAAGAATGGGGAGATTGGCATTAACCCTAAAACCATTCTGCTAAAGGAGAAGATCGTACAGATAGCCAAGTAGCCATATTTAGCTGATGTTATGTTCTCTGTTGAAACTTCCGCAACCATTTCAAGAATCTTAACAACTAAATCATCTGTAACACCAGTTTTCGATAAAACTCCCAAAAGTAAAAACGATCTTCCTCTTAGCACAGAGTCCTTTTTGCATGCCGAGTCAATGACATATCTGTTCCATCTAGCATACCATACAATATTTTTGTTATTTGTTCCTGCGATCTCAATGGCTTGAGTCAATAGGTTGACCAGTGATTCCATTGCACTCAATTTCGTGGAAAACGACGTAATATCAGTACCAAAACTATCGTTGTTATCCCTGTTCAACCCAAACAATATTCTGGCTCTGTCTGATGTGAAATGATTGATAATCCTCTTAAGCTTGACCTTATTTTCTGGTGTCAGTTTTGGATCTGTCAAAAACGAGTGTAACAAATTCAATAGTAGCTGGTGACTAGCAAATCTCAAGTCCATTGGACCAACATCAACTAAAACTGTAACCACGTAGAACACATCTGGTAGGAATAACTCGGCAAAAAGCAATGAATCAAAGAACAATGTCACACAAATTTGTACAAGAACTGTGATCTCAATCCACACACTATGAGCAGCCACTGAATAGCTGCCACTTGCGTTTGGAAATGGAATATGTGAGATCTCTCTCAGTCGTTGGATAACATGTCCACATAATTCAATGGTTGGTGCAGTTGTTAAAATAGATGTCACTGACTTCCAATCAGAACCTTCAGCTTCACGATCAACCGCTGTTAAAACAACCTCATTGATTAAAATTTCTTCTAAACTTGGTTCCAATGATAGTTTTGTCCAAATATAAGTATTGAAATCATTAATAAATAATGGATCAATCGCTGATAAAGCCAATAAGTCACGGACCATCTCAGAAACGTAGCTTGCTCCATTTTCTGCATCAGGCAAATAAACATACTTGTAAACATTTGAAATCCATGGTGAAATATAAATCAGTGCTGAAAGACGTTGACGAGTGTTTGTTTCTTTGTAAACCTGAACAAATCCAGTAATCATATCAAATGTTGCTGTTGGTGTGGTTTGTGCCAAATACTCTGATATCGAAATCACAAACGAGTTATAATCACCTGGAAAATAAACGTCGGAAAAAGCAGCTAATCGTCTTCCACTATCAACACCCAGATGTTCTTGACATGATGCTAACAAGTTGTATGATATTCCACGAATTTCATGTAAAGATGAAGTTAAACCTAGGAAAATCACATTTAACAATTGACCCAGCATACCACTAAAAGTTCTTTCCTCATCATCCCTGTATAATTTCTGTAATGAAGCATCAGAGGCCCTATTTTTAGTAAAGTATAACAATCTGACAATTTCTAAAGCTTTAGGAGATGCCAGCACATAAGTCTTACCAGATTTTAGTTTCAAAGTTAACTCATTGGAAACTCCAGTGGTGTCTGACATTTCAATAGATAAAATATCCTTTAGAGCAATAACATCAACAGGGAAGATCTCTTTGTTTGTATCACTAATTCGCAAATAGTGTGGTGTCACTTGACAAATTTGTAAATGCTCGTTACCAACTTTCAATGAAATAGGAATCAGTCTGTTGTGTTCCTCTTGGAATAAAGAAACATCCTGAAATCTAACCCTAACATCTTCATAAATTCTGAAAGAAGCACTGCATAAACTTAGAGACCTGATTAATTTTGCTTCATCTCTAACGGTAAAAAATTTGAATGGGAATGGCCCAATGTTGAAAAACTCAGTTGGGAGCTTTGTCAAACGCTTCATTTTCTTGTAAAAAACTGATGAAATATTAAAAAAATAGATTCCTTGACAGTTTGAATACATTTCTTCTGGTGCATATTTTGAAAGTAATTGAAGTAAACGGTCAGGAACACACTCCTCATCATGAGCAGTACAATCATAAACAAGATAAAACTTTTGATTCCACACTTTTGAAGCAATTTGGAAAAATCGGTAAAGAATCAATTCTGGATTCATACCTTGAAGGTCCTTCAATGCGTTAATAGTTAAAACAATTAACCCATTTCCATCTGTACTAATACCTTGACGTACAAACGAGTTATCTAGTAAGATTCCTAGGTCCCTTGAGGAGTATTTGGTCATTAGATCATAAAGGTCCGGATGAGTTTCAGGAGTTATTGATTCTGGAATTTCATATCCATATGAAATAGTTGGCTGTCCAAAACTGGAAAGAAATTCATCAATAATAATAGCAAATTCTCTCAAAACTTCAATGTCTTTAGTAGTTCTGAATGAGTCCAAGTACTCTTTTCTAACTAGATGCCAATGCTCATATGTAAAAGTATGGAAAAAATTCAAGTCTGTTGAACTAACCTCATGAACAAACTTGAAATCAAAATTATAACTTTCATCAAATTTGGTGGTTTGATCCAAGTATTCAAAAAGCTTCGAGTTTAGTTCTTTTAACTCTTCTTGTTTATTTTTTAGCAATGGCCATTTCAAAGTATTCAATGAACCATTGGCCATATTTTGCAAAACTCTAGCAACAAGTAAAAACTTTCTCTGAACAGTTTTATCTGGAACATCAACAATTTTTTCACCGTCTGGATTAACAATAACTGGACAAAAGAATCTTAAAAATAAGAATGATCCAACTGCAATTAATCTGTAATCTGGGAATTTATCTTCAACACAGCTTGAGATAACATGACAAACCTTCTTGAACTCAATTGGCATATTAACAACAGAATTTAGCAAGGCATCAACCAGTTTTCTTAAATAGTACATAAAGCTCTCTAAGTGTTCTCTAGCTTCCTCGGTATCCATTTCAATTTTCTCAACTTCAAAGTTGTCTTTTGAGTCTCTTATTTCTGTTAAGATGGGTCTTAAAGTTTTAACAAGATAATCATGACCTTTCAATCTTCCAAAAGCAGACAAAGTTTTACTTGCAAAACTGTTTCTTCTCAATAAATCTGAATAAGTTGATCCAGCTGCAATCTCGTCTTGAATCAAAAATGAAACTAAGTTTGCACTTTGATTCAAACTATCTGCAAAAGATAAGTAAGAAGCTGCTAAACCAGCTGAATCTGAAGAAGGGCAGGATCTAGTTACTGCAACAATCATATTTGGATTCTCAAGTGATTTTGCAAACAGCTTACTGAATATATCCTTCATCTTGGATTCTTTTATTTTAGGTTCCTTTCTGTCAAAGCTTTTTGTAATACTTAAAAACACTCTCAAAAATGCAATTCTAATCGCACAGTTTTGGTTGTACCCAATAGGAAGTGCATATTTCAAGCCAACATCCACATTGGATTTCAATAAGTTCGTCAAACAAACAATAATATGTTCAGAAATAATTCCAACTTTATGTCTGGTTGCCATACTAAAGCTTTCTGAATCACTAAAGTTTTCCAAGGCTTTCAAAAATGTGTTGAAATATATACTGAAGACGTTGGCTTTTGAGATTTTAGATTCCGTTTCATTCATGACTTGGGTCGTTTCTAACAGTAAAGAATCTAAAATAGCAGCTAGAGCTTTAACATTCTCCAAAATCAAATCAATATAGATATATTCATCTTTCAAAACCAAACCTGGGGGCAATGGCACATTGTCACCAAGCCGATGCTCATTTATCTTGTACTCTGTAGAAACACCATATTCAAGCCAAGCGTATGAATATCTCAAAAATTTGTTTCTTATCTTATACGCAGATTTTGTGACTAATGCTTCACTGTAAGTTTCAAGCGACTGGAATAAACCCGCCATTTTAATTCTCAGCTTTAATCCTTCAATAACTAATAGTGGAATCTCATTGATAACTTTCGCAAGGGTTAAACAACAATCTATAATATGAACAGAAACCGAAAACAAGGTAATGCTCGAGCTATTATGGAGAATTGCTTTAAATAAGCCAATAACATGGTCAATAACCACAATTTCTTTTGGATTTAAAGGCTCTTTCTTATCAAAACTTTTAACTGTCGCCATTAAAACTCTAGTCAATATTGCATTAGTTTTTGGATTTGTTTCAAGCGCTAAGATTTCTCTGGCATTCTCTCTCGTTTTTAAATCATCTTTCCATAATAATTCAATTTGTTTGTGCAAAAAGAAATCAATTTTTCCCATTATATCATCTTTGATCTCTTGAGTAAACCGATTAGTGCAACCAGGTTCAGATAAAAATATACCAGAACTTGCAGCTAAAAACCCGGCGTAATTTCTGAATTCTTCAGACTCTCCTTGAGATAAAGAGCTATGTTCTGTCATATCTGCAAATTCGCGCCATCTTCCAAATATTCTCAACCAACTTCTCACTAATGAATAGCCTGGTGTATCAAATCTTAAGAAATATTTTCTTATGTTTTTCTGCAGTGCAACAACACCAGTATTCAAGCTTGTGTCATGAGCAATCGTTTTCAAAAATACTGAGTTGTAACGAATAACGTGATTTCTTTCAGCGTTATATCCTAGTTCTTTCTCCAAAGCTCTATAAGCTCTCTTAATAAAACTATATGTTTCCAAATCAGGCGAACAAAGGGGGGTTAGAACTGCTTGTTTGATCAAAAAAAACAAACCATTGTAATAATCAAATTCCAAGCTTCTGACTAGTTCAAAATTATCAAATGGTTCCAAAACTGAAAATAAAGTAACCCTATACTCAAACAATCTAACAAAAAGTTCCACTGCATCTTTTCTTCTAGGATCTGATGGAGATGTATCGATTAAGGATTTGGTCAAGTAGCTGATCATCAATAAAGAGCCTGTATAGCTGCTCAAAATGAAATCAAAATCATTAGGAATATTTAAAACTCCAATGAAACTGAATATGAATGAACTTGCTGATTGAACAAGTTTATGATTTGAATCAATTAGTGAAATGTATAGAGGCTCTAAGAATTCTGATGAATTTTTGACTAAAAGACTCGATTTTTCTTCCGGGGACAAAGACTCTGAATTTGTTAATGCAAAATAGTAATGGGGGTGCTTTTTGAATATCTCAAAAGCATTTGACATAATCTCCCTTGGTAAATCAGCATTTCCATGTAATAACATATCCTCATTAGAACCTATGGATGCAACAGAATCATTTGATGGTAATACTTGTTGTTGGTGTTGATATTGTGCCGATGACTGAGATGACGAGTTGGACGACTGATTATGATGATATTTCAGAAGGTGTCTGGAGCCTGACTCCTTTTTATCGGGTTTTGTAGATGAAGATGTGTTCTTAAATGTTTCAGAATGTACACTTGCGGTAGGTGAGCTTTTATCGGTTCTTGAGCCAGAAGAATTGGCAGATGATGATCTTTTTGTCAATAACAGTTGATCGTAATCGTGACCAATTTCAATTAGTTTGCCCATTCTTGTCATAACCTTTCTCAGCAATGGTAATAGTTTGTTAATAAAAAGTTCAATAGATTCTCTTTGAACCAAAGTTGATGAAAAAGTTCTTAAAGCTGAAGTTATCAAGTTTAAAGTTTCCAGATGAATTTTTTCATTGGATAAAATTGCCAGAATCTGTGGGATAGTCTCCTTAGGATTCAAGACACATAAAGAAGAATAAAATTCCAGCCTCAATTCATTTATAAGTTGGAGTTCAAAATTTGTTATTCCAAGAAATGATGGTGGTAATCTTGTTGAATCAAGCTTCCCTAACACATTTTCCACTAGTTTTGAGCAGTGCAATGAAAATTTAACAATTATAGCATTTGGATCATATAGATAAATTGAAGATGCAATATTGGAGACACAGACAATAAAATCTAAACTTTCTAACACAGATAAGTTATCAGCATAATCTTTGGCTTGTAAATCTAGATTTTTGAATATTGTACTTAAAACTTTTTGTTTCTTACTCCCAGATGATGACGATCCAAAAGTTTTCAACTTCTGTAAAGGATTAGTTTTCAAGGACTTCATTGATGAGGAAGACGATGACGATGATGAATTGTTCAAAAAGTCATCCAAGGACTTTGGACAAAGTGTTAACAATAATGCTAGAAATCTATATGAACTTTTGAAGTGTTTTGTAGAAGCTTGTGAAGTATTTAAAGATTTTGAAGAGTTCTCTAACGAAGACACTATGTCCTCAAATAGAGATTCAGTTTGGATTGAGATTGTTGTATTGACTCCAGAACAGGCGATGAATTCTTGTGGCCTCGAAGAAATCCAAATATTAACAGCTTTCATGAAAAAGGATGTAAGTAATTGACGATAAGCAGATCTCTTTATAGTAAATAAAGTTGTTCTTAAATGTTTCAAATATTCTAATAAATACTTCTCATTTAAATAAATGGCAGAATAAAGCTCTAAAAATGGTATGGAATCATTTTCCGTGGTACTATTCGTTTTCAAACCATTTAGTTGTCTTATTGTAAAGTCCATAAATGTGTTTGGATTTGATGCCGCTAAGTATCTAAGTATTACTTCACAATTATTGTCAATCTCATCAATAACTAACCTTGTCGATAGATTGTCATTTGGAGAGTTGTAGTTATTTGATTTCACAGGTTGCCCATTTATGTGAGCTAGCTCTTGAACTATACTGTAAGTTGATTTTAGCTTTGTCATTAGTATAATTGCTTTATGAGCTATTTCTTGCTGTAAAGGTTTTGGTTGAACTGTGTGATGATCAATTCTTCTAGTTGCTATACCAACATGATTCACCGAACTTTCAGACACAGAAGAGTCTGTGGAATCAACACTGTGCTCGCTGAACTTTCTCTTTGCTGGCTCTCTTGAATCCCAATTAACCTTTGTTAAATCTGCCAGTAATCTCAAAATGATCAATATTAAAGATAAATTGTTAACGGATCTTTGTTTCATCGAAATGTTTCCCTCTAATGCCATTACATGATCCAATGTAATCATGGAGTGGTCAATGATGGCATCAAATGCGAGATTTGAAGCCGACGATATGTTGATTAAAGCTTTTCTCAAATTAATGAAAACACTGTTAGTTTCAACCTCTGAGTGAGGCATCGTTTGAATTAACCATTCTATCTTTGAGTATAAGTGCGTGACATGAGGTTGTCTTAGTTCAAGGGACAATTCAGACCCTTGTAACGCCATTTTGATAACTGTTTCAGGAATTAGTAAGTTGTTTTCTAGTCTTCGATGTTAGATTGTCACGGCAGCTGTGTGATCCGATGGTGAACTTTGACTGTATTATTGCCTGGGATGGTGCACTCTCTGCTCTGCAAAGTAGGGCTGCTCTCTTAATGATCACAATAAACAAAAGCGGTGCAGCAGTAATTTAATATTCCAGTAAATTCAGCGCTTAGGCACAGACGGAAACTCGTGCAGATATGGTTCCCTATATGTCTCTCAGCTGCTGGGCTATAGCTGTCGGGTTTCTGTTGCGGCTAGGCGTGGACTATCTTTCTTCAAAGAACTTGTTGTCCTAACGCTTTAGTCACTTTCTGTTGATTTTTTTTGACCTGCTGTTCCGGTTTGCGCACGCCTTTGCTCTTCAGTATATTAAGTAAACCGCTTATTCTCAACGTTTTTCAACGGCCGGAATTATAGGCTGTCTACCCCAATTTGCCCTGCCACTTCCTGAGATCTCTACACAGCACTACAGGTCTCCTCATAAATATACAGTAGCCAATAGCTCTCTGGTAAGCATTTTACAGTACTTTACCGCGATAACACTATCTGGCTGTCGATCATGTCAACCTAAAAAATTGACAGTTTAAACTGTGGCTAATCTCAACCGTTTTAGAATCGATATAAACGAGGAATTATGCAAATTTTATCGTTTTCTGTGTGATTTCGATGGATTCATGCCGAAATCCCGGTTAACCGTGGGATGCTGCCGGGATTAGCTTGACTACGACTGCTATCATTGCGATATCGCAAAGAAAGGTTACGGGCTGTTTGCGTGCTACGTGGCCTTTCCACATGTTGTCTCCGAAATTGCGAAAGGAGCCTATCGCCGGTTCTGAATTATTGTTTCGTGTTAACCGATAAGTACTGCAACAAATCATTTGTAACGGTTTGGCCGCATCAAGTTAGCCGTCATACCATGTAGTAGACTCAATCTCACACAGCGATGTTAAAAAGCGTGTGTGTGTTCTAACCGATAAGCTGATAAAGATGTACCTGCTAACTTCTGATTGGCTATAATACATTTTTAGTATATATATAGGTTCAGTATAACTACAGATAGTTGAACTAAAATCGAAGCGAGAATATACATCACATGGCGAACTATAGTTATACCGTTATATACTTCAACCAAATATTTAAAATTTTGAACTCAATTACAACTTCTGCTTCTACTAGCTGGACGAGCTAATTAAAAAATGTATCGTTTCAAAAACGGGTACCGCGATGTGCGACCCCAGTATGGAAATATTCAAGCAATTTTATCAATCTTAGACTACATGAAACTATTAGTAAAGAACCACTAACATGACAAAAACGTTTTATTTACACTGCCGTTCGCTCAGCTCCAACCCAAATAACAGGCTCATCTCTTTCTGTGACTTCTAGCCAATAATCTTGAATTCATTCCAGTTACAACTTTGGGTGTTGTACCCTCTGAGCTAGCATTGCTAGCGGAAGAAGGTATACCGGAACTGGAGGCAGCAGATGAGGCTGATCTGCTCGTATTGCTTGAACTGGTTTTTCTAATTGCCGCTTCAGCCGCAGCAACTAACGGGTTGACTTTCTTGTGATTATTAATATTGCTTGATGCTGGGTTATTCCCTCTTGATGGTAATCCATTAAGTAATTGAGAATTAGAATTGGACTCATTAGTTCTCTCCTTTTTACGGAGTCTATGCTCCAGTTCTTTTGCCCTAAGCATCCCACTTAGTGCACTCTCGTGTTTCTTCACATCAGCCGGACTTGATTTGTTACTAGGGTTACTGCTTGATGAGGTTGTTTGAAATGTATCAATGCTCAAATTAATTGGAGACTTCAATGAAGTCGTTGGTGAGCTAATTGTTGCAAGATGTGCTGCACTTTTGGCAGCATCTGATCCTAGTAATGTACCTGCATCTCCTGAAGGATCATTTTCTATTTTCTTAGCCGCATTTCTTTCAACTTGACAACAACGAGATTTGTATAATGACTTGGTCCACCTTGAAACTTCAGCTTTGGATGTTTCAAATAAAAAGGCTGTGTGAAATGACTGGATAGCAAAGATTGACAATTCGTTCGAGGATGAAGAGTTTGGATCTGTTTGCTGCTGATCAGTGATTAGTTCCTTCACTTTAATAACAGGATGCAGCAAATTGATTTCTGTTCTTAATTCTAGTGAATCAGTTTTTGGATCTCTTCCTAATATTAATGCTCGTCCTTCTGTTGTTGCCAATAAAATTCTTGACTTCTTCTCTTGTTCCTGGTTCAGTAAAATACCATGCGTAAAAAATTTCTTGAATTTTGATCTCTTATTTTCATTCTCCACTGGTGAGTCTGATTCTTTATCGAAATTTGTTATAACTTGACCATCATTGCCTCCTTGATTGGATTGATAGTCGTTCAAATTTCTCAATCCTTTCATTGAACCATTAGCCACCTGATGTAACAAACTACTTGAACTTGACGATCCCAACGGATTACTTCCTAATGGTGAATCCACCAACTTTCCACGATATTTCTTCTCCAGAAAATCAACAGTTGTAACTAAAACGCCCACATTACCTGACTTAATGATTCTTTCGTCAATATTCTGCAGAAAGTTTGCAAACTCTAGATCAATTTTAGTCATTGGTGTTGTTGTTGTTGTTGCTGTAGTACTTTGTTTACTACCTGTTGATGGTGTCATTGGCTTCTTACGTTGAGTGGACTGCGACGGAGTTATTTTTATATTTGGGGATGAGTTAAATGGCTTCTGTAACAAAGCAGGCGATGATTTTGGAGTAGTCGTTGCATTTCCATTCCCATTCGAATTAGAATTAAATGAAGCCGCTGCCTTTGCTGCTGCTGCTTCTTTTTTATCGTTATAAGCTTTCAAAATATCGTTTGCTGGACGTGATAAAGCAAAGCTGGCTGCTGCTGCACTTGATACATTCCTTTGTTGCTGTTGTTGTTTTCTTGCAGCCACTTTTTCTTTGGCTTTCTGCAAAACTTGTTCACTTGTACTCAATGGTTCTTCAGTTTCTTCAATCAATGAGATTGAAGAGTCATCCCTGTTCGACATTGGTGTACTTGGTGCTGAGTTTGAGTTTGTTTGGATAACACTTGGTGATGATGCAACTCTTTTTGGTGGTAGGTTAATTGTTATTTTTTGCTTGACTGAAGTATCCAAACCAGGAATTGGTAGCATTGATTTTGCATTGATTTTATAAGGACCGATCTCAGGTAGTTCAGAATCCCAGATTTCATGTTGGTCATTAAAATTGATTGATTGAAAAAAATAATGATTTTGAATTTCTTTGATTGTAAATCTATCATCTGGATTTTTGACCAAGATTCTTTTAATTAGATCTCTTACACTCATTGGAAATCCTGCTGTGAAAGCATACTGCAGTTTGATGATTTTTTGAAAAGTTAAATATTCGTTGGTTGCTTTAAAAGGTGGTTTACCTGCAATCATTTGGTAAATAATACAACCAAAGGCCCAAATATCACAAGGTTTTCCAATGGCTTTCTCATTTAGTAGTTCGGGGGAAACATATTCTGCAGTTCCAACAAATGATCTGGCTTTGGTATCTGCAGGATAAAGACCTGAAACTTCATCCTTTTCCAGCAATTTCGCAGTACCAAAATCAGTTATTTGAAGCTGCATTTTACTGTTTAGCAAAATGTTTTCTGGTTTTAAATCTCTATGAACAACCCCATTGTCATGCATATACTTCACTGCATCTAATATTTGTGCCCCATAGAATCTTGTGGTTTCCTCATTCAATGAACCATATTTTTTGATCAAACTCAGTAGTTCACCATTTTCTGCATAATCCAACACAAAATATAAACTTGCTTCATCTTGAAAAGTGAAAAACAAATGTATAATACCATTTCTTTTACCTAATCTATTCAATGTATTTTTTTCGATGTTCACGTACTTGACTTTTTTTTCTCTGATGATATGTCTTTTGTCCAACACCTTAACTGCAAAGTTTCTATTCGTTGTTTTATCAGTGGCTAATATAACATTCGAGTAAGATCCAACCCCTAAAGTCTTTCCAAATTTGAAATCTTTGACGTTCTTTTTAATTAAAATTTGCTCTTCACCTTGCCCGTCTGCAGTTTTAACGGTTTTAACAAGTTTTGCATTTCCCTTTAATTCCCAATTATGGTCCTCTTCCCCTTGCTGTTGATTACCTTGTAGCTCTTGTCCAGGGATGCGCTCCGTTTTTGCTGCTATTGACTGTTCATCGACGACTACAGAACTCTGCAGTTTATTTGACAGCTGGGGAATAATATCCAAACTGTCGTCAGTTCCATTAGTCTGGTTTAGCTTCAGTTTGGGTGATGTCAACGCCCTGAGGTCGGCAGAGTCCTCATGGTACTTTTTGGGTGGAGTTGGAGGGGCAGTATGTATCACGTTTTTATCGAGATTGATCTCTGAATGGCTTGAAATGTGAGTTGCCAACTCGTACAACTTGAGGTTGATTCCGGGCTGAGAAACATCTTGCTCATCCCCGTCCTCCTGATCACTAGGTAGTGTTATTATCGATTTGCTATCATCGTTTTGATTTCCCAGTTCCAACTGGAGAGATTGAGAATAGTGGTTGTTGTTGTTGTTGCTCATGGCCAAATTTTGGTTATCCTTATCCAATGATTTTTGATAATTGTGATTTTATAACCAGTTAAGGCTTACAGGAAAACTCGTGGAGCACACAGTTATGGTAGTGATAGTGGTGGTAGCGTCAATATTTCTCAATTGCAAATTAGCTGAAACTTTTGACGGAAATATTCACTGTTTTAAGTAGTTTAATGAACTAGTTGAAGACAAATTGCTGTTGGGAATTTGTTTATTTTTAAATGTTTTTTTATTTTTTTCTAGTTTTTGATTTTTGTTGATTTTACTGCTAAGAGTTGAACAGTGAGAATTTGATGTTAAAAATGGACGACTTCTTTTCAGACAATTAGCTTTTTAGGATTTTAGTGTATTGAGGGGTCCTGAAAGTTTTGAATGCGGAAAACGGCGCGATCTGGGGTTTCAAAGCTGCTGCAACTAGATATTTCACAGATCATTTTTGTGTCATTTGGTTTACTTAACTTTGCTTTTTGTTTAATGTTACTAAACCATGCCCAGTGCTCAGTGAAGTTGGTCCATAGCTTGAACTCATATAAAGGAGCACTAAGAATGCTAGGAGGAAGTGAAAGGAGCTTTAAGGCAAGCACAATTGAGCTAGATTTTGCAGACTTATTTACACCTTTGAACAGAGGTAAACCCTGTGCAGCCGCTGCTGACAACGCTCGAATTGGGTTGTTTACTAGTATTGCTGCTGACAGTGCGCGCAACACAATGGACTTGGGGAGTACTAGCACCAGAACGAGCTCTAATTCCAGCTTTAGACATACCCCTAGGGCTAGACTGAGACGTATAATTGATAGAATCAGAGACAGAGTTGGGTGTACCATTTCAAGAAGTGCACGAGAAGGAATTCACAGATCCTTGTTTAGAAGGCGAGAGCAGCAGTTCCCGGATGACGTGATTAACACCATTGAAAGGGTCCAGGTGGGACCAAGCGATGATGATGTTATATTCATTGATTCTAGTGAGGAAGGTGCTTGCAATGCGAGTGGACGAGGTACCTCAACGGCAGTATCTGGGAGAGTGAGTTTTATATTTGATAACGATGGAGAAGGAGACGATGGTGCTGATGATACTCCAGAAAGCTACGAAGGGCCCCATTTGGAGTTCCAGCATTCCCATACTACGATTGATCCCAGTGACCGGTCCATTGATCAAATCAACAGGGAAGAAGGTGTGGAAAATACAAGTGCGACGCAACGTCGTATCACCATCTACCAGCATCTAATTGAGAGAATGGCACACCTCAGAATTGTGCGTGGGAGAACCGAAACTGTTGCAGAGCCAGTCATTGACGACAGAGTTAATAACAGCGATTACACCCATCCACCACATGCTCCATTGATCCCACATGCTCAACTAGGTGCCTTTAGTGATACAGTTGCTTCACCTTCAGATGTCGCAACAACAACAGCAACAGCAATTAGCGATTTCAGTACTGGCATTTCCAGATTAAGTAATAATAACCAAACTGAAACTGTTGTTGAGTCATACGAACCGAGAAAACATTCATTGAACAGAATGCTAGGATTGAGTCCCTCGTTGTATTCAGGAAATTTGAGCCCTGTGGTAAATGGTTTAAATCTACTACAAAACAAGAGATTCAGACCATCCAATTCAAAAACCACGAACCTCAAATTTTTTAGATGAAAGAAACAAAAAATTAATTTGAAAAAAATTCATTAAAAAAAGAAAACAAGTCATAATTATCATTAAACAGTAGAGATTAAGATGAGTGAAGAACTAGTTAATTCTACAAAGAAACTAGCAGTTTCACAGGAACAGAAAGTCACACCATGGGAAGTTGCAGGTGCGGTTGTTGACGGAGAAGCTTCAGCAATTGACTATGACAAGTTAATCAAACAATTTGGTACTAAACCAATCACTGCTGAAACATTAGAAAGATTCACCAAAGTCACTGGACACGAACCTCACCATTTTCTGAGAAAGGGATATTTCTTTTCCGAACGTGATTTCAACAAGATTTTAGACTTACATGAGCAGAAAAAACCATTTTTTCTTTACACTGGACGTGGACCAAGTAGTGGATGTATGCATTTGGGTCACTTAGTTCCATTTATGTTCACAAAATGGTTACAAGATGTTTTTGAAGTTCCATTAGTTATTGAATTAACAGATGATGAAAAATTTTTGTTCAAGCCAAAACTAACAATCAGCGATGTTAAGAAGTTTGCAATTGAAAATGCCAAAGATATTATTGCGGTGGGTTTTAAGCCAGAAAATACATTTATTTTCAGTGATTTACAATACATGAACAGTGCATTCTATGAAAATATTGTCAGAACATCCAGACAAATTACAACCACAACAGCAAAGGCAGTCTTTGGTTTCCAAGATTCAGACTGTATTGGTAAAGTCCATTTTGCAAGTATCCAAATTGCAACAGCTTTCCCATCTTCATTCCCAGGAATCTTAGATTTACCTGACAAAACTCCATGTCTGATTCCATGTGCAATTGATCAAGATCCATATTTCAGAGTTTGTCGTGATGTTGCGGATAAATTAAAGTTTAGTAAACCAGCTTTGATCCACTCAAGATTCTTTCCTGCATTACAAGGTCCAAGCACCAAGATGAGTGCATCTGACGATTCTAGTGCAATTTTCCTGGATGATACACCTAAACAAATTAGTAAAAAAATCAATAAATGTGCATTTTCAGGTGGTCAAGTCACTGTTGAAGATCACAGAAAATACGGTGGTAATCCAGATGTTGATGTTTCATATCAATACTTGAGCTTTTTTGTGGATGATGATGAAAAACTAAAACAGATTTATGATGACTATAAAAGAGGTGATTTACTAAGTGGTGAATTGAAAAAATTAGCAATTGATGAAATCACCAAATTTGTTGCTAGCTTTCAAGAAAGAAGATCAAAAATTGATCAACAAGTTTTAGACTCATATATGAAACCACACAAATTAAATAAGAAATGAATTCTTTTCCCTTCATTTATTAATATATTTAACTAATTGCTCAATTGTAATTATTTTTATACCAAACTTTTCGCTGAATTTCATACAATCGTCTAATCTCATCATTAAACCATCTTCATCTCTAACTAATTCACAGATGGCTGCAGCTGGTTGTAATCCAGTAAGTTGAGTTAATTGAACAGCTGCTTCAGTGTGACCTCTTCTCTTATTCAAGAGCCCATCAACTGCTCGTAATGGTAAAATATGTCCAGGTCTCATAAAATCGGTTGCCTTTGACTCAGGGTTGGCAAGCTGTCTGGCAGTCAGCGCTCTATCGTGAGCTGAAATACCAGTTGTGGTTCCTTCTCTGTAATCCACTGTGATTGTATATGCAGTACCATGTCTGTCATCATTTTTTGGCAACATTGGCTGTAGATTTAGTTTATTTGCACGCTCAGTTGATAATGGAATACACACGAATCCGGATGAGTGACGTATCAGAAATGCCATTTTTTCCTGGGTAGTTAACTCGGCTGCAATTATCAAATCACCTTCATTTTCTCTGCTCTCATCATCCATCACTATTAAAAATTCTCCATTTTCTATTTCAATTGTTAGTAGCGGAATATCATTGTTATTTCAATCAGTGCAACATACTGAATGCTTCAAGAGCTTCTGGGATTGGAGTGAATGACATTCTATATCTGTTTCAGCTAAATGATATGAAACTTTGTATATTATTTATATACAAGTTTTTTGAAGAATTAAATATAGACTGATCACTTTGATGGATGAATAATTACTAAAAAATTCGTGATCGTGATGTGGTGGTTAGTAAAAAAATTTATAATCGTTAATAATTCATCTTGTTGAAATTCGATAAATTTCACTAATTTCAAATAAATCAACCTGCCCTTTCCGGTAATTCCTCCTTCGGGATATTCTTGACAGCCGGTATAACTATCGTGCATAATGGTACATGGCGCTGCTGGTGCTTGCATATCGTCCAACTGTTGCTGGCACCAGCGACTGAGCACATAAACGGGCAGCAATGGGAATTATCCTGCGCTTTTGTACGTATTTCTGTATGCTGATGCAGAAATGTTGTTTGGTATGTGCCACAACGGCCTTTGATACTTTCTGTATAAGAGAATAAGAAACCTTTTCTTTTTATTATCTGGATGCCATATAAAGCAACTTTACTTTCACTATAGATTGAAGTAGAGAGTAATATAATAGACAATTATAGATAATAATGAAGATTTTAACACAGGACGAGATTGATGCACATAGATACGCCACCGCTGTGGGTGGTATTAAGGGAGCAGCTGTTGGGTTTGCCATTACAGCTGGTATTTTCAAATTAGGAGCCAGAAAATGGCCAGGATTCCCAAAAAACCTAACATGGTCTCTTAGAACATTGTTATTTATTGCGCCACCAACAGTTGCATGCTCAATCATGGCGGAAGAAGCATCCAATGCATTTGATCGTGAAATGTACTCCAGTGAAACAGAAGCTAAAAGAAAATTGGAGGAGCATCAACGTTGGGCAAAATTGCCGCTCAGTGAAAAAATAACCAATGGAGCCATCAACAACAAGTATAAGATTATTGTTGGTGCCTGGGCTGCATCCATGTACGGATCATGGGTTTTAGTTGATAGAGATCCAATCATGACCAAGACACAGAAATTAGTTCAAGCCAGAATGTATGCACAAGGTATTACCGTCATTTTATTGTTAGCAGCTATGGGTGTCAGTATGTGGGATGAAGAGGCTCACCCAGAACACTACCAAAAGAACGAGAAAGAAGACTGGGTTAAAGTTTTGGAACTGGAAGCTGAAAAGGACAAGGAACAAAAAGCTGTTAAGGCTGAAAGACTTAACATTTATAAATAATGCTTATGTCAATGCAGATTCAAGATTCTGCTTATGAAATTATGTGTACATTGTGAATGGAAGATGAAGTAAAACAGTGAATGTAGATTGAGCCTAACTTGAGACTTGATTTGACCCATCGTAAAATATTGCAGCTCGGCTAGCTGGACCCAGCAGCTTCATTAACTGGCCACTTGACTCAACCAAATAGCTATCAATAGCTGAACTGAGCTGAAAAGCTTCTTTTCAACTGACTTCCTAGCTGGTATCAGCTGCCAGCAGCTTCTCACTAACTGAACTGAAAAATTTTGCTTTGAAATGATTGGAGATGTGGAATGCGACAGTTTCAAATGTCTCGTAGAATTCTGAGATCTCAGCACTAGCCTGGTCCGCATTCAACCACCACCCATTCTCACCACAGTAAATCTTAAAACACAGTTTTTCTACCGTTACAATATCCAGGTAGTCGTTTTCCCCGTCGTTTTCCACAGCTATTGAGTCAAAGAATGTACTGTACTCCTTGGCTGCATTTTCTAGTTCCTCTTTCATGGAAATCTGGGGCTCTTTAACGGCAAAAAACTTCAGCAAATAATGAATAATTTATTAATTTCAGTTATTTTTGATTCCTCCAATGCGCTCTATAACGACATTAAAGTGCAAATCCACAGCGTCTGTGCTACAGCAAATAGTGATATTTCTAGCTCATTTATTCAACTTTTCCATTCATTATTTCTATTATATACATATAGTGCAGCACCACTCAGTGACGCTCACAATTTGGAAAACTTCTTCTTCAAGTATTTAACCTCCAAGTCACCAGTATCCAGCTTGGTGTTTCTGATGTGTTTCAGCTGGTTACGGTGGGCAGGGTTCTCTAGCTGGTGAATTATATCGATCTTCGATACAGTTGGACTGAACACCTTGACTCGAACCTCCACACCCAGCCCAACAACCTGGTTTCTGAGCAGCAGCGAACTCTCAATGCCCTTTCTGGAAATTTGGATCACTTTACCGACAAAAGTTGGGATGTTTCTGGTTATGTAGTTCACTCTGACAATGTCGCCAGGCTTGACTGTGTTTGGTCCCTCAGTACCCTTGAGGCACTTCTTGATGAGCTCACGGCGCCAGTTAGTTGGATCCAGCTTGTCAAGCGCGTCCTCTTCGTACAGCGACACAACAGACTCCTTGTCGAAGCGGAACCCTTCTGGTGGTGGGTATATTGGTAGTACCTTACCTATTGGCATAGTTAGTACAACTAGCTGCTTTTCCACTCGTAAAGCACCGCAAACTCACGTTTATTCGCTCTCACAATGTACCCAGCAGTAAACTGAAGCGGTTTCAGTGACACCTGCTGCACTCTTCTGGCAATGAACATTCTGTTTAGCTGCTTTTTATGTGCAAATACAAAACTCGACAATTCAAATTTTTCACTTATTTTTTTTTGATTTTTATTCAGCTAGATGCTGCACTACTGTGATACTATATTAAATGCTTGAACAATACAAAAAGGTGAGTGGAACAGGTTGCTAAAACCTGTGCTTTCTTCTTCTGCCACTGAACTTGGAGTCTGCAGCCACTTTCAGGCCCCTTTTTCTCATGACTTCCTTCTTTCTGGCCACATACTGCTTTCTGGTCTCCAGCTTGCGGGCCATTTTCTTGCTGAGCTTCTTCTCCTGTACTACAGGCTCGTCCATCGTTATGCCCTGGAGGTTGATCTGCTGCGCAGACGTTCCGGCGCTCACAACAAGATAGTATTTGCGGTTCTTTTTGCTCTCGCTGTTGTCGATCACCAGCCCACCCTGGAACCCAGCCACCTTGGCACTGCTCAGGATGCTGTCGATCTGGTCGTCGTTCATAGGGTAGAACTGGCCCACAAACTTGCCCCCTCTCTTCAGACTGGCAAAAAGCGTATTGAAAAACCTCATCAGCCTCTTCTTAGGGTCCACGTTCGCCGTATCTGCATTGCACAACCACTGGATCGCCGAAATCGAGATGGCTGCGTCAAAAGTGCCGGCTCTGAACGGCATCCCGTTGCCCATATCGCCCAGCATCAAATCTCCTTCCAGCTCTCTGTCCAGTCCTGTCGCCAGCATCGATGGAGAAATGTCCACGCCAGTCCACACGTGGCCCTCCTCACTCAGAATCTCACCACTCAGCCCAGATCCACACCCAATATCCAGAATGTAGTGCGGGTACTCCTCCAAATTCAGCAGTTCCAGCGCTCTAAACGTCATTTTCGCCTGGATGTGCTGCACACGAGTCGAAGACGTGTATTTTTTGGCCTCAGAGTCATTGTAGAACACCTCGGGAGGCGCCAGCTGCTCAGGACGTGACATTCTCAGTCTCTCAGTTGATTATTTGTACTGGGAAAATATTTTTTGTGCTTAAATTTTTTTTATTTTAAATTTCTGACATAAAAATGGCATTTGCCTCTTCAATAAACTGCTGGTGAGCTTGAAATTGGTTGAATTGCGCTTGTTGAGGAGCGAGACTTGGAATGACCACAGTGCAAGAGTCAAAGAAAGCTGTATCCAGCACAATTGGCGCTAATAGCGCGAAAAGCATTGATGAATCCGAACTTTTAGACGACACTTCGCAGACCATCCTGGACAAGTCGCTGTCTGAGCAGTCCACGTTCTCGGGATTCTTTGTGGTGTTCTGGTTCGGGGTGTTCTTCTTGGTGCTGGATATAATAGCACACTACTACCTGGAGCACGGGTTCCACTCGCACATTGTGACGCTGCTACTGACTGACCTTCTGTATGTGGGCTTGACGGATCTGGCAATGTACCTGGCAACGTATTTCGGCCTGCTGCTACATGTGGCCATCAAGCGCGGCTTGCTGAGATGGAGCTCCACGGGCTGGATTGTCATGAGCGCCTACGAGATGGTATTTTTTGTGACTTTCCTGGTATTCCAGGAGAAAAGATCCTTTCCGTGGATCGCCAAAATCTTTCTGTTCCTCCACCAGTTCGTGCTGCTCATGAAGATGCACTCGTATGCCTTCTCCAACGGGCACTACTGGCAGCTGCTGGAACGTCGCAACAAGCAAAGTGGCAAGCAAAGTGGCAAGCAAAGTGGCAAGCAAAGCGGCGAGCAAAATGTGTCAGACAACCACATGTCACGTGGTAGAGCACGTGATGCGCAGACCGATAGCGAGCTGCTCAAAGTGTTCCCACAGAACATCAACCTGAGCAACTTTTTCTGGTACTCGATGTTTCCTACAATCGTCTACCAGATCAATTACAAGAGAACGTCGCGGATCCGCTGGTTCTACGTTGTGGAAAAGCTGTTTGCGATATTTGGTGTGATCTCATTGATGATCGTACTGGCGCAGAGTTTCATGTATCCATTTGTGCTTGAAGCTCTAAGTCTGAAAAAGCTGCCGGTTATGGACCGCTTGTACCGGTTCCCACTGATGCTGCTGGACATCATACCAGTGTTTTTGATCATCTACATTCTGACCTTTTACTTGATCTGGGACGCGATCCTGAACTGCATTGCCGAGCTCACCAGATTCGGGTCGAGAGACTTTTACGAGGACTGGTGGAACTGCACCTCGTGGCTGGCGTTCTCGCGTAAGTGGAATACGCCGGTTCACAAGTTTCTACTGAAACACGTCTACCACTCGTCGATCTCGTGCTTCCAGCTGTCCAAATCGCAGGCCACGCTGTTCACGTTTCTGCTGAGCTCGGTTGTGCATGAGCTGGCGATGTACGTGATCTTTCACAAGCTGCGGTGCTACCTGTTCCTGCTGCAGATGTTTCAGCTGCCTCTGATTGCCTTGACGAATTTAACTGGTTTAAATAAGGGCATTTGGGGCAACATCTTTTTCTGGTTCGGCATAATGATGGGTCCTTCGCTCACCTGCTCGCTGTACCTCATTTTTTGATGGTGTTCTGGTTGTCAGAGAAATATGAACTTGTGAACCAAGATTAGGATGTGATGCATTATGGAGAGGTTTGTAAATGTCACTTCTTGCGTTGCAGATTACTGAGGCTGGTATCCCATTGATACAGGATATTAAAGCTCAGACTTTGTGGGTGAACCACAAAATCTTTTGGGATGAATATTGTACTCTTACATAAATAGTTGTTACATGATATACTTACGAGTTTGTAATAGTAGTTACATGTAGTGGTAATCGGGTACAATGTACTCAGTTGTTACATCGACCGTTACCCTACAAATGTACTTGGTAGTTACATTGTTAGCATTAAGTGTTAGTAGGCACACTAATAGTGTTAGTAGACACATGTGCTAGTAGTTAGACTAACAAGTAGTCACTGATAGATCAATAAGCTGCAATATATCCAGTTGTGACATCAATAGTTACCGAGCTACAAAGTACTTGGTTGGCAGACTAGTGTTTACACCAACAGTGATAACTCAGAGTGTTAAGTAGTTCGTTAATAGTAATTAGTAGGTACGTAGTTTCAGTGATTGATAGGTTACTACATAATAACATGGTATAATGTATTGTTTCACAAAGCACTTAGTGTTACATCAAGAGCTATACACTCGTAGTAACTACACTCACCGTAAGTGTAGTGGTGTAGACAGATGCTGTCCGCCTACTTCCACGGTCGTTTAGAAGAGGTTGAAACCAGTTTATTGTAGTTAGTTGCGTAATCAAGCAAGTTTAGTGCAAAGGTTAGTATCGCCCACTACAACACCAAGCAGCGGTATCTATTTACATTATCTGTATATCTCGTCAAAGGGTCTTGTGTCGTTGAAGCAGGAGTCAAACACCTCGTCGACGACCTTTGCAGCGTGGTCTGCGTCCTTGCAGTTGGGGTTCTCCTTGACGGAAAGGATGGCGCGTCTGCGGACACACTCCTGGTGGCCCTTGCCGATGGTCATGAAGCCGCGGCCTCTAAGCTGGGTCATCATTCTGCACTCGCCACTGAGGGAGCTTGCGCGGATCTCGGAGCACGCGTGGTGGCGCAGGTTGAGCCAGTCGACTTGGAACTTGGTGTTGTCGTAGTAGTGGACGAGCTCGTGCGCCAGCGTGTCCTCCAGGTGGTACTTGTCGAGGATTCTGTTCTGGCACAGCAGAATGCCCAGGTCCGGGTGGAACCCGCCGCCCTTGTAGTCGTCGCACACGTCGCAAATGATCTGCGAGTCCGCCACCTCCTCGCCCAGCTTCTTGATCTGCTGCATCATGAACACCACCGTGGGCGAGTACTGGACGGCCCAGTCTCTGAACTCGTAACACTTCTGGCAGTCCTTGGCCTGTTTTCTCGCCTTGGCGTCCGCCTCGAACCGCGCCTTCTCCTCAGGCGTCAGCCCCAGCCCGGTCACGTACTGCATGGACCGCCGCCACCACTCAAACGTCGAATCGTCGCTGCCCATACTGCCTAATGCTGCTGGGAGAGAAAAAATTAGCGGCAAAAATATTTTATTATAGGCAGCACACTGAGATGGCTAATATCTGGATAGCTGCTGCCGACAACGACCTGGCGCGCGTGCAGCACCTTGTGGAGAGCGGGCAGTTTAGCGCCAACGCAAAGGACCCGAACGGGTACACGCCGGTGCACGCGGCCGCGTCCTACGGGCACAAAGAGCTGCTGCGGTACCTGGTGGAGCACGGCGGCGACATCAACGTCCAGGACGAGGAGGGCGACACGCCCCTGCACCACGTGGAGGAGCTGGACATGGCCAAGGTGCTGGTGGCGGAGTATGGTGCCGACTACAAGCTCAAGAACAAGGACGGGCTCACGCCCGCGCAGTACCTGGAGCAGGAGGACGAGAGCCCTGAGGTGGTGCAGTACCTGCGCTCGCTGGCCCACGACAACGTGGGCGATAACATCCTGGACTCTCTGCCGCAGCCGGGCGAGGTGGACCAGCACATCAGCTACCGCTACCAGGCGGCTGGGGACGGTGGCGTCGAGATTGACATTGACGACGCAAAGCGCGAGACCCTCAGGGACATTGTGCAGAGCGACAACCCGGAGGCCCGCCTCGAGCAGTTCCTCAAGGACCAGGTGCACCGGCAGTTGCACCCTGAGCACCGCGACGAACCCAACAAGAGAAGAAAGTGAGTTCCTTCCTTCTTCCCATTGCAGGTACCCCAGTACCCAGCATACCCACGTAGGTGGAATTAATGGGTAGCTCACCAGCATACCCACGTAGGTTGAGCTCACTAGATGCTTTAAACAGCTTCAAATCATACCAAACGCAGCTTACAACTAGCAGCCAGTGAATAAATGACACCATCCACATTCGTAGCTATCTTTTCCGTCTGTCGCATAGCTTGCCACGGAACAGCATTACTCTTTGGCTGTGGCATAGCCATCAGCATGGCATTACTCTAGCATGGCCTCACTTTGTTCCATCCCGAGCATAACATAGCTAATGGATGAACAGTTTGCACCAGCGCACCACAGCTGTTTGTAGCCTCAATAACAGCGACTAACGTAGCTTCACCACACATCCACAGTCCAAATAACTCTGCGTGATATACTCTCTTGCAGTCACTTACCATTAGCTTTACATAAGTTATCCACAGACTGCCAGCTGAGACAACTGAGCTACTGTGTTGATCCTGGCTTCAGTTTACACTTTAGATATGTGTCAACAGGCTTCCACTCACCTCCCAACCAGCCACCAACGTAGCTTTACATCATTGCCAGCCTGATCTATTATAACTTAGCTAGAACACAGCTAACGATATCTCAGATATGTGGCACCCAATAAGTAGCTTCCTTTCAGTGGTTTACAGATCAGCAGATAACCAATAGTGGATAGTGACCACCCTCTACATATCCAGCTATGTAGTGCAGGGTGTGTGCAACGGCATTAGGGTATCCTCATATCATTGCCAGCTGATAAACTAAAGAATCGTCTAGCATCAATCCACACGATATACCCAGCTATGTGGCACTCTCCATAACTAATAAGCAAAATACACCTCAACTAACAAAGACTACAGCTGTGTAATCTACCTGCTGAATCAATTCATCATAGCAACTGTGAAGCCTTGGTTATTTCTCCATGGTAGCCAACTCACAGGATAATGTTCATTTAACGTAGCTCCACCAATCAACAGACTACACAACAACACAAACAACTGAATATCTGACATCAATTCATCGCCAGCTATTATCATACAGTAATTCACTAAATGTCTCACAAAGATAACTGTAATTAAAGAGCCTACTCGGTAAGACATACAACTTTCAAGTAAGGAGCCAAACATCGTCTAACTCTATCTCAGCCCTTCAGAATGTGGATTATAATTTATCATTGGCATAGTTGGCATGTGTTTATACCGCTAGCCAATAACTCATTCTGTACATTCATTTAAGCTTAAGTGCAGTTCAATGCTGCACATGCAGCTAGCTCAACACAATACAATTCAAAACCTTGTTTCATAACTAAGTCAGATTACACTCACATAACTAAATAGCTCACAATAACATAAATCAACAGCACATAATCATACAAGCCAGTAAATCCAGTAAATCACATAATAATACACTTTTTATCCTTCTTGCTCTTTTCTTTCTTTGGCTTGCTTTTCTTGGACTGTGCTTTCCCTTTCTTCTGGTACTGTTTACTTAGCGCATTGGCAGCTTTAGAGTCTTCCTCTTCCTGGATTGCCATAGCCAGTGCCCTGTCTCTATCCTCAGCATTGCCATCACCAGCATCTGCAAATGGGTCAAAACTCTCGTCAAGCAGTGGACTGAAATCTCCAGTGAAAAATGAGTTATTTGCCCCATTAATACTCAGCAACGATTCCCAGACAATCCTCTTGTCGCTGATGTATCCAGCATCTGTCACCAAAAAAAACAGATCGTTACCGCTTTTAACAATGGTACTGAAATGGTCGTTCCTAAACAGCACCGCAATTGAGTTGGCATTCAGCGTGGTTTTCAGATAGTTCAGTCCATAATCTGTTAACTGAGTCGCAGTTCTTGCGAAAAAACTCTTAATCACTTTGGAATCCTTAATAACCATCTGGTCAACCTCGTCCAGCTGTCCCCCTGCTTTATTTTCCAACTCATAAGCCTCAATCAAGACATTTTGACTCGTCTCATACGAATTATACTTCATCAAAGTCTGGTATTCCGTCCCGTTAGGATCACAGATCCACCCGTGCAGCAAGCTGATATTCAGACTCTTGAAAATGGAGAGTTCAACACCTTCTTCAAACCCTCCGTCAAACTTGGGATTGATGTTTAGACCTTCATTGAGTCTACCCAGCAGTGACAGACTTGCTTCAGCATAAACTCCTCCATACGCATTGATGATGTCTCTCAACTTGGCGGTCAATTCGTCTAGCGTCACCTCATCCGCACTGTTCACTAGCACAACAAGATCATGGATCTCGTTGATACTAAGCTCATTAACCGTGAGTAAAATAGTATTCACCAATGCAAGCAGACAGCATGGCCCATTCTCATTCTGCATTAGTATGTTGCGCTGGCCATTGAAATTGATGGTTTTCGTCTTGAAGCTCGACATTGTGTGCACTTCTGTTCTGTATTGTTGGTAAACCTGGTTGGTTAGTTAAAAGTCTATTTTTATTTATATAAGGGGCAGTTAGCTTAAATTTCAATTTAATGTGTCAGCGGAAATTGCTTAACTATGGTGGAACTACAGAAATGTACATAGTACACCTATTACCAAAGCTAAAAAAAGACTAAAATACGCATTCAATGACTCTGAACAGCCATGATGGTTTTGTAGCTCAGACAGTTCAGGGATGGATTTATTCTATCGGTTCCGTCAGGGTCCTTGAACGTTCCAAATACTTCCGATCTCGACATGTGCATTCCAAGTGGCGAAGGACCCCATGAGGGCACATAGCAAACTTCATCCCAGCCACAGTGTTGGTCACATTGGTAGAAGCTTGTCCATCTGAGCTCGTCTAAGAATAGAATGAATTCACGATGAAACTCTGTGAATAAACCTCTCAGCTCATTTGGAACTGATGTTTCTTCAACGTATCCTTTAACCAGGATTTTGTTTGCTAGCTGGTGGATGGCAAACACTTTGCTGACAATCTCCTCTACAACCCGTACCACTGAAGACCATATCAACAGATCAGATTCTGTCTCAACACCTTTGCTAGGATGCGAATAATGATAGATGGCACTCAGCTTTGCCAGCTCTAAATTTGGAGCACTAAACCTTCTCACAAAATTACTGGTCCAGACTGTAATATTAGAAGCGCTTTGCAATAGCAGTTGGTCGTCTTCGATATTATTGGACAGCGTTTTATTCAAAATTTGCAGCAATGGTGAGAACTTATCAACTATTTCCGTTGTAACTAACTGCCAGTCAGTACCGCTGTATGGATCATTACCCAACGCCATATAGCTTTCTAAATTGAATATTATTTCATTTTTCAGCTCGCTGGATATGTTATGGATTCTTCTCAAGTATGGATCTGGATTTACAACTGTTTTGTTTATAGGTGTTTGAAGTCCCCTAAAATCCAACAGTATTCTCCCATCTCGTTTACTATGGGTATTTCCTGCTTTGATGTGGTCATATCCTTTGATTGCATCAACCGATTGAATCAAATTATTCAACTCGTTAGAATAGCTCATTGAATCAGTAATATTAGCAGGTAAATTCAAGAATTCATTAACACCATTACTTAGCGACACATTGGATACCAATTTCAACTTGTCACTAAAGTCACAAATGATTATCTCGTACCCAATTTCAATTCTGATAAACCCATCAAATCCCCATGGCTCACCCCACTTACAAATCTTTTGTGCTGCTTCAAACTCATTTGCTGATTCATCTTCTGCAACTCTTGCTAAAATCATTTGCTGGTCCATTTCTCCGGTACTTGTTTTAGCCCCACTAGAACCATCCAGTAGGAGTAGTCTATTCAAAGGTTTTGTAACCTCAAAAGTTAGCAAGTGAGGTGTGCCACCTCGGCCACCAGGGCCACCAGGGCTTTTTGGCTTACCATCATCATGCTCATTACCACCACCAGTAATTCCGCCAGGTTTAGCGTCAGGTGGTTTACGCTCTTTATCTGGTGGCAATCCTCCAAAATGTGAAACAAAATTATAACTAAACTCGTAGTCAATTGCAGTCCATTCCAATCCTGTAGGTATTTGTCCACCACCATTTCCATGGTATAGCAAGGTTCCCTTAGGAATATAAGCTGGTATGAAGCTAACACCGATAGGATTCATCTGCGCATCGTTATTTCTTAATGCCCCGTATATTGAGTTGAAGACTGACGATGAGTTTGTTAGATCAATTGGTTTGGTGAACTCCTTAAAATTTATTGGTGTTATCTCTTCTTGTATTGGATCAACTGGTATTTTAACTGATTTGAAGCTATGTGAGTTTGCTGAAAATGTCAATAACATCAGTAAAATCAATCCAGTGATGGAATAAATGATTCTCTTTTTGATTGTTAATGAGATTTTGAACTTTTCAGGAAGTGGTTCGGTTGTGAACTCCTCAAAGCTGCTTGGTAGTTTAATGGGCATTATCTATTATTTGATTAAACTGATTGTTGTTTTTACAATTCTTTTTTTTACACCTGTATTTATTTCTGGGATTTAAAGATTATTTTGATAAATAATGAGCGAGAAGGCTTACAACGCTTTTAGGCTATGCATGTATTTACATAACCTGAGAAGTAACCTAATCAACTGTAAGAATACCAAAGCTCCTGCGCCACTATACACTTGATACACTGCAGCTACTCAAAAGGTGTCTATTTTAAGTGCTTGGTTAGTTAATCTAACTAGAAGTGAATAATATGGGTAAAACACTTTAGAGACTTGAGCTATGTTGTAGCTTAGTAGCAACTCTTCATGTATTTCGACTGCTCCGTTCAAGATGGTGTTCAGTACTAGTTATCAATTATAAACCTTAATGTTGTTTTGAAATGCCGATTAACGGTTTTTAATAATTTCAATCACCGAATTTTTTTCAAAAAAAAAATTCAACGGAAGTCGAACCAGCGGAGTGAACTTCAAACCAGTGATTAAAGAGCAGTAAAAACATCGTTTAAACAGCTTCAATTTCAATCAAACAGGTTGGAAAAACATCTACCATGATTAAGAGGCATTCCACGACAAAAAAATTGCCAAAAAAACAATTAAATCTCTTTGTAACACGGTTCATCCTTATGCAGGGGAACTGCTGATCATCTCTGTATTATTTCTAATTGACTAAATGTCCAAAAGGACAACTCGGGTTTGTTTTTTTTTCAATATTTGGTGCTTTTGTGGCGCATGAACTTTTGTGGCTAAGGAAGTTGTTTGTGGCTAAGGAAATTGTTTGTGGCTAAGGAAATTGTTTGTGGCTAAGGAAAAGTTTTTGTTCTCAAGAATATATATAAAGGCAATGAATGTGCCATCTTTTTCATATCATTTTACTCTGTTCACACACACCATCTGTTGTATTTTTATTGATAGAAAGGATTCTATCATAGAATTACAATTATTAGAGAGGCACTAATTTAAAACCAAATGTCATCCTTTGCATCCTTTTCATCTGGATCAATCAAAGTTCCAAGATCAATGCTCAGTATTGAAACTGCAGCTAGAAAACCCCATCACTTTAACAATCCTAATGATTACTTATTTGTCCTAAACAAACATTTTGGCACGCCAGATGTCCCAGCACCAATTCAGTACTCTGAAAAAAACGATGCAAGCTCATTGTACCATTCATCAAGAGTTTGTTATATTGTTAGCTCAAAAAATGGTATCCATCATAATACTTATGCATTATGTCCATTTTGTTCACCATTTGAACAGTTGAAAAAAGCAACTAGCAGCAATGCAGTTGTCAAACCGGTCAATTTTATGGACACTCTGGGATCGCATTTCAACCATCATATGGCTGAAGTTCATGGAGTTGTTGAGAGTGGCGCAATACTTGATCCATTGGTGGCATTTTCTAAATCATGTCCTGTTAAAGCAAAGACTATGAAAGAAAAAGTCAAGTACAAATTATCATCAATTTGTCCATACACACTAAGAGGTTCTCAGGAACCATGTCTTGCAGAATTTCCATTTAAGGTTGGCGTTAAAGGTGGCAACCCATATAAAGCTTACATGAGGCACGTTGATAAATTCCATGCATGCCATTCAAAATCCAAAGATTCAGTCTTCAAAAATGATCCAAGCTGTTCTTATTATCAACCAATTGTTAAAGCTGGGAAGCATGAATTTCAAAATATTTTGATCCCAGTTCAGCTGAGTAAATTTGAAGAGTCATTGAGATCATCAAATCTTAAAGTTCTATATAAAGGAGATTCAACACTTGATCAGCAAATTGATAAAAAATTCATAACAGATGTTGCAAACATTTCATATTGTGACGAGACTCTATATAAAGACCTACTCTACTCAAAAGTCAATGACCCAGATCTTTATTTTGTCTTTAGTCAACTTGACCACAATCCATACTGGGTTGCAGTGAAAGAGGATCTTGTCCACAAGAAAAGATCCGCACCCAGAGATGGATCCCAAAGTCCCAAGAGAAGAAAAAAAAGTTTACCTTTAGCCACTCCGCCTCCTACACCATTTTTTGCAGAAGCTACCGGTCAAGAATCTCAATATCAAATCAATATTAATGAGCCCAGTGAGAGCATTGAACTCATGAATAGTGATGATTTTTTAAGACTTGAAGCATTCACAGCCCCACAACTAGAAGCTGATGAGAGTACATCTTCAGGCGAACAAAACACAGAACCAAGAACCCCAGAGCAACTACCCGCGGAAAGCCAGTTCCCAGAACTAAAAACTCCTGCACAGCTATTTGAAGAACAGCAACTTTCAGCGCAATTTGATTTTAATTTCCTTCAACAGCCAGAATATGATCTCAGCCAGGGATTCAGTGTAATTGAGCCTGGAGACACTCGAGAGAATAAAGAAAACGAAGAATTTGATGACTTTTTGCTATATATCAACTTAGGCCAATTTGATGAAGAAGAAGTCAACTTTTTATGATTTTCTATTGTTTCAATATAGCCTATTAATCACATCATCCTATCTTGCAGTAGCCACCTATCAAAGCACTGTCAACGGTGATTGAAAACTGTGTAAATATCCGCACCTACACACTATCAGCAAAATTTCCTGTTTCGGCCAACGAACCGGTCGGTTTACCGAAAACGGCCAAATATGTTCTGGTCTGCAATAAAATGATGATAATCTTGAATATAAAACTAAGAGAAGTTGGACAATTTTGGGGGTTTTCATTATAACAACAGCCTGAAATATAGAAGATAAAATGGTCAAGAGAGTTGTTGCAGCATTACAAGTTGGTTCAGAATCGACAACCAAGCTAACACTTGATAAAATTTTGAGCTATGAAGAGGAACTAATCAGTAAAAAAGTTGACCTCGTTGTCATTCCAGAAGCAACACTAGGAGGGTATCCAAAAGGGCAAGGGTTTGGCTCATACGTTGGCTACAGATTGCCAGAAGGACGTGAAGAGTTTTTGGATTATTACAATCAGTCAGTTAAAATCCCTGAAAGTGAAGAGATTGCTAGATTAGAAGAGTTTTCTAAAAAAATTGGTGCAACAATTGCGATTGGAGTTATTGAGAACGGTGGCTCTACATTATACTGCTCATTGGCGTATATTGATCCAATCTTGGGGTATGTTGGTAAGCACCGTAAACTATTACCAACTGGTTCAGAGAGATTAATTTGGGGTAGTGGAGATGGATCAACTTTACCAGTTATTGAGAGTAAAGTCGGTAGAATCGGTGGTGGTATCTGCTGGGAAAACTATGTGCCATTATTCAGAACCGCATATTATGCAAAAGGCATTGATGTTTGGGTTGCGCCAACAGTCGACTCAAGAGAAATTTGGCAAGCTTCTATGAGAACAATTGCATATGAAGCAAGATCTTTCCTTGTTTCTGCCGTTCAATTCAAACCAGCAGTTGCTGATGAGCTCACCCCACCAGGATGGGAGAAAGGTGCAAACCTTATTAATGGAGGTAGTATCATTGTCAGCCCAATGGGTGAAGTTTTAGCAGGTCCGTTGACTGGAAAAGAAGGTTTACTAACTGCTGAAATTGAAACTGATGATGTCATCAAAGCCAGATATGATTTTGACCCAAGCGGTCATTATTCAAGAGGCGACGTTTTCCAATTAACTGTGAATGAAACTCCACGAGACGTTAAATTCGTCAAGAACTAATTACTTTTAGTAGATGAGCATTAATTATACAGCATGTTGTAAGGCACGTATATATCAGTTGAAGTAGAAGCCTAGGACTAGTTACAAATACTGTTGACTCATTGATTTTATCGAGTTATGATATCTGCATGATGTTTAAGAATATTTTCAAAGCAAACCGCCTCGGTGCACAGCTAAGTCAGCAAGACACGTGTAATTTTCCTAACCCAACGCAGACATGGTCCATGGCATTAATCTAATTCAACATCGTGCTGAGCTCTATCTCCTAAAAAACCAAATCATCCACTGACAGACACCGAGCTGCTTTGACAGCATAATAATCTCACATACTTTGTGGAACCCTGTCTTAATATGAAATCCAGTGTACTGGATCCTAAGAACAATCAATTGCATCTGCTAGACTATAATTTGCTATCTACTTTACATAAGCGTCTAATCACATCTAGTTCATTTTTTCAACAAGAACAGCTTCTATGGCCAAGTTGGTAAGGCGCTACACTAGTAATGTAGCGATCCTCAGTTCGACTCTGAGTGGAAGCAAGTTTCTTTTTTTAACTTGGCAATCCTGCAGAACAATAAAATGCATAAACCGTTTTTCTGCAAGATGTTGATGTTTTTTTTCTTAGAAAAATCTCAACTGTGAGACGTCATTGCTAGACCGTACAGCTTGCTCATTGAAAATGTCTAAGTATAATTTTGGGTTGTAGACTTATATACCTAGCACTCAGTGGTTTCTCACCGGGTTCTGCCTCATAATATTTTTTGTTTGATGCATTACTAAATTCTGCCAAAAAAATTTAGTGCCTTAGTCTGCATGAAAAAAAAATTAAAAATTTTTATATGCTAGAATTTTTCTTTTCTTAAGCTATAGGATTTGGCTTTTGATCTGTTGAAGTACAAGCAGAAGAGAAAGAAACATTGCAAACAAGCAACAGTGTTTAATACAATGAATGCCAATGAATTAGACTTGGATGCACTATTTCCAGAACTTCGAACAGCTAAAGTTGAGCAATCAATGTCTATTGATGAGATCAATGAGGTGTTGGACTTAACATTAAGAGACATTAAGGACACACCGCTTGTCAATGAGTTTGCAAATCAACCACCAGCTAAGAAAAGAAAAATCAATAGAAGTTTTGATTATGAATCGAAAGAAAATAACATTTTGAGTTTTTCTACAACAAATAATAATATCCCACCAACACCAGAATCGACTGTTTCTGATCACTCAAGAATCAACTCTCCATTGTTTTCTGGATTGGACTCGAAGACATTGTCAAATAACAATTTGAGTTCAAATTCAAACTCCAACGATTACAATTTGTTAAAACAAAAATATGATGAATTATTATTGAGGTATAACAATTTGGAAAACAAATTCAACAATCAATCAGTTTCCTTGAATAAATCAATCAAGGAATTAAAGTCCAGTGAACTCAAAAGATTGAAATTAGTCCAAGAAAACAATAAGTTAAAGCAAACTTGTGCTAATTTAATTTTGAGTTAATTCCAAAATTAGATATATCCACATTTCACAGGCATTTATTTATACAAGCATTCCATACAAAAAAAAAAATATAATCATAAAATGGCTAAAACCAAATTTAGCACTGAGCATTCACAATTAGCATCTAATAAAAAACTTCATTTGAGTATTGTAGCTGTTATAGAAAAAAAAACACGCTGTAACTAAATTAAATGAATTTATTAATGATTAAACTAAACAAAATTCAGACAATTTATTTTTTAACTGAGTAAGTTAAGTGACATTTACCACAGTACTGACGGTCACCGTGGTTAGCCATGAAAACACCAGCACCACAGGTAGCAGCTGGACATTCTCTTCTCAAACGTTCAACTTTACCGTCGTTGTCAACTTTGTAGTAAGTTAAGACAGCTAACTTGACTTTTCTGTGCTTGTGCTTGATTTTTTTTGGAGTGGTGTAGACCTTCTTCTTTCTCTTTTTACCACCACCTCTTAATCTTAAGACTAAATGCAGGGTTGATTCCTTTTGAATGTTGTAGTCTGATAAGGTTCTACCGTCTTCTAATTGTTTACCTGCAAAGATTAATCTTTGTTGGTCAGGTGGAATACCTTCTTTGTCTTGGATTTTGGATTTGACATTGTCAATGGTGTCTGAAGATTCAACTTCTAAGGTAATGGTTTTACCTGTTAAGGTTTTAACGAAAATTTGCATCTTGGTTTGTCTGCAACTGTAATGCTGTTCTTTGTTAGTCTCCTAAACTCCTGTCGTCATTCCACCACTATTGAACTCACCTTCTTTCTTGCCAGGATTGTTTTATAAAAAGTCTGTATTATTTTTCACTGAAAAATTCATATACGTTTTTTCTGAAAATTGATACATCCGGACATCTGTTTTTTTATTTTTGATGGTTTATGTTGCGCAACCGAACTTTTGCTCTTTTCAAAAAACCAGAAAACAGTCACAGAGTTTAGAATACATCCAGACACCTTTTATATTGTTTTGTGTCAATTTTAATGGCAAACAAAAGTAAACAAACAGAAGTAAGCGTGTACTATCTATTTGAGCTACATGCAGCATGACCACAGTTCCTAAATCATTAAATGAGCTGGACCGCTTAACCAAACAGCAGCAATCGAAAGAATTGAACAGACAAAAAAGATTAAATAGACAATACTTTGTGTATGATGATTCACCACCTTTTCCACTTCATGAGATATCAAATAGAAATACTGATTCATATAGTGAAAAGACACAGTGGGGCAGTGAGCTGAAAATAAACTATAAGGCTAAGAGCTCGTTCAAAAAGTGGTTGTGCAATATACTACTGAATATCCTAGAATGTTGAAATCTACTTTATTGACCTGCTACTAAAGGTCAAGATCAGATTCTGAGTCTGACTGGACCTGTTTTTTGATCACTCTATTGAAGTTTTGTGCTTTCTGTTTAATCACTCCTGAAATTAGCTGTTAGTTATAGCTCGTTGATTAATACCCACAATGATTAAAATACTCACCACTTGCATATAGAAAGTTCTCCAGAGAGTTTATATCAAAGTCTTCCTGGTTTAGCTGAAAGTTGAGCTTTTCAAATCCAATCAATCTATTTGATTCAATTCCATTAATATATAAAATTACAACAGGCAGCACTTTAACGTTTAGTTTTGTGACCAGGAACGGGGCATCTTCAACGTCAATTCTTAAGAACTTGGTCTGCAGATGCTTCTCTGCCAGTATCGATAGTTTGGAGTCCATGATAGAGCACTTCTTAAAGTCTTTATGAAAGAAATGAAGAACAACATATTTATGGCTCGTTGTTAGCTGCAAAACTGACTGTTCATTGAGCAATGTTTCAACTCTTCCATACCCTTCTGACTCAATATTTCGCCTTATATCTTTCATTTGTGAGGCGATTTCCTGCATCCGACTCTCTCTATACTTTTGAAGATGGCCATTTTCTTCTTCCTCCTCTAGCAGTTCCAACAACTCATCGTCGTCTTCTGATTCGTCACTATCATTAAACTTTTGCTTCACAAGGTTCTCCTGGTACTTATTGATCACGTTACTCGACCCCATGCCCCACAGTGTCTGGTAAGTCCAGGTCTCAAATTTTAATAATAGCGCGTGGAACTTCAGATAAATGCGGTTAAATTTTCAAAATTAATGAATTACTATTCAATTTGTTTACAAATTGATTAACTCTGTTGAAATTTGATTGTGCGCGGAGCTGTCTAAATCTGACTGGTTAAACCTAATTGTTTCATACTTGCACATTATCATTGGCTTGGATAACACTTTAACCACTGGTACTTGAAGTTTAAAAATAACAACAACAACAAAAACAACAATCTGAACACAGCACAATGAGCTCAATTTATGGCTTGGATCCAAAGATACGGCAACTACTGTCACTGGACAACTTCTTAGATAATCTGAGTGTTTATGAGTTTATTGAAGAACTGGGCAAAGATCACTCTGCGGTTGCCACAACAACATCAGGAAAGGAAGTTAGCTCACTAGATTACTTAGATCCTAAACCGTTCATCAGAACGTTTGAGTCCACACTAAAAGAGCTCAGCAAGCTCAATGCAGAAGCTTTGAGTAGAAAGGAAATGATTGAAAAAGATATACAGAAATACGAGTCTGACCATAACAGAAACATCTTGTCATTATCAAGTAAAACAGAATCTGTGAATAACCAATTTCAAAATTTGGATGATAAAATCACAAATATCTCCAGTCTGATTCAGCCACTGAATACCAAGCTTACTAAAACTGTCAATTCCAAAGAGAGAACGATTGATACCATTTCATTGATTAGAATATATAATGATTTTTACAAAAACGGCCACTCAAAAGAATTAGATTTCTTAATCAACGGTAACTATCAAGATAAAAGAAACTGTTCTAAAAAAGTTTCCAACTTGTTATCACTATCAAAGAAATTAATCTCAAATGATCTACCTAACTCAGCCAAGTGTTATGAAACAATTCAAAAATACTCAGAAACAATGGAGAATTCACTACTTGAGGATTTTAATATTGAGTACCGAGCAAACAATCTAAACAAAATGAAGGAAATATCTGATATTATAACTGAATTCAATGGGGGAATTGCAGTTATAACAAACTTTATCAATCAAAATGAAGTCTTCTTAAACAATAAATTTGATGACAGTTCCGTATTAACTAATATTGAGAATAATAAAATCTGGGAAACTTTATCAAACCCTGAGGAAACCAACATTTCATTGCCTGATTCATTTTTACAAGATTTCTTCAGTGAAATTGAATCAATCATCGAAAATGAAACACGAGTTATAATTGATATTTTCAAAGACTCTGTTAAAGTGTTGTCGTTGTTTATCCAAAGAATATTTGCCCAGTTTATCCAATCAAGAATTCAACTGTTATTAAAAACTTCATATTCAACATCATCTTTAGCTTATCTCAGAACTCTAAACTCTTTGTACTTGATGAGTGGGAATTTCATTAAGAATCTAAAATATAACTTTCAATCAGTTTTAAAGAATGAGAAATTAGATGAGTTGAACAACATAATTGACCAAAGTAACTCAGATTTGTTTACAGAGCATTTGAATGATAATAAGTATATTGAATTAGAGAAGAAGTCTTTGGAATCGATATTTTATCAACTAACAAACACCTACGAAACGTTAAATGAGAACAAAATTCAAAACAAACTGATCAATAAACTGCTCAGCAATAAGACAGTTGATGATAAAACAGAATATGACTCGTTGAACAGAACAAGTAAAGTTGGACAGCTCAAATCCTTTATGAAATCTCATTTGGATAATTATAGCAGTAAGAGATTGTCATCGCTATCAGTGAGCAATGATGAAATTGATTCCAATGACATTACATACTTAGACATCAAAGTCGCTGAAATAATGATTAGATGTTCAGTTGAATCTTTATCAAGAATATTAGAGTTAACTCCCTTCAAAGTTGCAGAACATGGCTATAAAATTTTACAAGTTTTACTAATTGGAATTGGCAAATCATATGTTGATCTAGGCTTAGAAGTCTCTTATACGGAATTGCTTCATCAAGATTACAAAAATGAAATTGAATTTAAATTCTTGAATAATATCAAAATCTCAAGTGAGATTTTATATTTGATTTCGTCATGCATTAGAACTATCATTTTACCATTATCCAATAACTCACCACAACTGAAAACTAAGATGACTAACTTGACTAATAGTTATGTTTCAAGAGTTGAGAATTCAATCAATATAATTTTGCAAGATACTTTATTATTATGTGAAAACAAAATATTGAATGCGTTATCCAAACAAAAAAAGAAAGACTTCTTACCGAATAAAATGGATGAACTGGTTGATACAGATACTTTGACTTGTGAGATACTTACAAACTTCCTGAACGAATTGTATTTGAATTTTCAAAAATATCTTAATGGAGAAAATTTCCAATGTGCAATTATTAAAATTGGAAGTTTTACCTATGACAGTCTATTTGAACATTTCAAGAAATTTGAAATCAATTCAATTGGTGGAATTGTTTTAACCAAGGATATAATCTCATATCAATCAACAATTGAAACATGGAAAATACCAGAACTGAACTATAAATTCCAAAATCTGAGGGAAATTGCCAATTTATTCACTGTTCAACCTGAACTAATCAATTCATTGGTTAAAGAGGGACAATTGGCCAATATTAAGCTATACATCCTAAGACAATTTATAATGAAAAGATCTGATTACAATACCAACACTAGTTATGTTTCCAAATTAAGAGGCTACATATGATGGCATGGAGGGATTTGTATTGTATTTAAAATGCTTGAAAGTATATCGTGAATATGAGTAGGACCGATATAATCACCACTGCGCCGTTCAGGACGAATCCTAGATAATCTGTGTTTAGTTTGACTGGTTTTTTGAGAGTTGATGTTGTTGGTAATTGTAGAGCTGAAGTATCAGCTAAAGAGGTTATTCTGTTCCACCAGCTTGGTTTTAAAAACACAAGTATGAACCAAATCAAGTTTAAGATTGCGCCAATGATGTACATTTTCAAGGCTTTATATGGTTCGGGTAGGTAGCAGATATTTGTCTGATAAGTTGTAGAGTCCCTTTTATGGTCTGGGTTATTCAATGATAGTAACTGGATTGCAGGTCTTTTGATTCCCATATTCATAGAGCAGGACTTGACTGTGATTTCATCAGTTAACGACTGTTCATTGTTGGAATTCAAATACGTATGTTTAACATGGCAATAATCATGATCGTCACCACTGAATGCCAGCACTGGATTGACTTTCTTCAGTATCTCGTTAGTGAGATCGTGCTCAATGACTGTTTGGAATTGTAGTCCCTTCATTATAGGGAATTTCTTGGAGCTCTCTCTCATTGGGCCACAAGTCTGTTTGGCTGGGTCCCTATAAAGGGGCACATGAGACAACAAAATTCTGGGGTTCGAGTCCTCGTAGGAGCCGAGCTTTTCCATCAGTGCCTTTGGCTTTTGCGCGTTCTCTGGGGTATCGTAATCTGACAATGAAATGGTATCTAGCAGCACTATTGTGTGATTACCTAAGTAATGAACAGCACAGGACTCACCAAAAAAAGTTTCAAATCTTTTCAGGCTTGGAGTATCAACCGAGTTGCCAAACCCAATGTCGTGGTTGCCAGGAACACTCATTATGATCTTTTTGTTTGGCTTTTTGTCATAGATGGAGTTGAATCTTTTGTACTCGTTAAACCAGTAATCATTGCCCCAGTTTCTTCCGCCGTCAAACAAGTCCCCCAAAAAAAAAGTGGAGTCTGGGTCCAGGTACGTCTGCACAAAGTTCCAGTTTCTCTTGTGATAATTGTCAAGTAGCAATCTCGTGAAATAGTTTACAACAGCTGCTCGATCAGGATAAGAATAAGCATCCATTATCTGCGGATCCGCAAACAGCGAGACTCTATGTGGGTCTGCACCGCTGGGCCACGTCTCCCACTTGCTCCACTGGCACACTTTCATGGCTCTTTTCACCACAGTTCGCTCATAGTAGTTGACCAGCACCAGCCAGAACGATACTGCTAAAAATATGTACTTGAAGCTGAATTTCCTCAAACGACTCGGTTTCGGCTTGGGTGTGTAGCTGCTGTTATCCGTATACTGGAATTGATGGTTCTGCAGGTCCATTTGCTTGCCTCTGAACTGGATTTGCGCCATCTATTGGTGTATATACAGGTTGTCTGTTTATAATTTAGGCCAAAAATTTCTATTTCAGCCTGAAATTGGCTAGTTAGACCGTATTCGGCAGTTGCCTGTTTAGGAGGGTTTCTACGGCATTTCCTTACGCTGTTTATTGGCCCTCCTCGGGATCCCTCAGACTGCTTCAGTGCCTCAGGCTGGGTTCAGTGCCTCAGGCTGGGGCTCGGGGCCCCGCAGGTAGAACTGTCTGAACCACTTGAGCTGGTTGATGGACTCCAAGATGTCGGATTTGGCCGTGTGGTTGGAGTCCTTCTTGGGGCACTGGGCCAGCAGCGCCGGGTTGTGTCTTCTAGCAACCTCGTAGATGGACGAGACGTCGATGATCCGGTAGTGCAGGTGGTCAATCACCTGGGGAAACTCGCGCATCATGAACGCTCTGTCCATGTGAACCGAGTTCCCTGCCAGCACGGCTGCGCCCTTGGCAACGTGCTGCTGCAAAAACCCCAGTAGCTCCTCGTTGACCTGGGCCAGCGTCTTGCTGGACTCCAGCACCTTCTTGGTCAGCCCAGACTTGCCGTGCTGGTCGATGCACCACTCGTTCATCGAGCCCAGCACAGACTCGTCGTAGTGCACCACGCTCTCGTAGAATGAGTCCAGCAGGTTCAGGTCCCCGTCTGTAATCAGGCAGCAGATCTCAATGATGTGGTCGTTGAACACGTCCAGACCCGTCATCTAGCTCGGTTAATACTCTTCTGTTGCCGCCAGGTACCACCAGCTTGTTCTCACTTCGCAGTCCACCCACACAATCGGGTTCTCAATGGTCTTGTCGCCCATTCCTCTCTACTTTACTTTACTTGATAAAATAATTAAAATAAAATAGTATTTTCTTCACCAATGACTCTGACAGTTTGTGACGGTCTGTACGTCGTGTACTTTGTGCTGCACATTGTGGTGGCGGTGCTGATTGACTCCTCGCTGGCAATTCCTGCCCAGTACCGCACCCAGCTGCAGCTCAACTGTGCTGAGTGGCACATCACCAAAAACAAAGACTTCTTACTGGCAAACCCACCAACCTGGCTGGTTTTCTGTGGTTGGATCGAGGTCCTGGTGCAGTTCCCGTGCTTCTTTGTGTTTACGTATGCCTTCCTGAAGGGAACTGCCCGTAAATGGTACAACTGGATAGCGATTTATGGCTTAGAGGCGGCCTTTACCACGCTGCTATGTATGATTTCAATCTACTTGTACAGTGCAGAAAACGGGCTGAACATCACAGAGAGAAACTCTTTGCTGTGGATGTACTCGTCCACGCTGGTGGTCCCGCTGGCTATCAGCTGTGATATGTTCTACAGGATCAACCGGGGAAAGTCTCAGCTGAAGAGAAAGAGTCACTAACACCCTTTTCCCTCTAATACACATATGTCTTAAGCCAATGAGTAGTTACTGGGCAGACTGGGCAGAGCCACTGGGCAGAGCCAGCCAGCAATGCTTAGGCAGAAAACCAGCAGGCAGCCAAACCTCACCTCGCATTGCTGCTTGGACCCTCCTAATCCAGCTCTTGCCCAGCTAGCACAAGGTGTACCGAGCAGACGTAGCTAAAGCAAATGTCACTGCCTTCAGTGTGTCATTGTAAGGGGCTCTGTCTCAGCTGAAATCGCTGGAAATTGCTTTATTACAATGCACTTAAAGTGTCTGCCTGACAACATTCGATACATGAGTGTTCCATATTAGTGGTTGGAAATAACTCGTTGGTGCTTGGTTGCAATTTCCAAGAGATGGTGAACTACTTGCCTTCAATGTGTAGTCAAATTCGTTAACCTCCAGCAGCTCATTGATCCCATACAGCTGGTGATATCCAGCAGCCTATTAAAGTAGAGTTTGCGGTTTGCTGGATGTTCCCTGTCTGCGTACTGAGCAACCCAGTGAACCGAACAAGTTCAGGCACAAGGCACAACGTGCAATGCCAGTGAACCCCAATATGGCCCGGCAGATGTGTCAGTGAAGACAAAACGCTCATAGCAATTGCCCACCAGTTCAGCGCGACTCTCAGTAAGCATAACCACCAACACACCCAGCTAATAAACCATCAACCAATGTCTAGACAGCTCACCTGACCAACCTGCGCTTGCTACTATTTCACAAAATTGATTTGCTCCGCGAAAAACCAGCGCCACCAACAACAACAAACAAGTGTGAAATAAGTGAAAATGGCATCAGAAGAGTTCAATGCAAAGGTGAGCAATGCGCGTGGCGAGTGTGGGCGAAGCACTTGAACTAACAGTGCGAACAGGCTGCAGCAGTCAGCAAATTATCAACCAAGCCAAGCGACGACGAGTTGCTGAAGCTCTACGGGCTGTACAAACAGGCCACTGTTGGTGATGTTAACACTGACAGACCTGGTATTTTTGCCCTGAGAGACCGCTACAAGTGGGACGCATGGAATGCCAACAAGGGAATGACCCAGGAGGAGGCTGAGAAGGCGTACATTGCTCTGGTTGACGAGCTCATTGCCAAGTTGGGTTAGACTGCCGGCTCCTGGCTGGAGACCTTTCAGGTCTGCCTGGGTGGCAGGGGCTCCTCACCTTCTGCTTGCAAGCTTGCCTGGGAGCCTCTGCCCGGGGGCCAGGGCTGCCACTTCTAGGGCTGCCCGGCTGCCAGGCCTTCCCCACTCGTGTATAGCTACAGATGGTAATACTACGAGATTGTGTGCGAGCCTACGCGTGCAATGACGGAGCCTGTAGCTGCCAACACGCTGCTCAATGCGGTGCCGCACATACAGTGCAGCTGCTACACCATATTTCTACCGTCATTTGTAATGAAAATTTTTTCTAGCAGCTACCACGCAGTAATGACCAGACTGATCAAAAGCATCTACGAGCTGAGCAAATGGCGCGCCCAGCTGCCGCACGGAAGCTCAATTGGGTTTGTGCCAACAATGGGTGCACTGCACGAGGGCCACTTATCGTTGCTGACGGAGAGTTTGAAGAACAACTCGCATTCTGTGCTGTCCATCTTCGTCAATCCGACCCAGTTCGGTCCCAACGAGGACTTCCACTCGTACCCGCGCACGCTGGACTCCGACCTGGAGCTGCTGAACAAGCACGTGGTGAACAGCAAGCGCTGTGATGTGGTGTTTGCGCCAAACATTGAAGAAATGTACCCAAACTTGAGAACCAGCAGCACCAACAACAACAGCAACTCGGGCACCATTGTCCAAGTGCTGGGCCTGAGTGACAAGCTCGAGGGCAAGTCGAGACCGGGATTCTTCACCGGGGTGGCTACAGTCGTGCTCAAGTTCTTCAACCTCGTTAAACCAACCAACTCGTATTTTGGCCAGAAGGACGTCCAACAGTCCATTATAATCAAGAACATGGTGAACCACCTGTTCCTGAGCCTTGACAACAAGATCAACGTCCTGCCTATAGTCAGGGAGCCGAACGGGTTGGCCAAAAGCTCCCGGAACAAGTACCTGACCGAGGAGAATAAGGCAAAGTGCTCGCAGATATACAAGTCCATGTCTGAGTGCGAAGCTGCTTTCAAATCGCTGTGTGACGGTGACACTGCTGCGGCACAGCACGGCGTCGACAGAGACTTCTTTGTCAACAAAATCACCTCTGATCTTGGAAAGAGCGATCTGTTCACCATTGACTACATCTCGATTGCGGATAAAACCACGCTGGATGAGCTGAGCTTCGTCAGCAGAGACGACGGCGCCATTCTCAGCATTGCAGTGAACATCAACCAGTCGCCCCCAGTGCGTCTAATCGATAACATTGTATTATGAGGGAGTTGTCACTTGTCATGCGCTCATCCCAGCTGTTACCCGAGGTTGCAGGGTTGCAGGGTTGCGGGCTCGCTGGGATCACCCCCAGGTTATGCACTCGTCAAAGCCTGCAGACGCCTCACTGTCCACTAACAGCTCCCCAACTTTCCAGTACTTGTACCTAAAGTACTCGACCCACCCGCTGAACCTCCGCAGCTCACTCGGCATAAGACCGCTCACGTCGGGACTGCACTGGTTCACGCAGTTGGTTGCAAATATCCTCGAGCAGTCTTTGCCTGAAAGAAAATTGTACTTGCCGCCCTCCCCATACAGATCAGCCCGTCTCGACACATCATAGACGGTCCTGTTAATGGCCAGGTAGATCACACTGCCATTTCTGTAATTAGATAACTCCTCCTGTGTATATATGGTACTCTCATTGCCAAACAGCTTGAACTTGTAGAATTCTAGCAGTAAGTACTTGTCGTTGATCTTGTACTGGATCTCAAACACGTATGACACCAGCCACGCCAACAGCAGCACCCCCAAGCTCATCCGTACAATATCCGTAAAGCTGAATATCATTGTGCCAGGTCCGGTAGACGCAGTTAAATGTACTTGCCCATAGTTAACTTTTTTCGTTAGAGGTGAATTTTTCACTTTTCCGGAAATTTTTTTTAACCAATTTTTTCAACGAATAGAGCACAACAGCACATTAATAGAAAGAAATGTTCAGCTTGAGAGTGGGTTTGCCACGCCAGTTCGTTAGGTTCAACTCGAAGGTGGCCACGAGCGCGGCCACCGCAGTCAAACCAAGAGAAATAACCCAGACCTCGTCGAAACCAAAGCTCACCAAGCTGACAAGAAGCGACTTGGACAAAATACCAACCATCTACTCGATTCCAAATGTGTACAACTCGAAGCGTTCGAGCTACAAGCCAAAGCAGAAGCCAGTGCTGGGGCTCGTCTACCACCCAGCACCATCGGCACCTTCCTTCACGTCCATAACACCAGACGCATTCATGCCAGATAACGATCCTAGAAAGGGCCTGAACCTGTTCTCGCCTAAAGTGGACGTCTCGAACGCGCCAGTGATTCTGCCAAAGCACCTGGGTGTGTATGGGACCACCAAGATCACGCCTGAGATGGCGTACGAGATCAGAAAACTCAGATCTCTGAACGAAAACAAGTTCACTCCAAGAAAGCTGGCCAGAAGATTCAAAACCTCCAGAAGCACCATCCTGCAGATTGCGCCATCCAGCTTTGAAAGACTCAAGGAGATGTCCAAGAGAAAGAAGCTCATCTTGCAGAAAGAGACAGACTTCAGAAAGCTCAGAAAGAAGAACAGATCCAAGCTCATGGAGCTTGTCAGAAAGGACTTGTGAGCTGGCCTACAGCCCCCATTGTACATAAATGCTTAATACATAACCTCTTACAGAGCGCCTCATGCACTGATAAACTCGCCAAATTCATTCCCGTTGTCATTACCATTACCATCACCGTTACCGTCCATATCCACGTCACCACCGTCGTCCTCTGCTATCTGCAGTTCCTTGAACTCTTCCACCAGGTCCTTCTTGAACTCCTGTAACGCGAAATTCACCGCTATCCCATCGTCAATGCTCTTCAGCTTCAGCCCCAGCCCAATCAGCCCCATCTCGTGCCTTATTACTATCCTGAACACATCTTTTCTGTTCGTCACCAGCACATTATCCTCGTACTCCACGCTCAGCACCGTCTCCCGGTACTTGTTCACAAAGTTTATACACCCTGCTATTCTCCCAGAACCACTTCCATTGCTAGAATAGTACTCTGTCTGGATGAAGTTCATCTCACCCACCCAAATCACGTCATTGAAGTCCCAGTTTTCCACAGACAGCTCATTGTCCAGCGGTGCTGGCACCCGCAGCAGGCGCACATTGCTCAGCTCAAACAGTTTCTTCTCAATTCGATCGCTTTTATATACAATGCTCATTTCCAGGATATTAAGCGTTTTTGTGTTTTTTTATTTTTCCTAACAGCTTTTAACTGAGCACAACAAACAAGCAAGATGAACTTCTCCCAAGATGGTGAGTCAGCGGTCGGCGGTATGCCAGTAGGGGGCCATGTACTAACAGGGGGCATTCTATACAGACTTGGAGGACTACCAGAACATGTCTGAAGAGGAAATGACCCAGGAAGACGAAGAACTGCTGGAGGAAATGACTCCAAAAGTCAGAAAGCTGATGAGCGACTTCACTGGGTTCACTGATGAAGACATCAAGGACGCTCTGTGGTTTAACTACATGGAGCTGGAGCCTACGCTGAAGCAGCTGAGAAGTGAGTACATCCTGCTCACGGAAGTGGCGACATCTCACTAACTAAATCAGAAAAATTCAAGAAATTGCCACCAAAGGAACCCCCAGCAGCTAGTGCAAAGCAACCAAAAGGTGAGTAGCCTCTTTTCATGATCTGCTAATAACTTTATATCATTATTTTGGTAATTGAGAATCAACTAATCAAGAAGATAAAGGAGATGGAGAGACCAAACTGTCCAAAATTGCCGCTTTGGCGCAACAGAGGAAGAACAAAACCAGTGCTAGTGATCCACTGAAAGCAGAGAAAACTTCAGTGTCTATCTTGGACAGCTTGAAGAGCAAAAAGACCCAGCCTGCGGCCAAACCAAAACTTTTGAACAGAATTATCAGAAAGACTGAGAAGAGTGTAACATCAGACAAAACGATAAGTGACACAAAAGACGCAGCCGTGCCCACACCGGCACCAGTAATAGCAAGTGCTCCAACCACAGAGGTGCCCGTAATTGCAACTTCAAAAACTCCAAAATCAATTTTTACTAAAATATTCCTCGATTGCAGGAACAACAGCACTTCAATTAACCAAAATAATGATCTAAGTTTAACCCTAAACTCAATTTACCTGCCATATGCTAATAAAACTCTAGTTGAAAAAATCAGCTCGAACTTCAGTCAGCCAAGTCCTGACGATGTTGTTTTCAAAGCTAATGCCAATTCTAATAAAGTGGTTAATGAGCCAAAAGCCTTGGCTGATGAACTGAAAAATTTAAAGATTGATCAGTTTAAACCAACAAAACCAACTTTAAAACTTGATTTGAATGCTGAAATTGAAAAAAGACAGAGAAAACCACACATCAGTTTCGTTGTGATTGGACATGTTGATGCAGGAAAATCAACACTCACAGGAAGATTACTCTTGGAAACATCAACTGTTGATAAGTCCTATTATAATAAATTGAAAAGAGAAGCTGAAAAGTCTGGTAAAGGTTCTTTTTCGTTAGCATGGATAATGGATCAGACTGCTGAGGAAAGAGAGCGTGGAGTGACAGTGGACTCTTGTACAACGGATTTTGAGACGGACAAGACTTACTTTACCATTATTGATTCACCTGGTCACAAAGATTTTGTCCCAAATATGATTAGTGGTGCAATCCAAGCAGATGTTGCATTGTTAGTGGTTGATGCATCAACCAACGCATTTGAATCGGGTTTTAACTTGGATGGACAAACCAAAGAACATACAATTCTGGTTAAAAGCTTGGGTATTAACAAGATACTGGTTGCAGTTAATAAGATGGACAACGTTGACTGGTCAAAAGATCGCTTTGAAGAGATTAAAAATCAGTTAGAAGAATTTCTTAAAATCACAGGATTTGAGGAAATTTCTTTTGTACCATGCAGTGGACTTTCTGGCTTAAACGTTTTAGATAGACCGGCAAACTTGAGTTCATTCAACTGGTTCAAGGGTGAAACACTTGTGAAAACTTTAGAAAACTTTAACATGAGTGAGAAAGAATTCAAAAAACCATTTTTATTAACGATCTCGAATATTTTGAATGACAGTGAGTTTGTTGGTAGAATCAATGTTGGAACTATTCAACCAGGTGAATCAATCAAGTTTTTACCTACTAATCAAATTGGAAGAGTCGATTCCATCTTGATTAATTCTAAAACCAAATCAAATATTGGAATAGCCGGTGACAATGTTTTGCTTAAAATTAAGGACATTAAGAACGTTGTTGTTGATAATGATAAAAACAAGATTGGTGATCTAATTACAATTATCAACAATGATGAAATCAAAATTATAAAGAAATTTGTGTGCAAAATTGTACTATTTGATATTAAATCACCATTGATTAAAGGAATCCCATTCATGTTATTTAACGGTAACAGTTCACAACCTGCGAAAATTGACAAGATTGTGAAGTTAGTGAGTAAATCAACAGGAGAGGAAATTGTCAGTAAGAAACTACCAAGGCATCTGATTTCCAACCAGTGTGCAATTGTCGAGATCACTTTAGTTGAAAGGGGATTGCCATTACAGACTTTCAAAGAGAATAAGGCACTGGGAAGAATCATCATTAGAAAAGACGGGTTTACAATCGGTGTTGGTATAATTGAAGAATTATTATTGAACTGATTTAATTGATAAAGTCAAAGAATAGCAAGATTACCCCCATTAAAACTGATGTTATTATGACAATCTTGATGGAGTAATTGCCCTTATCCTTTGCCCTTCTCAAATGCTTGTTTCCTTCAATCAGGTCATCTTGGATGAAGTCATTGTCATTAACCAAGTTGTTGATATTTTCACTTTGAACAGTTAAATGTTCAGATAACTGAGTCTCGAGCTGCGAGATCTCAACAACACTTTGGAAGATCTGTTCCACCTTGGCCAAATCTTGAAGCTTTTCATTCAGAATCTCATTGTTCTCCGACTGAAGAATTTGTAATTGGTCTTTGCTTAATTCTTGATGATTATTTACATGCTTCTGTTGCTGTGCTTCTTCTTCCTCAATGAGGAAATTATTCATATTGCTATTGCTATTATTCAGACTGGCTTTCAATACCTTTGCTTCATAGTCGCCGATTTCCAGGTCGCGTCTTCTCATTAACCTCGTTTCTTGCATTTCAATCAGCATTTTAGAAACCTGTTTCAGTTCATAGTTCAGCGACAGCAACACACCTTCCCTGTGCTTGTTTATACTGTTGGACTGGTTCTTGGGAAACAGGTTATAAAACTGTTTGGACTGGCATCGTTTCTTCTCATATTCCTCAAGGAATATCAGCCTCTCATTGTACTTCTTGAGCTCAATTCTCGATTTCATGTCGATTTCATCCTTCTCGTCGTCTGACAGTCCCTCCGTCAGCAGATAACTTGGTTTCACTGCGTTCAGCACTCTCCTGAGCTCCCTGATATGCAAATACTTCAATTGTTAGTCCTATTTAACCACTAAACTGATCTGATAACTCACTAAATCAAGCGACTCTTTAATGAACGTGTCGTCCACCAGCCCGACCTTGGTTCCCAGCACAGGCTTTATACCCTTTTGCTGCTCGGTCTGTGCTGCCAATGCAGCAAACTCGCTCGTCCAGTTCCTCATACGCGTGTTCTGTGGGAAAACAAATGTTGCTTCACTTCACTTTTCGTTTCCTTTTGCTGCCGCCTAGCGCTTGGTCAGCGCTTACGTCACTATATTATTATTCAGTGATTACTTTATCATGCTTGTCAGCGCTTATATAACTATGTTTATTTATTTATTGAAAACAACTTTTACGCGTTTTATGCTAATTAAAGAAAGTAGAACTTGGTAATACGCGAACTGGCCAGATGACGTTGCAGGAAACCGACACGAAAAAGCAGAAGATCTCCGCCAACCTGGAGGAAAAAGCGTACTTGGACCTGTGCGAAAGAATCATCAACGAAGGTGAACACAGACCAGACAGAACTGGGACTGGCACTCTAAGTATATTTGCACCACCACAGCTGAGATTCAGCTTGCGCGGCGACACGTTCCCGCTATTGACCACTAAGAAGGTGTTCACAAAGGGAATCATCCTGGAACTGTTGTGGTTCATCAAAGGATGCACAGATGGGAAGAAGCTGAGTGAGCAAGGAGTTAAGATCTGGGAAGGAAATGGAAGCCGTGAGTACCTGGATAAGCTGGGGTTGACCGACAGACGTGAAGGAGACTTGGGTCCCGTGTATGGTTTCCAATGGAGACACTTTGGTGCAGAGTATACTGATTGTGATGCCGATTACACAGGTAAAGGGTATGATCAGTTAGCTGAAATTATCCATAAGCTAAAGACAAATCCATACGATCGTCGAATCATCATGAGCGCGTGGAACCCGCCGGACTTTGCTAAGATGGCTTTGCCCCCATGTCATGTGTTTGCCCAGTTCTATGTGAGTTTCCCAAAGGACAAAAAACCTGAATTATCGTGCTTGTTATACCAGAGAAGTTGTGATATGGGGCTCGGGGTCCCATTCAACATCGCCTCATATGCCCTGCTGACCAAGATGATCGCCCATGTCGTGGATATGGACTGTGGCGAGTTCATCCACACTATGGGAGATTCTCATGTCTACTTGGACCATGTTGAAGCACTAAAAGAGCAAATCACTAGAACACCATTCGAGTTCCCAAGCTTGAAGATCAATCGTAAGGTTGACAACATTGACGACTTCAAGTACTCTGATTTTGAAATCGTTGACTATAAGTGCCATGCAAAGATTCCAATGAAAATGAGTGTATAACGTAATTCATGTCATTGTAGCTAAAATATAGGTGTATAAACTGCTTTAGCTCATCATACTGTGACGTCTGCTGTTGGTGTTGCTGCTGCCAGTCTTCTTCTTCAGGCTAATATCCGGGTTCCCTTTGTATGTTTTAGGTACCCCAATCACCAGTTCCTCGACCAGATCAAAGGCTGATAATTGTTCGTTTGAACTGTTGGTAGTTGCAAGTTTTTCGTTGGTTTTCAAGATTCTCTGTGCTTGTTTATTCTCGCTCAATTTACTTAGTGGTTTTCTTCTTTTTGTTATGTTTGAGGACTCGCCATTGTTCTCTTTGCTTTTTCTCTTATTGATCAATGTTGGGGATTGATTGATTGTTTCAATAAACTCATCATCTTTTTCTAGGGTTTTCAACGCGCCTTCCAAGTTCACTTCATCATTATTTTCATCAGTACTCTTCTTGTTATTGGATGTTGAGGAATCAACTTCCTTCTTATTGGTGTCAGCACTGTCATTGTTACCAGAAAATGATGCAATGGTTTTTCTTTTATTGTTTTTCACAACCTTACTTTCATCCAGCATATTCTCAAATATGTTGCCCTCAACCTTGACATAAGATGGCTCCAATACCGCATCGCTGAATTTCTCCGATGGCCTTCTCATTTTCATTCTTAGCGAAGGCTCTGCATAGTTTATTTGTCTGCCCCTTGTTCTTCTACCACCAGCTACTGTGTTGTCATTAAGAGCAGTGGTGTTAACCTTAGCAGCTTTGATAGCTTTGACATTATCGTTAGCATCATTTATTTCAGGTGTAGATGTTGAAACTTCTTCGCTGTTTGGCATTTGCTCATCTTTTGATGATTTCTCCTTCTTTCTCTTTGACGTTGTATGCTTAACTTTGTTTGCGTCTGAAAAGGTATTCCCAATTTTATCACTTAACTTATCAATAATTTCATCGTTATTAATAACTGTTGATCTAATTGATCTTTTATTGACTTTTTTTGGCTTAACAGCTATAACTTGTTTTTTCTCTGTTAAGAAGTCCTCGCTTATTGGTTGAATAATCTCATTTGCCAACTTCTGTATCTTTTCTGAAATACTGTTGGACAATTTGGATTCGTCCTCATCTTCAAAGTCCTTAAAAACTTTGAATTTCTCGTTCTTAAATGTATTTTTTAGTTCTTCTGGCGATGTAAATTTGATAGGTGATAAGTTTGTTGCGTGCGAAATTTCCTCCTCATTGTTGTTTGGTGATGAGTTTGGAATTTCTTCCTGTTGTTCAGTATTTAGTTCGTTAGTTTTTTCGTTATGTGGTTCTTCATTTGATTCAATCTTCTTGTAAGATTCACTTTCATAATTTGATGAATCAGCTCCAAGATTTGATTCAGCTGGAACCTTTTCAGGCGTTCCAGGTGATGGAACGTAAATTGATTGTCTTCTTAAAGATTTTCTACGTCTCTCTTTCTTTGAATTAGGACTCTTGACAATTTCAAACGATACCGTTTTATCTTTATCTGAGGAGCTTGATGCTAGTAGCATGCCCTGTGTAAAATCACTAGAACCCAAACTGGAATTCGAATTCAATGTGATTGATGGCGGTGATAATTTTTCATTTTGTCTGATTGTTGAGAACATTTGAAAGATCTCCTCAAATCTTTGACTGACACCTTGCTCCAATAAGCTCAAGTTCTTTTCAAACCATGCTTTCTTCTTATCTTCGTTTCTTGCGTTGGCTGCACGAAGTTCAACGTTTTGTTGAATCAATTCTGAAACTTTTGTTTCCAAATCTGTAATTTTTGTCATTAAGAATGAATTCTTTTTCGCTAGCGCTTTGTTCTGTATAAGTAAGTTCTTTTTGACGTTGTTTAAGTTGTCAAACTGATTGAAGTTACTAAAACTATTTCTGTTAAACGATTTCTTTGATGGTGACGTATTTAATCTCAATTGATTTGGAAACGCCATGACACATCAAGCCTCTAATGATAGCAGAACACAAATCCTCACTGTAGAAATAAGCACAATACAACCTGTTTGCCTAGTTCCCTTGGGTTTGTTCTCAGTTTTGCCTTCAGTGTTGATTCCTTATTCCTAAACAATCAATCTTTTCCACAAAAACTGTGCAATTTCCTCTTTAAAAAGTATGCTACTTCCTTATTGTAACTTTATTCCGCAAACTCCTCTTTCAAACCAGCTTCAGTACCGACAGAATTGAGCAATTTGCTACTTGTTTCGTTTGTTTTGTTTGTTTGTTTACAAACTTGACTTTTATTTTTTAGGAAAAAACATATCAATTAGTCATATATTAGGTAATTTAGTTCTTCTGGTTCGCGCAGCACGCTACGCTTGGTTCAAGAGCTGAGGCAGTTGGCAATGTCGTCCAAGATACTTGCCGGTGTTGTGTGCTGCTTGGACTGCTTGTGGTAGTTTGCGCCGGCCAGATACGCTTTGAACTTGGGATTTTTCTTGAAAACTGTGTATGGAAGCGGGTAGTCTGGTATCAAGCTTAGGTCACTGGAGCTCGCTAGCTGACTGATGAGGTCGGTTTCAATGGTTCTGAGGTTTCTCCCTGATATTGCTGGTGTCATCAGAGTGCTGTGCTGCTGTGATAGCAGTTCACGGTGTTTGGGGGACAGATTGACTAGACTTTTATCCTCGCAGCTGAACCAGATTGTGCCCAGCTGGACTGCGGCAATTCCCGTCTTCAGAATGTCTCTCACCACCAACCCATTATACAGCCCTCCCGCAGCCACTATTAGCGGGATCCGATTGTCTTGAGCAGGTCCCAAACCTTCAACATAGTCAACAACTGTCTTCACCAAGTCAGCCAGGCTGAGTTTCTCGTCGTTCAAGTCATTGGCAATGAAGTTGCCGCGATGCCCACCCGCTTCGTAGCCCTGCAGCACCACACCATCCACGCCTGCCTCCACCAGCTGCTGGAACTCTGATAAGTTAGTTGCACTGATGAATATCCTAATACCCGCACCCTGGAACAACTTCACTACATTGAGATCTGGTATGCCAAAATGGAAGCTGATGATGGCAGGCTGCAGCTCCAGCAGCAGTCTCACAACCTCGTCGTCCACCCCCAGCTGCACAAACGACCTGTACAGCAATTCCAAGTGGTCGATTTCGCCCGACAGCTGCTTCTCGCACCAGTTCCGCTCCTTGACCTCGTCCCTCCTAGTGACCTCGTGTGCAAAAAAGTTCAAATTGACCTTGCGGGACCCGTTTGTGAGGTCCTGGAACTGCCTGAACTGGCTTCTAATGGCTTCAGGGCTGTCCATAAGACCCCCCAGTGGGATGGACCCCATTGCGCCCAGGTTCGTCACAGAAGCTGCCAATTCCACCGTGCTGGCACCAGCCATCGGCGACTGCACAACCGGGTGCTTCAAGCCAAACAGTTTCAGGAATTTTGGTACTTGGGATTTCATGCTGCTATTGATCCCCATTAACTAGAAAAAAAAGAACCCTTTGAACCATTAATTTTCAGATATTTGAGTTTTCCCACGCAGAAACCGCAAACTAGCCATTTTAACCAGCGTGAAGTTGTCTTGCAGGTGAATCATTTTTCGGGTGCCACTGGAATTTGGGGTCATGTCTGTTTAGTTTTCAGTTTTTTCCTACACGAAAAAAATACGAAATCAAAACAAACGCGTTAGCATAAAAAGCAGGCACCAGATATGGGCTACTACGACATTGACGACATAATAAGCGATGGGCAGGTAAGTTTCAGTGTCTTAGTGGGTTGGGGTGAAGCTAACAGTACGAACCAGAAAATACCTTGCAAATTCAATATCACAGCACCAAACTTAGGCTACCTGGAGAGCAACCCAGGCAAGCCAATTGCCGCAGGCAGCAAGCTGGAGCTCCCGATATGGTTGGCAGAGGTGTTTGCCATAGTGAATGTGCCTCCTGAGAACCAGCAGTTCATTGAGATGATCCAGCCCGAGGCGTTCAGCAATAAAGTGATTAACGCTATAAAGACGAAAAGCACCAGCGTGGACTTGCACTCTATCTCCCAGCATTACTACGCCCTCGTAGAAAAGTGGTCTGCCATGTTCACAGATAGAGAGCTGGTGGAGGTGGTGTCCAAGATGCTGCGTGAGAGGGGCGACATGATCAACAACTACGCGCAGAACATTAGTGGATCCTCCTCCCAGGAAACCTCCTACTTGTACTACCTGGATGAGTTCGAGAAACGCATCTACAAAACGTGTCACGAGAGCCACAAGTCCCTAAGAAAGTGGATGCACAACCAGTCATAGATAAACTAATTCAAAAAAAAAAAATTGTTATTACAGTAAATTACATTTTTCTTCTCTATCCTAAAACAAATCGTCAATATCGTCGTCTTCCTTGTCTCCCTCCTTTTCAGAACTGCTTCCTGCTGCTGCCTTCTCAGATGACTCGATCTTGGCCTCAGCCTGCTCCAGAGCGTCTAGTTCGTCCTCCATCTTCTCGTCCTGGTCCATATCGCTCTCTTCGTCCTCGTCTCCCAGCTTGCTCTCGTCAAATCCACCATCATCGTCCTCATCACTGTCCTGAACAATATCCGCAGATTTGTACTTCTTCGAGGTCTTTGCGAGCTTTCTCTTCTTGGCTTCCCCAGAGCTTTCTGCATCGGTTTTTCTCTTACCAGCCTTTCCATTCTTCTTGGACTTCTTGCCGACAACAATCTTATCGTCAGCATCGCTTAGCTCGTCATCGGTCACAATCGCATTCTTCGACTTCTTGCTCTTCTTCTCCTTTTCTTCATTTTCATCGTCAATGAAGCTCTCACGCTCTTTCTCCCATTCTCTAGCTTGCTCTTGCAACTTCAGGTACTCTTCCTTTAATTTCGCCTCTTTAGCCTCTTCTTCTTGCTTTCTCTTTAGCTCTTCAGCCTCAGCTCTGGCTTTTTCCAGTTTTCTGAGTTCTTGCGCCTCTCTCAATTTATCCTCAAATTTAATAGAGTACTCTTCTTGCTCCTTCAACGATCTCTCCAGCTGGTGGATCAGAGTGTTGGAAGCCATACTTGCTCTCTGTTTCAATAGCTCAGCAGGATATGGTGGCTGTTTCTCGTTGGATAAGCTATTCAAAGTCTCAATAGATTCGTTTAATCCACTTATTGCTTCTTTGATGTCCTCAACTGTTCTCTTGTTGAAGTCTAGTTTACACACAAACTGTGCAATGTTGAATTGGATAAATGAAACGTTGAATTTGAGCTGGTTTATTAGCTTAACCAAATTCAACTTAGTTGCAACGTTCAATGATTTTTTAGAATATTCCAAAGATTTCAAATAACTCTCTAAAGATTTCTCTGCAACACCTCTGGCAAACCATGCTCTACCAACCAATGTCAAATATTTACAGTCCTTGTTCTCATCTCCGTATCTTGTCAGGGCAATTTCATAACTCTCAATAGCTTTGGAATATTGTCCAACATCAACAAATGCATGTCCTAAATTGATATAAACAGAAACATCATCAATTGAGTCACGGACTTTTCTGAATATTTCTAGTGCAATATTAGTTTGCTTGATTTCATAAAAAATAATCGCAATACCTTGGGCTGCAAATGCGTTGTGTGGGTCAATTGATAATACTTTCTGAAATAGCTGTGCTCCTCTCACAAATGATTGATTCTTCTTATCAACATCGCTTTGACTTTTTGGTTTGATCTCTTTAGCCATCGCAATATATAAGTTTCCTAAAGAAATCAATGCATATGTGTCATGTGAATCATATTTTGTTAGCGTTTCTTTATTATGTTTACTTTCAAGATTTTCTCCTTTATCATCGGATTTCTTAGGTGATTTTCTCAAAAACCATGAATAGAACGCCCTTATCTCTAAATCTGATGCGTTTGAGTCCAGTAATTCATTCATTTTGTTGATCAATTCAGCTGAATCAGCAGATTTAAGAATTTCCAGGTACAACAAACGGATTCTGGAGTAAATATATCCTGGAACTTTCTCTAATATTTCATTGTATTTCAATACCGCATCTTCTGGATTAGAAACTTCTTCACTTCTCGCAATATTATAGTTGAGTGTAATCTTTTGTTCATCTGAAACCTCTGAACTCTCAATGGCACTTTGGAAAAAAGTCTTTGCACTATCTGGGTTTCCTTTAATGAAATGGAAAACACCTAAATTGTTCATAATTTCGATTGGAATATTAGTGATCCCCTTCTCCTTCAGTAATTCAATTGATTTTGATAAGTAGTTCAATGATTGAGTGTTATCTTTATTCTCAAATAACTTCGACAAAGTTAAATAAGCATTCAAAATTATTGGTTCGCTCAACTCTTTGGCCCTTCTTATGTATTTTTCGAGGACTGAAATTGATTTCAAGTGATTCTTTGGGTTTAATGAATAAAGAATTCCCAAGATATAGTTGACCTCTAAAATTTTGGTATTCGATTTATAGATACTCTCAAATAACAGAATTGAGTCATCGATATTATTTCTCTTGAATTGTGACTGACCAATTCCAAACTTTGATAATAGATTTTCTGGGTTTAGTCTTGCCGATTCCGTGAAGAATTTTTGTGCTTCATTGAAATTATTCAAGTCATATTCAACTCTTCCCAGCCAGAAATTTGCATCCGACAATAAGTTTGGTTTATTTTTGGACAATTCTAAAACTTTAGTTGCCAACGATTTGACCAAATCGTAGTTCTTCTTAGAATAATAATAACTAATCAATAACAGCAAACCAACTGGGTTCTCTTTATTGACTTTTAGCAAAGAGTTCAATGAGTCTAATGAGCTAGAGTAATTCTTGATAAACTCATCATCATCTATGGAATTGAATGAAGAGTCAAATTTTGATAAAGTGATTAAAGTCTTTGCTACCAAGTTATTTGGATCTATCTCTAAACTTCTGTTCCAAGCTTTAACTGCTAAAGCTTTATCGTTCAATTTCCAAAAATTCAAGCCAATTCCAATTCTTGGGTCTGGTTTAACAATTGGATTCAAAATCAAAACTTGTTGGAAGATTTTCAAACTGTTATTATACTGTTTCTTTTGAAAAAGCACTTTGGCTTTACCAATCAAGGCAAACACGTTGCTTTCCGATTTGGCATCTGATTTCAAAATACGGTCATAGTTGTCTAAGGCCTGATTATAGTCCTTCTTTTGATATGCTATTTCTGCATGGGCCAATCTAATCAGTGGGTCTGAATGTTCATAATGTAACGCCTGTGCCACTGAATCTGAAGCAATTTTCAAGTACTGTTCTTGTTCCTCTGGGGACTGCGCTAGTTTGGATTGTCTAATGATTAACCAAGCAGTGAAAGTTAGTAAAGGAGCTGATTTTTCATTCTGGAATACCATCGACCCTTTTTGAATCACTTCTTTGGCCTCATTCAGCTGGCCCTTGTTCGCATACGCAGCAGCAATCGCCAGCCAAATATGTACTGGTGCCGACTCATTCTCCAGCAACGTACACAAATCAGTTGGATCCTCAGTTAATTCATTCTCCAAATCTAAGTAAACAACCTCTGCACTTCCAGTTAATGGCACCTCCACAACATTCTCATTAGCTACCCCCAGTACTGTATTGCCATCCTCATCCACAGTCTCAGTCTTAGGCAAGTAGTAGCTCGCGTCGAGCACGCTTTCGTCCATTCTTTGTCTATTTGTATCACAACAAAGCACCAATTGGACGAAATTTTAGTTTATTGATTTTTTTGTACAATTTTGGTGTGTTATGTAAGCGCTTATGTAATAATGATTTACCCGCCGCGATGAGCTTTTAATTTTTTTTTATGTTTTTGGTATAAATTTTTGTAAGTAAAAGTACTGTTAATACGGCACGTTTAGGAGATGAGTGACGAGTTGAAGGTATGCAGACTATTCATAGGGAGAATATCACCCTTGGTGCTGGAGAAACCGAATGACTTGAGCACAAGACTGGCAAGATTCGGGCAATTAAAGTCAGAATTGGAGATTCATAAGAATGAGGCAAGAAATCAGTATTTTGCCTATATAGATATCGAGATCAGTGGTAAAGAGTATGCGAAGTTGAAGCACTCGCTGCACAATGTGAACTATAAAGGGTCGAAACTGGTTGTTGATTTGGCCAAGGAGGACTATTTGAAGAGATGGGAAAAAGACGCTGAAAGATCTAATGAAGAGTACGAACAGAAGATGATTGCGCATGAATATAAGCATTACAAACTGATACAGAACAAAAACAAGACGTTTAGGGACATGGCCCAGGTTATTTACGGGCGTATGAGGGTGCAGCCTAGAAAAGATATCAAGAGATTGACATTTAGAGTCAATATTAATGGTAATACTAAGGTGTATAAATGCCACAAAACTAAGCTGTGGGGATATGAGAGAGAAAGAAAGCTGAGGGATTTGTGTTACAGATTTTCCAATGGAGTTTGGAAAGACGGGAATGACCATATTGTTGAAAGACCACAAGTCAAATTGAAGAACAGCGCAGGGGATGTGATGATGATTGAAGATGTTAAGGATGTGGAGGGCGAAGACGACGAGGAGCTTGAGGAAGAGGTTAATAAAAACACCAAAGTGCTGGCATCATTGTTTGATAGTTTTGACTTTGACAAACAGTTGGACTATAAAGAGGATGTCGACGAAGAAAATGCTGATTCCGAGTATGAATATGACGGGGCGGTAGAGGTCGGTGAAATTGACGTCAAGGATGAAGACTATCTGAAGACCGTGAAGAAGAATATTGAGAGCATAAAGAAAGGCGCAGAGTTCAAAGGTGTTGTTTCGTTTGAAGATGGCCAAGATGCGTATGCTGACAATTACCTGACCAGAAATATTCCGGTGAGCTATAACAGTGACGACGAAGAGCCTGTGAAGGCAGCTCCTGGCAGTACAAAAGAAGTGGTGGAAGAAGGCGAGGATGAGGATTTAGAATTTATTCCAACATTTGGAACTGATAAAGCTGAAGCAGAGATACCGTCGCAGCTGGTAGAGGGAACCATTAGCCATACTGAGACACTGCGTACTTTGTTCAACACGGCAGAAGAAGACGACAAGGGCTTCAGACTGGTCACAGATGCTGATGACATAGACAACACGCAGAACGTTGCACCACCAATCGAAACAGTGACCAAAGAGTACTCACTTTTGCCAGTATCGAAGACCAAGACCGACAACGGCCTTTTCTTTCCACACTTTGAGTCGCCGTTCCTCGTTGCGCAGTCTCAGCTGAATAAACTGAGTGTAAAGGTCGAGTTCGACGGCTGGGAGGACAAATTCTGGGAGAAAAGAGGTGACTGGAACGACGAGTTCCGCAAGAGAAAAAGAGAAGCTGTTAAGCAACAGAAGAAGAAGTCAGCCAAAACATCCAAAATATTTTTATAGCAGCGCTTTCTTATCAAAAGTGGTATATAATGTATGTAGACTAAATTACTAAATCGGGCGGTTGATACTAAAATTTAACAGCAAGATGTAAATGAAAATTATTATGTGATTTTGATAATCGCACAATTGCAGGCTAATAAGGACGCTTAGGAGTGTGGAGCCATGCGTATTGGGAGCTTCATTGGTGCTGCTGGAGCGATACTGGCAGCTATGGGTGCTGTTTCAGCTCAGGAACAGCAGGAGGCTGAGAAAGTGGAAGCCAAATCAGCTTTGCCCAAACCATTAACTTTGAACAACTTTATGAAGACCTTAGAGACAGAGCTGCATTTTGTGGAGTTTTTCTCGCCTTACTGCTCTCACTGCGTGCATTTTGCACCAACTTGGGAAGCCACTTGGGAGAGTTTCCACGATTTAGGTAAAGAATTGGGAATTCATATGCACCAAGTGGACTGTGTGGAAAGCGGTGATTTGTGTAATGACCAGCAGATCAGTTCATTCCCATCTCTCAGATTATATGGTCCTAAGGGACAGCTCATAATGCATTATCCGGGATACCTGAAAAGGACAAAGGAGGACATAGTGAATTATCTCAAAGACATGGCCTTTGAGTATGGAGAAAACACCCTGAATATTAAGAGTAAAAGTGAGCTTGTGAACACTTCAAAGATGGTCTCTATGCTTTCTGCAGAAACGAATGAGCCGATGCTGGTGTCGTTCTGGCCAAGCTATGACCTGGAAGACATTGATGAACTAAATATCGAAAAGTTTCATACGAGCTATGATGACGAGTCTGTGCAGTTCCAAAGAACGTGGTCGATAGTATCAAACCATCTAGCAGACACAATGAAAACGGGTCATTTCAATTGCCTAAGCAACAAGAAGATCTGTACAACGATGAACATCCCACTGGATAAACCATCCGTTGGGATAATCTTGGACCAAATGCATGGCAAATTTGTGCCATATGACTCAATTGGCGCCACTAAAGAAATTGTTTCCTTTGCCAAAAGAACACTGCATAACTCTCGGTTCCTGGACATCTCGGCTTTGGAACTAGTTGGTAACGGATATGTCAGCTCAAGAATTGAAGAACGTCCAAATTTGAATGGTAACACCAAAAACATATTTGTGTTCTTATACGATGAGCACTCGACATTGGAAGATTTTGATATCTTGTCTTACTTGGTGGAGCCACTGTCCAAACTACCAGATGCATACTTGTTCAAGTCCAACGATACAAAAATACTCGATCTACTAAAACTGCAGTACTCTAACTCGTTTGAGCACATTCTCGGTCCAGAAAATGTCGATAAAGATAAGCTTGAGAGACAATTCACTATTGAGACACTAAGCAGTATTCCAACTTTAATCTCGTTAAAGGAGCACACGCTGTTCAACAGTGTTTTCCACAGTCATGGACCTTACAACATTAGAGATCAGCGTGAAGTGATTGACTGGGTGAACGAGCACGCGGCATCTACATTATCAGAGCTGACACGGCTGAACTACAACCAGGTTTTTAATGCGCAAGACTCTGCAGAGAAAGTGATGATTTTACTAACAAATCTCACTGAGAGCCAAACAGAAGAAGCCAATGAGGCATTTGGTCCATTGCTAGACTTCAAAAATAAATTTGAATTTAAAAGACACTACAAAAACGTCAAAAGCTTATTTGAGAACAGACTCAAAAAGAGCAAACCAGTTCCCAAGTCCAAATTTGATAAACTGTTCAAAGAAACATCAAAGATTGTTGAATTTCCTGAAAATGCCCATAAGTTAACAACCGTCTACTGTAATCTGAGAAAACATGCGGACTTTTTCAATTCCCAGGGGCTCAGTACTAATGGAGAAAAGTACAAACACGGAGACATTGTTATAGTGGATAAGAAAGGTCCAAATTACTATTCGCAAGACTCTAATGGTGAGCAACTGACTCTACAAACCGAAAACTTGGTGGGAATAGTTTCAAAAATTATGGGTATCGATGAGTTAGGGAAAGACGAGATAATACCAAAGACCGCCAAGTATGGTAAGATGAGCGGCATCTTGCCTATTCTCAGTAAAAAGGGTTTATTCTTCTTATTATTAGCTTTTGGAATCATTCTAGGTTTTGTTCTCCAGTTCAATAAGAAAACTCCACTCGAATTGTTCAAACCTAAACAAAGCAACAAAATGAGCTTGGGGATTCTGGGAAGTCCAGATCCTCATTTTGAGAAAAAGGACTAGTTTGTGTGTAGGATGTGGGTGAGCTTTGTATCATTAAATAAAAATTAGTAAAAATTGTATTTTAAGTATCAGTAGAAACGTGGTCATTAGTGGCAGCTGATACTGGGCTGGCTGGTTTGAGGCATTGCTAGCATGAGTCTGAAGGCCGTGGCACAAGTCACAGTGGGTGAGTGGGCTCTGATACTGGGGCTGATATTTGGTGGATGCTGCTCCAACGTGTTTACGCTAGAAAAGATCATCAATGAGGAGCCAGATAGCGGGAACATTGTGACGTTTGCACAGTTTCTGTTCATTGCGGTAGAAGGGTACATAAGGTTCTGGGACAGCAGCAGGCCCCCGCTGTTCATTAGAAAGAATGAGGTGCCGCTGAAGAGATGGTCACTATCAATTCTTATGTTCTTCACAATATCACTGCTGAACAACTCAGTTTTCAAATTCAATATCAGCATGCCCATTCACATAGTGTTTCGGAGCTCTGGGACAGCAATTGTTATGATTATTGGTTGGCTGTGTGCCGGAAAGAAGTACACTAAAGTTCAGGTTATGAGTGCTGTTTTACTGAGTGCTGGTGCCATAATAACTACCCTCTTCAAAGAAGTTGAGGTGTGGGACGTGTATGGTAGCTTTATGGGCAGCAGTGGTGGTGGTCTTGCGGTGGATTCCAGGTTCTTGATGGGCATAGGAATGCTGTTTGTGGGAGCAGTGCTCATGGCATTGCTAGGATTACATAACGAGGAGACTTACCGGGTTTATGGGAAGCACAATTGGAGAGAGAACATCTTCTACTCGCATTTGTTTGGGATTCCATTGTTCATGACCATGCTACCAACTATAATAAAAGAATTCAAAACATTATGGAACTCGTCAGACCAGTTTGCTGTTGTGCACGGTAAGATACATGTTGCAAAGCCCGTTTTGTATCTAGTACTGAATGTCCTCACGCAGTTCTTCTGTGTCAGGGGGGTTAATATGCTGGGTGGAAGCTCCACGGCACTGACTGTCTCAGTTATACTGCTTTTGAGGAAGTTCACTAGCCTCTTACTCAGTGTCTACATTTTCAGCAATAAGCTAAGCAGGACAGGCACTATGGGCGCTCTCCTGGTGTTCTTAGGGGCACTGCTCTACAGTTACGGATCCACAAGAGACGGCAAGAAAACTGCCGCAAAGAAAGAGAAATGAACAGAGAATTTGTAACCCCTGGCTCAACGCAATGACCTTTGTCTTGGGATGCTACACCAAGATGCTGCTCGGTTGGCTGCCCTCGCGCAGTGCTTGCAACTTCAATTGGCACGCGCACACGTGACATGTCACATGATGATGCGCAGCACGAAAAAGTAAATAAATAAATAAATTTCAAAGCCTCGAAAGCCAACGAGCCGTGTCCAGTCGAGCAGTGTCCTTCCAGCAGCACCCACCAGTCATGTCTAACACACCACCAAAGAAAATTAACCAGTTTTACCTGCCGGATTTCCTCACCGTCGAGCTAATAGCCTCAAACTTCATATCGTTTACACCGCTTTGGTCGTATGGTACCACCATCTTGAGTATTTATAAGAAACAGTCGTCGCACGGTTTCAGTATCGACATCTGTGCCACGATGCTAGTGGCGAGCACGCTGAGAATAGCGTACTACTTTATCATTCCTTACGAAATAGCGCTTCTGAGGCAGAGCATAGTGATGATATTTATCCAGCTGTGTCTGTTGAAGGTGTCACTGCGGTACCGGTCCAAGGAGTACGATGTCGAGAACCTAGAAGTCAGAAGAGGGGTGCTTGCAGAGATCAAAGAGCTGGTGGAGATTAATAGGGGAGGATTTGAGAATCTTGGGGCAGTGATAAGGTTTATCAGACAACTTATTACAATTTTGCTAGTTAATTTCATCAAGTTCTTTGACTTTAAGTATAAGAGAATTGGGGAATTTTGGCAATGGAATGAAGAGAAATACTACTGGATTTTTTTAATACAACTAGCAGGAATCGTGTCAGTTTTGACCTTTTTAATGAGAGATTACCTAAAGTTTGGTGGACTGCTTGGTACAATCGGCTTGTTTGTTGAATCTCTGCTTCCACTGCCGCAGATCTTACTGCTGCACCAGTTGAAATCGGTAGAAGGGTTTAAACTGCTGCTGCTTCTCAGTTGGCTATGTGGTGATTTCACCAAAATTGGGTACTTAATCTTTGGTGCAAAAAATATCAGTGTCTTGTTCATAATATTTGCATTGTTTCAAATGGCTTTAGATTTTTATATTGCATTCCAGTTCATTTACTACAAGTATTATTTCATTAAGGAGCCCACACAAATTGAAATGCGTGAACTCCAATCGTCAGCTTGATATAATATATAAAAAATATAATATAAAACTCTATATCTACAGGTAACATTCTATGTAATAAATAAAAGACTGTGGGAATTAGTCTGTGTTCCACACAACCTCCTTATGCAATTTTTCCATCAGCTTGGATCTCTTTTCTCCAATATCTCCAAATTTCCTCAAATCTTGGACAAACTCGCTGACTTTATTCTGTGTTTCTAACGTCAGAAACTTTAGTTTCTCATCTAAGTACGTTTTGTACAAATCTCTTGCGGTATGGGCATCTAATTTCTTCACTTTAGAGTCAACCTGCCAGAAATCTGTTGGCTTTTTAAAACTCAAATATTGATGATCATCTTCGAGTTTGATTCTTTTGCCGTTAATGCTGTGTTTCACGTACAACCTAAACCCCAGTGGCGTGTTTGTGTTTGCCAGCTTGTCATTGAAATTTCTTATCTCTGTAACATGCGACTTGATTAGTTGTTTTTCTCTTTCTGATGAAACATCCTTGCTGTAAAGTAGTTTGGAAAGCTTATTGTCCAACTTTGGTCCAAACTTTTGCACATTTTGAATGTCATTGTTGGACAATGGCTGTCCAATCACATTCAAAACAGCTTCCTTGGTTTCAGGGTCATGGGCTGCTTTGAAAATCATTCTAAATGATTCCCCGTTAAACGCATTTCTAAATACTTTCATCAACTGTTCCCATATTTTCACAGAAATCACAAACTCATCATTGGCCAGCTTGCTAACTAGTTTGTATTGATCGTCCAAATCAAATGCAGGTTCTCTATTTCTAGTTCCCTTTGATGAGTGTAAATAAAAATCCATTTCTGTTAATGGCAAGTACTGGAACCCAAATATTTCCTGGATATTATGGTACGCAACAAACACACCGTCCATTCTCCCAATTCTAGCCTGTAGCGAGTACTTCAACATGGTGGCTCTGGTCAAGTCGAACAGCTCTCTTTCAAATGATTCAAATAGTCCGGTGTTTCTAACTAGCTGATAACCTGTATTCTCCACCGAGGTTCTCTTCAGATCGTATCTAATAGCGCCCACAGCCCTCGTTTTCAAGTCAAAGGCGCCAGTTCCAGGCAATCTATGGTCTTTGGCATCTAACTGTGATCTCATAAGGAAATTTCCAACTCTCGAATAATTATAGTACGAGCTTTCTTCCTCTTCGTCCACGGTTTTCGTTATGTTTGGCACTTTGCGGTGTTTCTCAAACTCCACCAAGGGTTTAGTTAAAAATCTTTCCAAAACGTGTCCCAGCTTGCCTAAGATAATCTCTTTATCGTTTGATCTGTCGTTATCAATTGAGTATATCGCTGTGTTGGAGTGTGGAGCCTTGTGTCTTCTTACTATGACAGAGGCCGTCATTCTTGATGCGATAGTAAAGTCCTTAGGCATTGATGCAAAGGACATTGAAAACCCAGAGTGGTTGATTGGTCTGAAGTTTGATAGTAAGAAATGAAACTGTGATAGCACGCTTGTCATTGTTGATGTTGAGCCAAAATATTCACACTTCTCCTGGCCTGCTAGCTTGAGCAGTGCAGAGTCTCTGGAAGACGTTATATATTCTGGGATGGTGTCGAAGTCAAACTCATCCACAGACATTGGTTTGTGCAGGTGCGGTGAAAAGTTGTATACTCCGGTTCTTGGGTCCCGCAGGTAATGCACGCCTGGGGAGAACAGCACACGTGACAGTCTGTGTGCTAGTGAGGGCACCTGGGCGGTCTGGTCCACATGGAGCGGGCTGAACGAGTTCACCGTGCTCTCGGATTTGTCAAAATAAATAGTGGCGCCCTTCTCAAGTGCTAGAACTCGCAGTTGCTGCTGCTCCGGCACCTCCTCGGGCACTAGATCTTTGAAAACTGTGTTCAGCTGTTTGTTTGCGATGTCTGCAAACTCGATCGTGGGCCGTACGTACGCAGAGTCATTTTCTTTATGGTGTGCAACAGGAGGTTTTTTCTGCGCTTTCTGGATTTTTCTCGCCGCCTTGTTTATCAGACTCTTTGCTATTTCGTGTGCTGGCGCCTTCAAGATGCTCGCGCGCGGCGCAGATGTCATGTTGGTCTTTCAATACAATAGAAAATAAAATTATTTAGCTAAATCTTTTTTGTAATTTTTTTTTATTTCGCCAAAGTCTCAAACTGGCATCTTTGGCAGCACTTTGGCGCTTTGATTGAAAAGATAAACAGATGGAACCCACCTGGGGTGGATTTTTGCAGTTTCCAGTGAGCTCCAAAGCCTGAAAAGCTGGCAGTGGTGTCCCCAGAGTGTGCTCAAAATAGTGCTATCCTCGAGGCGCACCGCAGCACCCGCCAACCCGGGCAGGCGCCTCCTCGTCAGAATTTATCTGCGCGATCAGCGCCGGGTAGCGGCAGTTGGGCGCCGGTCGGCGCACGCCCCGTTGGGCGAGCTGATCAAATCGATAAAAATTATTAATTTAGTTTGATTTTCACTCAAACACACCTAAAATTACGCCACGGTTACGTCCAGAGCTGCTGAGTGTACTAGTGAATTGCCCGAGGAACCACAGGGAGCAGCATCTGCAGGACAGCTACGCATCGGAAGGAAAACCTCATTTCACAGCTGTGTGGGTGTTATATTAGCAACCTCCCAGTTTATTTTCACACCCAATTTTGGCAAATACCATATAAAGCGCCTGGTACCACTATGTCTGGCACATCCACGTCCAGTGCCGTGTCGCCTGCGGGAAGTGCGCTTTCTCCTGGTGCCGGCAGCCTGAAACAAGCGGCGGCAAACCTTTCATTGTCGATCAAACCGGCGCCATCTCCGTCACAAGTCACCAAGATTGTAACGTCAAAAGAGTGGGTGCTGCCTCCGAGACCCAAGCCAGGCAGAAAGCCCTCGGCAGACACGCCCGCGACCAAGCGCAAGGCGCAAAACAGGGCTGCCCAGCGCGCGTTCCGGGAGAGAAGGGCCACAAGAGTCTCTGAGCTGGAGGCCAAGCTCAGTGAAGTTGAGAAAGAGAAGGAGATGAACGAGATGAACTTCACCAGCGTCGTGAACAAGCTGCAGATGGAGAACAAGATGCTGATGAAAGCCCTGGCCGAGCTCAAAAACGAGAACTCCCTCATCAAGCAGGCTATAGATAAGCAGTCCCAGTCCCAGCCCCAGAGCATATCCGGGTCGAGCCACCCGTCCCCCAACTCTGCTGTGTTCTCCAACGGGATGATCAACGCACCGAGCCCGCTGAACTACTTCCAGCCGTCGTCGGGCGGCTCCCCGTCCTCTGTGGACTACAAGAGCCCTTCATCGGCTGGTTCACTGAAGCACAAGCCTATATCGCCGGCTCCACCGCGATCTCCTGCCGTAGACCCGCCATCGGCAGCCAGGGCCCTTGCTACCACACCGTTGCACGCCTCTTCCAGCTCCACCACGCTGGGCAACGACTTTGACTGCGGAGTTTGCGAGAAGGACGACTGTGTCTGTGCTGACGTGGGCATCAAGCAGAAACCACCGCAGCAGCAGCACCCGGTGGTCAATATCGACACATTCAAGCCGCTTCCTGCTGTCTCGTTGAAGAGGAAACCGGTCACTACAGGCTCGAAGCTGAGCAAGTTCAAAAAGTTCAAGAGGCTCAACCAGCACCCGCGGCCACAGCACCCGCACAGCGTACAGATTGATGAGCACAGCGACCTGGACAACCTGATAGGCAACTTCACAGACAAAGATTTCGACTCGCCAATCGAACAGTGTGGCTTCTGCTCGGATGACTCGCCCTGTGTCTGCCGTGAGGCTGCTAAGGAGGCGGCCAACGCCATCACCGAGCTGCAGAACCACTCGAGAATGAGCTCGGTGAGCTCGCCGGTCTCAGCACCTGCGGGACCACAGCTGACAGCTACAGCACTGCCACCAATAGACAAGAGAGTCTCGGCCCACAACGGCAACACCAAGCTGCCAGTGCTGCATCCTGGCCCCAGTGTGGAGATCACCGAGGCGCACAGGTCCAGCATCTCCACGCCAATCGAATCTTCTGATATCCAGGATTTCACCACTGCGCAGGCTGCGCCAGCAGCCAGTGGCCCAGCCCCAGCCAAGTCTGGGTGCACTGGTAACCCTGGCACGTGTACGCAGTGCCAGATGGACCCGATGTCTACGCTGTTCTGCACCACTATTGCCAGTAAGGCCGAGGAGCAGCAGGACGAGAGAAAGTCGCCAGTTAGCCCGCCTATTTCGAACCCGGCTTCCAAGGTGTCGTCGCCCAACACCAGCAGTCCGTCCAGCAAGGAAGGTGAGTTCTTGCATGCCGTGGAAGAGTCTCAGAGGGAGAAAACCACAGCTTCCACGCCGCAGGACCAGGCTGCACAGCAACCAAAGGGCATCTTCATACCCTGTGCGGACGCGTACAAGACGCTTTCGAGACACAAGAAGTTCCACACCATAGATTTCAGCACGCTGGTTGGGAAACTGACCACGCGAGGCATGCAGGTGGAGGCCCAGAGCGTGGCGAACGTGCTGCGAGAGCTGGACAGAAGGCTGTATAGCTAGGGGCTGAAGCCTGGCTAAAAGGACGGTTGCTTGGCCGAGCTGTGCCTGGCGTGGAATATATAAAGGAAATGTATTGTGGTATGGTATATAGTGTAGTTAGATCATAAGTAAAGCCCCACCAAGCAGCAAGCCTGCCAAAGTGGTGAGCAGGGAGTTATCTGCGAAGCTGTAGATAACATTGAGCACGGAAGGCACCCTGACGGTGGCGCCCAACGCCTTTGATTTGGAGGAGGACGACGACGACGAGGATGCGGTTGTAGAGGTTGATGATGCCGAGGACGAAGACGAGCTCGACGACGAGGTGGTGCTGGTGGTTGTGGAGGAGGACGAAGAGGAGGACGAGACGTCTTCGTCGTCGTCACACATGAACTGTGTGTTGCCAGCATCAGTGCCCAGTGGCTGACCGGCACCAGAGGTGTAGTAGACCGAGGCGGCGGTTGGCAGCTCCGGCAACGTGTTGTTGGCCTCCCAGATGCCCTTCTCGAACGCTGGGCACTCGGACACCTTGCCGTCAGCCAGGTAGCCACCGTCGCCGCTTGGGTTGGACGTTTTGTTGTACTCGGCCTTTAGGTTCATGAAATCCGGCAGTTTGGTGACGGTGGTGTCGTTCACCACCTGCACCAGGCCGTAGTCGTTGGTCTCATTGGTGTACTCGTAAACGAGCCCACCAGAAAAGACACCGGACATCTGGGTGGAGTAGATGGACTCGATTTCCGTGAACGGTCTTTCAGTTCCCACGGTGTTGCAGCCAAACTCGGACAGGAAGATTGGGATGGAGTAGCCCGTGTACATCTTCACTTTTTCCTGGTAGCCACTGACGGTGAAGGAGGAGTGGCCGCACCACGAGTAGTCGTTGACCCCAAACATGTCGATTCTGGCATCTGCGTCGTCGCCGCAGTTGAAGTACTCGGCCGCCAGCAAACGGTTGGAGCTCACGTCTGCAGCAGAGTACCCGACCGGGATCTGTCTGTAGTCGCGGGCTCTGAGGTACTTCTTGACGTCTCTAACAACGGCCTTGACGTAGGTGGCCGTATAGGTGTTGTTGATGTTGTTGATCACCTCGTTTCCCGCAAAGAACCCGAGCACGTTGTCGTAGTCGGCAAACACATCAACAGTGGCAAACACGTTCTGCAAATAGTCCGCGTTGTACGAACACGCAGGGTCTGTTCTGGAGATGGACGCGTCCGGCGTGTTGAGGTCCAAAATCAGGTAGATGCCCGCCTCTTCCAGCGCAGACATACACGCGCTGTGGTCCTGCGAGTTGTCCACCGAGTACACGCGGATCGTGTTGATGCCCAGCTCCTTGAAGCTGGCAATGTCTCTGTTGCACGTTGTTTCGTCAGCCAGCGGATCCGTCAAGTTGGACGACCCGCCCGGCTGGTAGTCCACTCCCCGGATGTAGAACCGCTCCCCGGTGTCCTGGTTCCAGAACGCGTTCCCCGTGATGTTGATGTGTGCTATCGCAGACACCGCTGGCGCCAGCAAGGCCGCCGCTGCTAATGCTGAAAACTTCATTGTTTACTTTTTAAATGGCTTTGATTCTGATAGAGGCTCAAGTGCTTCTGTTTCGTGGCGCTGGTGGGCTGATAAGCTGGTGGGCTGTAGCAGTGCGTGCTGAGCTCGTGGCTGAGTGTGTCGGTGATGCAGCGTCCCACAAAGGTTTCTAAGCCAAAAAGTGTGCTTGTGTGAAGTTGCTGTAAAAGTAAACAAATTTACGAGGTTTTTTCTGCCCGCAAAAATCTGTTTCTGGCGCAATCAGCCGTGCGGCTGAGCTCTTGCAAGCTTTGGCTGAGGCTAGAGCGTAATTGAGCAACAGTGTATTTTGTAGAGGACCGTGTCAGCTTACACCACTCACCAGGAGCCCGGTACTGTCAGCTGAAAGTCTCCATTGACCAGTGATCTCACTCCCAGTGATGGATCATGCACTCTAAAGAGGCCACAATGGAGTTAGTTAACTAGCTTGGCACTTACTGTAGATTGCTGAAGAGTCAGCACTTAGATCTTGAGGAACTACTGGTAGACCCTCAGTAGAAACTTTGAGCATTCACAACGTCTCAGCTTTATTGGTAAAGCACTAAGTAATACTAACTAAAACTCTTAGCACTCAGTGATACCTAACTAAAGGCAACTCATCAGCAGCTAACAGACTTTAGTATCACTAAGAGTATTCTTAACTAAAGTGTAGTTTAAGGTAGACCCGGCATTAACTGATCTCCAGCAGTCTGGTGGCAGCATTAAGTGAAGGACTCTTACTTTTAGTTCTAAGTAAAGGATTCTCCGCAACTGAAAGACTCACAACTTCAATTAAGTAAAGGACCCTTAGCTATAACTAAAGGACTCTAAGTACCACTAAAGGATATTAAGCACTGTAATCAACTCTCACTCGAATTGCCACTCACCAGTAGATTATGGGTACCGCTAGTAATTTTGAGCCCTCTGATACACTCGGCTTCCAAAAATGTATCAGCACTGACTAGTAGACTCTCAGCACGATAAACTCAGCAATAACTAGCAGGTCCAGCATTAACTAGTAGACTGCTCGTATGTTCTGAGCACGTTCATCCACACTCAGCTTTGGCTGATGGACTCTCAGCACTCACCAGTAGAGTGCTAACTAGTTAAAAGACTCAGCACTCTGGTACAACCAGCAGTAGCTTGAAGAATTAGCTAGCAGCCTTAGCCTCACGGGTAGACACTACGGCGTAGCACTAACTAGCACACTCTAGCACTCAGCAAAAAAAGTATCGGCACTAACTAAAAGTCTGTTAGCAGTCACTAATGCACTCTGCACTACCTAGACACTCAGCTTAAATAAGTAGACCCAGCACTAACAAATAGAGTTCAAACTAACTTGATAACAAACTCTCAGCACCGACTAAGGTCAAACTGATACACCTAGCAGTCTGATAGACCCAGCACTAGTAATAGATTTTGAACACTCACTAGTAAACTCTCACTAGCTAGGTAGGTACAGGTTGGCACAGCCATTTTCGTCATTGGTCTACATATGGAGTTGGAGCACATCACCCTTGCACTTATCTATACAACCATCAATATCACCTTTTTCGTTGGAAAGAGTACCATAATATTGTCATTACCAACATCAAAAGGGCGCAACGTCAGTGTGTGAACCTCTTAAAGCAGGTAAAGTACCTGATAACTCGGACAATATCTGAAAGATGTCTTCCTGGTCATTGAGTCTAACTAAATTACTTAACGAAGCTTATTAGATTAAACTCCCAATAGAGATGAAGAGGTGCAGTTGAGGTGCAAGCACGCTATAACTATCAGGTGGTCGCCAAAACTCATTTCTCTGTAGTCTGGTACTGGCATGTGCCGCAGTACAGCAGGTTATAGTATAGACTGGGTATGCTAACTTTGAAGGAGTATCTGACAAGTTATTTGCCTCATTGGAGTATCGATAATAACCGTTCCAATCTCTGTTTTATGTTAATGGCACCTGTAGTTAATCCAAACCTGTAGGAGCAAGGTGATCGATCGCTGCCTCGCTAACATATGGGCATCGGTTTGTTAAACCAGCGAGATTATGTCCAGCTTCTCCTGCGTCTGCTCCACGTTCAGCTTGTCCTTACTAGCAGTGGCACGCAGAATGCCCAACTCGAGCTCGAGCTGCGCCAAACTCAGCTGCTTTTCCCGGATCTTTTTGTCAACCTCTTCGTGCTTGGTGTACAGAGCTTCGTGCTGGTCCCGGATCTCGTCAAGCTCCTTCTGGGCCTCGGCGCTGGACGTCAGCTTGGAGTCCAGCGACAGCAGCTCAACCCACGGAGACGCAAACTCCTTCTTTTTCTGTGGTGGGTTGCTCACGGCACGCGAGCTCCCACTACCGCTGGGACTCTCGTCAGAGTCTCTCTTGGACGAGCTTGAAGCCTGTCTCTGGTACGCCGAGCCTGTGCTTCTCTCGTACGGCTGGCTTCTGCTGTAGCCTCCGCGTCCCTTATAGTACGGGTCGTAGTAGTCTCGCCCGCCGTACGGCTTGTACCTGCCTGCACCACTGCCACCACCTCTGTATGGGGACCCGTAGCTTCGGCTGTAGCCCCTGCTGCTGTACCCGCCTCTGCCTCTGCCGCTGTGGTACCCGCCACTGTGCTCTTGGTCGTAGCCCGAGCTGCTTGCTGTTAGTACTCTGTGCTAAGCTCCCCCGGTGCCTCCCAGCACCTCCTGGCCGCAACGCTACTCACTTTTGTCTGCTCATCACGCCGTGTTGTTTGGCTCTTTTGTGCGCAGTTTCTTTTTACTACAAAAAAAAATTGTATGCAAAAATTCTATTAATTTGGCTATTAGATTATTACCTGCAAAGATACCTCTCTACCGGGACATCGCCGTCGTTGGCATCATTCACCCATGTTTTGAGCTCTTTCAGAATACTGAAAGACTTCATCAGCTCGAGCTGCTGCTCCTGCTGTCTCATTCTCGCCTCAATAACCTCGCACCCTTCGATCAGGACATATTTCCCAAACAGCTCGCTCTTTCTCTTAAACTCGATGAGCGGCTTTAGATTGTTCAGCTGGACCACCTTTCTTATTTCCAACACAGAAAGCTTCTTGAGAAACCCATTCTCAAATATCTTAGGCAGCGAGTTGTCTGTCAACAACGAGCAGTTATTCAGCGACAATCTCTCTAGCGTGTCGTTGCAGTTGATGGCCAGCTCCCACATGCCTCGGTCTGTGATCTCACAGCCAGCGAGTCCAATGGTCTTGATCGACTGGTTCTTGCAAAGCGCAAACAGTGACAAGTCAGTAATCAGATTTCCGTTCTCGTGTCTGCCTAGATTGATTGAGGTCAGATGAACGCAGTTTCTAGCTAGCGACTCGATGCCAGAGTCTGAAACCAGCTCACACGCTCTCAGGTCAATGATCTGCAACAGTGGACACTTCTCACTGATCACTGACAGAAACTTGTTATTGATTAACTTTGCACCAGGCAAAATTAGTTTCTTCAACTTTAAACCGTTGAATAGGATTGGATTTGGCACGATTTTTGGACAAATATACATCTCGATCCATTCCAGATTGCCATTGATGTGGCTGGACAAGTAGTCAACGTCGTGTTGCTTGACATTGGACAGTTTGTGCATAATAAATATTGACGTGTTTGAAACAGATCTTTTCATACTTCCATGCGGACTGGAGCTCGAGGACAATGAAGATGACGAGATCTTGTCCAAGTAGTTGTGGAACTTGGCTTCATTGGTGAAGAACAGCTTATTGGTAATGATTTCCATTGTGATCTCGCACCAAAATTTATTCACAAACAGGCAGTTGTATAGATTGTTTGACTGAAAGTTCAGCAAGCTCTTTGGATTACCCTTGTTCTTGAAGTTTGACTCCAGCGCGTTATCCCAAACCTGCTTTGCAATTTCTTCATCTTTATAAATCAACAACGCATGTTTGTACGATAGTGGTTGTCTTCTAGTGGTTAGCAACTCTTGAGGTAGTGAGGTGTTTTCATCCAGAAACGACAGTATTTTGATGAGAATCTCAGGTATTTGGAATATTTGGTGGCACTGCTGCTCTTTCTCTTGCTTGGTTTGGTCGTCGGACTTCTTAATTGATAAATGTGACAGCTCATTTGACAATTCAGTGTAGTTGTTTCTCTTTTTAGGCAAGACAATTGGACTAAATTCCTCAATTGAAGAGGTTGGCGAGTCAGCATCACTGAAAAGTGTGTTTCTGCTAATGCTACCAGTCGAAATTGAAATTGGCGTTGAACTTTTGTTTGGCGATGGAGTTTTGAAGACATTTCTAAACGATGAAAAAAACCGTTTAGGTGTTGAAGGTGCACTTGTTGGCTCCACGTACTCGTTCTCGTCGTCACTATAATACTGTGACTGAGGACTGGATCTCTTCACGCACCTTTCAGCGCTGGACTCGTCGTCTCTGGTTCTTTTGATTGAAACTTTTCTGCTCATGATGGAGTATTAGTCAAATCCTTTCTGTGTTGTATAGAGTATAATGCAAAGGGCCAATGTAAATGCAAATCAGATTTAAAATGAATGGACGTCAACGCAATTTAATGGTGACAGATTAAATTATAAAGAAATACCTTGTATTTTCTTTAGTGTAGCAGATTGTTTCAAGTCAATGTGTGTTGTGGTGGTGTTGTTGGTGATAAAAGTTGGAGCAGGGGGGGGGTATTTATTATTTGATAGTTGGTGGATAAACTAAGATTGAATGAATGAATAGAACAAATAAAAATAAAGCTCCCTCCTCAGTTGTGTGGTGCTGCTGCTAAGCTTATGGTGATGCTTCAACTTATTCAACTTGGAAATTTTTCACTTGGTAGTGGCAAACTTAATTGTATTTATACCTCCAAAGCATAAACAGCTGGTCAACAAGCTTCGCTAGCCACTAGCCACCAAGAAAACAAACAACTATGCATGCTGTCCTTACATGATAACAAAAAACACAATGTCCCCTGACTTAGCTGTGCATCGATAAGACAATCGAAGTCTCTCAGCCAGCATTATAGACGCTTTTAACAGGCTAAAACTCGCTCTAAGCTGTGTTAATTTCACTAATCCGGTTGCAATGGCTGGTTGCAAATGTGAAACTTGTAAAATTGCTGGTTGTTTGCGGTACGCGCCACACTTCAATGTAAAAGCCGTTCGGTTATAACTTGTTGTTGCATAGACGTTGCCATGCAACGACCGATCATTTTTGAGACTTAACGAAGCACCAGGGTGTTACTCTCAGCTCAGATATGCTGGTTTGCGTCAGGTTCAGGTCTCGATTTTCATTATTTTACAAATAAATAAAGTGATAGTTAGTGCGAAAATATAGTAGTTGTAGGCAAAACTTGTGAGAAACCAGTTTTATTTAAAGAGTTTGGGAGGTGGCAACCTTAAAACCACCTCCAGTACCACCAGCAACTGTTCTACAACTCAGCCGACTGCCAGCCAGCAAATGGCGGTTCATTTTCACATTCAGCTGAATTTCTTCAATTTTATCAAAAATTTCTTCATTTTTTATAAAATTTTCTTCAAATAAAATACAAAAACACAAATTTGTAGAAAAAATGAATTTTTAACTAAGAAATAACAAAACTTTCAAGCAATTTTCCTGTCCAAAGAAAATCGCAGAGGTTCCAGCTACGTGCGCAGACTAACTAAAAGCTTTGGAACTGCCACGCTGACTGGTTGGCACGCAGCTTTGACGATTTCAACGCTATTTTGAAAGCTGTCTGTTTACCTGCAATTGTTTGTTTACTTTTTTTGAATAACTCATCAAGTTTTACTACACCACCCCACCAAAGACACCGCAAATAGCACCACAGGCCACTTGAATTACCACTCAGCTTTACCTGATAGCGAAATGTCGTCAGAAAAACACCAGAAAAGACCATTTTCAAGACCCCATAATAATGGCGGTGCCTACTCTTCTATGAATTCCTCATTTAGTAGGCAAAGGCCCAGTTCAGCATCAGATGAATACAACTCTTCAAGACCATTCTACCACAGAAATTACTCGGGGAGTCGATACGAACCTGCTGCAGGCTCAAATTCCAATTCGTCTAACGTATCACAACAGCACAACTCGGCCAACCCAAGCACAGCAGCGCCTTCCTCCTCTTCTGTGAACGGGGGAGGCACTAGCGGGAGCGGCTTCAGACGTTATGACGGATATAACCCTAGCTATAAGCAGAGTTACAATTCCAGCTATTATAGAGGAGGCAGAGGTGGTTACTCAAGATATAACTCATCCTCCTCAGGTGGGTACATAAGAAGCAGTAATAGCCAGTACAACCAAGGAAGATCTAATAGTGGAGGCTCTTCGTACAATTTCTACGATGATAGAAGAAAAAGCTCTTATAGTTATGAGGAACATCAAACCAACAGCAATAATTCTTCTTCTGCTTACTATAGAGGCAATTTCCAAAAAAAGCCAACAAACTCCTCAGACATAGAGAGACCGGAGAGATCTGAAAAATCTGAAAAACCAGAAAAATCAGAGAGCCCGGTGGATCCAAATTCAACTAGCATAACATCAAGTCAAACAACTAAAACTAGACCTTCCTTGATACCCAGTAACTTTAAGAGTGAAGATGAAGAGGAAGAAGAAACTAATGATAATGAAGCTAATGATGATAAAGGGAATAAAGAGGAAAAAGAGGAAGAAGAAGAAGACGACGACGACGACGATGATGATTACAACATTAAAAACACCAAGTCAAAAGAAGAAATTGAAAAAGAAATTGAAATCATCAATCAGTCTGCTATAGATAATGACGTTGTTATGAAAGATATTCAAGAAGAAGAGGCAAAACTGGAAAAACAGAAACATCAAGAACAAATTGAAGAAGAAGAACTTGAAAGTTCGTATTCTCCTCAGATGAATCCAGTTGATGTAAAACCCCAAGCGATAGGACCAGCAGAAGCATCAAAATTACAAGAAACTGAAACCGAAACTGATACCGAAACCAAGGAAGATATAGATATAGAGCCAGAAATTGAGGTTGATGATGCGGCTGAGGTTAAAATGGAGGTTGATTCTAGAGAAACCGAAGTTAAAGAAGAAGTAATATCAAAAGCAATGCAACCATTAAACGAATTGAATGAGTGTATCTTTCCAATGAAAAAGATAGAATACAGAATTTGGGAACTGAAAAATCATAAAAGAATTGACTATATGAAAAAATTGCCCTACTTATTGAAGTCACCAATTAAAGACTTTAGTGATTATCCATTTTATGAAAGAAATTTTCTGATTCATGAACAAACGTTCAAAACCACGCTTTTTAACTCTTTAAAGATAATCAACACAAAGACTAATGAATTGAAAAAGTATAATCTGGAAAAATACGAATCAACAAAAGCTAAATGGAATGAAAGATGTGAATTGATGAATCAACAGTTGAACGAAATCTACTCAAATGAGAATTTAAATAATGGTGATTCAGAAACTAATGCCAATAAAAGTACAGATACTTCGAATAATGGTCCAGAACAGTCAGATGATAGTTTTAACACACAACCACCGCCTTTACAATCGAGAAGATCACGCCATGGTGATGCAGTTGGATCAGAAGCTGAGTTTTTAGAAATTCTACAAAAATTAGAAAAAGAAAAAGAGAAAGATCCTTTATACAGAGCAGAAAAAGTCAGTGCAAAGATTCCAGAACTTATATTGAATCCAATTGAAAGAAATATGAAACTGATGAATTTGAATAATCTTGTCTTAGATAAAAAGGAATGGTCAAAAAGAATATTTAGTGATCCAATTGATAATTTTACGCAACGTGAACATGAGCTATTTTGTGAAGCATTTATGTCATATCCTAAAAAATTTGGGAAAATTTCCAATGCAATGGGTGGGTTGAGAAGTCCAAGAGAATGTGTCTTACATTATTATAGAACCAAAAAGACAAAGACTGATTATAAACAACTACTTGCTTTGAAGAAGAAAAGAAACTCAAAGGCCAACAAAACAGCTGCACGTCGTGGTGCCAAATCAAAAGGTTCTTCTGGTACGTCGGCTGGTGCAACCACTGTGAATAACAACGCAACAACATCCAGCACAGCTACACCGACTTCTACTGAAGAAACAAACGAAACTCAAAATGAAGTTCGCGAAGATGAGATTAGACTTGAAGACTTGAAACCGAAGGATGCGGAAGAATACGAGGAGTTTTATACTGATACTGGACGTCGTCGCAGAGCTGCTGCGCCTGTGTTTGATTCGTTAGAGAAGGATAAGGCGCATCATCAACAACCAGAACAACCAGAACCAGAACCACATGCACAACCACCACTATCACAAGAGACAATTGACGAGGCGTCCAAAAAACATCCATTGGAAGAAATTGGCTCAGTGAAGGAAGAGACCTTCAAAGAAGGCGGTGGGGACGTTGTTGATGGGGAAAATGAAACTAGCAAGCAGCAGCAGAAGATTCGTAAGAAGTATAAAGTTGGTAAGAAGAAGGAAGAGGTTATAAATGGAGTTGGAGTCATCAACGAGGAAGAAGAGATTGGTAAAAGAGCAATCACCAGCTACTGGAGTATCAAAGATGTACAAAGATTTGCAGAACTATTGAAAGAATATGGCACGCAGTGGGACTTGATTTCTCAGAAGCTCTCTACCAAAAGTGTTACAATGGTGCGTAACTATTTTCAGAAGAATGCGGACAACCACGGCTGGAGAGAGTTAGCGGAATCTGCTAACGGGAGTGTGCTGGAACGACAAGCTGCCCAGCAGTTTGCGCAACAGGCACAAAGTTTACAGGCGGATGGTAGTAAGGCTGTGGAGCCTGAGACAGTAGCAGCAGAGACACATAAGAACCCACCGTTAGGGTTTTTCACGTTGCATGACAATATTCCAAGCAATATTTCGAACTCGTCTACACCTGCGCCTGCTCCGGTACCGGCAGCAGTGACAACGCCAGCAGCAACAGCAGCAGCTCTAGTACCTACGCAGCAGGCCGAACTGCCTCCACCAGCACTCAAACATGAACTGCCGGTGATGAAGAGGTTTGCCACGAATACCGCAGCAGCCACCCCGACAGCCAATGACACCATAGACGAGGAGGCGGATCTTACTGTTGACCAGCCCCAAGATCACTCGCCTCCTCCGCAGCCCTTCAAATCAGGTGCGTTCTCCATCACCAGCTTGCTGAACCCTGAGGCTGCGAAAAAGCAGCCTCCACCACAGACACAGCCGGCACAGCCGCAGATCATGTTCAACCCGCTTGACGCACTTGCTGCAGCTGCAGAAGAGTCCATCTCACGCTAATTTATGATATCTGTATGTCACGTGTAACTGATTGTCCTTGCGGAGAGTCGAACTGCCGCCTAAACCCCGACATCTCTTTTGGCAGACTCAAACCGCGGCTCTTTACTATAATACCCTATGAAAGCAGTAAGTGAATGTAGGCTCTTTACCATAATACCCTATGAAGGCAGTAAGCTCTGCTTTAAGAGCGCTTATGTACATCACGACAATTGTAACCCTATTACTAGCAATACCAAAAGTGATGTCTGCCAGTCAGTTGAAGAGCGAATAGTCTTCCAGCCAAGTGCTAACACCTGGTACCAACCAGAAAGCTTTATCAAACAAGTAGAGCTGAGCTGGTGCAAAAGTAAACACCATATCGCATACTACGAGTAAAGAAGGATTTGAACCCAGATGTTTCAGAATATGAAGCACTGACATGTGCTAAGTCAAGTATTAAACTCGTCCATTTCTAACGATGGACTGATAGCGGGTGAGTCAGAACCTTTAGCATGCACAGTAGTGGTGCAAACAGGCTGCTCAACGCTATTTGGCCACCACATTGGGAAAAAAGTGCCGCTGGCGGTGCCACTCGTGGCTTGGTGGAGAGTCGAACCGCCGCACGCGAAAATTTCTCCTATTTCTCACAAGTGAATAAAAACTGACGCGCCCAAAATTGCTCACTAACCAACTTCACTCACTGACACCACTCACTCGCTTACAAGATGCAAAGCTTACTGTCAGTGCAGGTGCCTACTGTGGACACGCCGTTCGGGGTCAAGCTGTGGCCCATCTTCAACTATGTGGCCGCTGCAGTGACACGCGGCCGATTTGTGCCTGATGAATTCCAGTTTATTCCTGGCGAAACCACCCTGTCCACGCTGGGCCCGGTCCTGTGTGCGATTGGGCTGTACTACGCGGTCATCTTTGGGGGCCAGACTGTGTTCAGCAAGCTCAACCTGGCGCCATGGAAGCTCAAATACCTGTTCCAGCTGCACAATTTGGTGCTGACTGCCATCTCGCTGAGTCTGCTGCTGCTGATGGCAGAGCAGCTCGTGCCTATGATCTACCGCCACGGGCTGTTCTACTCCATCTGCAACCAGGAGGCGTGGACCCAGAAAATGGTGGTGCTGTACTATATGAACTACCTGACCAAATACTTGGAGTTTGTGGACACTGCGTTCCTGGTTGTCAAGCGCAAGAAGATCATCTTCTTGCACAGCTACCACCACGGGGCAACCGCTCTGCTGTGCTACACACAGCTGGTGGGTAAGACGTCCATCAGCTGGCTCGTCATCTCCATGAACCTGGCTGTCCATGTCATCATGTACTGGTACTACTTCCTAGCTGCCAGAGGCATCCGTGTCTGGTGGAAGCAGTGGATCACCAACTTCCAGATCCTCCAGTTCATCTTCGACTTGGTGTTCATCTACTACGCAGCCTTCATCAAGGTCAGACACGACTACAGGCTGTTTGGATGTACCTCGGCCGACGTCTGCCTCAACTGTGTCGGGTCCAACGTGGCCACCTGGGCCGGCCTGTCCATCATCTCGTCCTACCTCGTGCTCTTTATTGCCTTCTACATTGACATCTACGTCAAGAAGGGCAAGAAGGCCAAGGTTATCAAGAGAGTTGGCGGCTTTGGTGCCAAAGTCAACGAGTACGTCAACATCGACATCAAGAACGTTGACACTCCATCCCCATCGCCTGCTCCTGGCATCAGAAAGAGAAAAGCATAGCCAGACATTGTCAATACACCCATTATTTACCTGCCGTAGTTATCTGCCTAGTGCCATGTAATGTTATCGACAATGACGAACATAGTGTGTAACACGTATGTAACAGGCCTGTCTAGCAAGGTGATGAATACAGTACAAATATACAACCAGCTAGAAGGCAGTGTGATAGTACAGAAGCAGTATGATAATGTAAGGAGTTAGATATTACCTGATAAGTATAGCATGACGGGTGTATGATGTGATACTTAGTATGGAAGGTTGTATGACCTTGAAAGAATATCACGGCACTGTATGGTACTGGTAAATACAGTATAGAAGGCTGTAGGTTACCAGTACAGTACGGTATGGCAATGGTATAGCACCAGTACACTACTGTATGACATGCTAAATAGTGTAGCACTAGTACAATATGACATGATAAATGGTGTAGTAGTATAGTATGGGCAGTCCTAATAGTATGAGGATATTCATACTATCGAAACGGGGCTGTTGATGATATAGTGTGGTACTAGCACAGTGTGGTACTAACAGCATATGATTTATACGTATAGCACAGTACTAGAAGTACAACGAGATGTATATAATGCTTATGATACGTATATAAATAGCTCAATATACCAATAGCACATGATAAGATACCTAGCATATACTTATCGTATAGTGACACCACGAAAAGCCAACACCTAAAGGACTTTCCAATAATCAGTTTAACATGACATGTACATAGTAGAGTTAAAGTAGGGCATGTATGTATTGTGTAAATGACATGTACATAGTAAATTAAAGTAGGGCATGTAATGTGTTGTGTAAATGACATGTACATAGTAAATTAAAGTAGGGCATGTAATGTATTGTGTACATGCTTTGTAACGCTATAGCACACATATATCAGTGATATGACACCTGCACTAGCAGATTGCAATGCCGTTCTATTCAGTCACTCTTAGCCACTCGTGCTATAACCCAGTGCTTGTACCACTGGCAATGACACCGCACCAGCACACGATGACCCAGACCTCACCACACCCTCTCCAAGCTCTAAAGCTACATTCTCAATTTCTATTAAGTTTCCACACCATCCAGCCTGGTAAAACTACTGGAGCCTCGACAGCAGCAGCTTGGACCGTTCCTGCGCCAGAGTGATGGACTTCTCCAGGTCCGGTAGGGACACTTCGCCTATTATACTGAGCGCCTTGAGCTGCTGGTCCTTCGCCACAGTCACCGAGATGAGCTTGTTGGCGCTAAACTCCTCCTCCTCACCCTCCAGGTCGCACAGCAGCACAGACTTCTGGCTCTCGCCGTCCACCTCCATTCTGTCTTGGTCCGGGACGGTTTCTACCGACTCCTCGTCCAGGTCAACCACCCCAAAACTCGACGTGAACCCTATCGCGTCCTCGTTCAGCTTCAGCGTCGTGTAGTTAATCGGGTCGCATATTATCTGGTACTGTTCGCGCACAGTCGAGAACTTACCATGCATTTTCACAGGAATCTTCACATCTGCTGCATTCTCGTCAATGTGGGCCCGTGGCAGCTTGGTGGTTTTCAGTGCTGACACCACAGCAGCCCACACAAGGTCAAATAGCGGGCCTGTTCTGCTGAAGACTTTGATATTCGCATACAGCACGTATTTCCATGCTCTTTTAGGTGTGAAGTTGAACTCGCTCAGCTCTTTGTCGTCCTTGTAGAACACCTTGGCCTCGCCATTGGCGTCAATGCTTCTTAGCCCAACATCTACTTTCAGCGAGTCCTCGTTGATAATCCCAGAATGCAAGAACACCTCGTACAGCTTCTGCGAGAGTATCATTTCCTCATTCGTCGGGTTCCCTACTCGTCCTCTCTCCACCTCCACTACTGGGTACACTGGCGCAAACTGACCCAGAATATCTTCCTCTTCATCCTCATCGTCTTTGCCAGAGTTAGCAGCGAAAACCGCATTGACTGCCTCTGCATCTTCATTGATCTTCTCGGCAGGCAAATCCTCCTCTATAATGCCCCCTGTAATCGTACAGATAGCCGTGGTTCTGCCAGACTTCACAACAGACGACCCAAGCACCTGCGAGTCCCTAACAAACTCGCCATCACTGTATCTGCTAAGCCCACCTTCGCCTATTTCAACACTTCTAAACTCCTCAAACTTCCTCAAGTTTGGTCTCAGCCCAATGGCTAAGTGTCTCTGCAGTGAAAGCTCCGGCGAGATTCTCGATAGAACCTCTGTAGGAAACGACATTGGCTTCAGGTCACTCCCAGGCTCACTCATTTTGCTGTCTGTGCTTTTTTCAGCTGCTTAAAAATATTTCATTATGAAAATAAAATTTTATTTGCACGGAGGAAATGGCAGACAAATTTAGGGGGTCCCTGCAGCCCTGGAAAATGGTGCTGGGAGAGCCCGTAAACTCTTCAGAACCTATGAACCATATGCTGCAATGTGGAAAGCTCCTGTTGCCCGTTGTCAGGCGCGAAAGAGGCCCAAACTCACAAATTCCGTCTTTTATGTGACCCGTAACAATCAGACTCAGAATTATCCGCCGGTGTTAACGCGGAGTTAATTTCCCACTGAAGTTCAAAGTAAATTCAAAAACTGAAATTCATTTTGTTCATTTCACTGAGCAGCAAACGGAAGCTGAGCAGCACGGAAGCAAAAGAGCAAAACATCCAAAAAGCAAAAAGCAAAAGCATAGCATCAAGGAGCAAATTGAGAGAAAAATGGTTCTATTTACAGTATTTGGCTCTCTAAACTATGACCTAGTGACGTTCACAGACAAAGTCCCACAAGGAGGTGAGACATACCAGGCAAACGCCTTTGAAACCCACATTGGGGGCAAGGGACTTAACCAGACAATTGCATTGGCAAAACTGAATCCTGACAAGCTGGAAAACCAAATAAGGATGATTGGAAATGTCGGTGACGATGCCTTTGGCAACGAGTTGATCAGCTCGTTGAAAGCACAGAACGTAAATGTTGACAATGTTAACATCAACAAGAACGAAACCAGTGGGGTTGCAGTCATTTTGGTTGAAGAATCAACTGGAGAAAACAGAATTCTAATCACTCCTGGGGCCAATGCTGAGACCAACTATGACAAACATCAACTGCTCAAGATGTTTAATGACAATGAAAATTCAAAGGAAGTTGTTATTTTCCAGCATGAGGTCCCTGGTACGATCAACACAATAAAATGGCTCAACAAGACATTCCCAAAGAAGGAAATCGTATACAATCCATCACCTTACCATAGCTATGCATCAGAAGTCATCTCACTGGTCGATACATTGATCGTCAATGAAAACGAATCGTTATCAATTGCAAAGGATATTTTGCCAGCTGATGAATTCAACACATTTAAACTGTTAACTGAACAAAATCCAGTTGATGGATTCAAAAAACTTGCAACTTCACTATTGAAAAAGATCAGACAGTCATACCAAAACACTGTTATAATAACTTTGGGATCATTGGGTGCAGTTTACACTTCATCAATTATTACATCACCAGAATTCATAAATTCAGTTAAAATTCAAAAAGTCGTTGACACAACCGGTGCTGGCGATACCTTCTTGGGCTCAATAACAACACAGATATATTCGGGTGTGGAACTTCCAAAGGCGATGAAGTTTTCAACCTTGGCTTCTTCTTTCGCTGTTCAGGAAAAAGGTGCATCAAACAGTATACCACACTATGAAAAGGTGGCCAGTGCTTTTTAGACTGACGGTGAACCTAAATATGTGGTTTTATCCGGTTGTAGACTAGAATATGATGAAGAGTCATCAGAACTTGACGAGTTCATATGTGAATCGTTATCTGATGGTTGTACCTGATCTGATAAAACTGTTTTATTTGAATTCCCTCGATTCAACAGTCTAATTTTACGTCTCGATTCCTCTTCATCATTACTGCCTCCAACATGAATCGTACTGGAAACCATACTATCGATTTCAACACTTCCCGATGATTCGTATCCATTTTCATCTTCGTCTTCATCATCTCCTTCTCCTTCAACTTCTCCGACAGTGCTATCTTGAAGCTCTTGGTCACTTTCGCCGCCATCTCTAGTGTCATCAAGTTCGTCATCTCCATCTTCATTTTCCTGGTAGAATTCCATCTGTTTCTTCAATCTATCAGCCTTTTCAGCTTCTGCCCTAGCTCTTGACTCATTAATCAATTTTCTTAACTTATCACCACCTAAAACTTCATCGCTTCTTTTTCTATAGAACAACAAATAAGCAGCTCCTGATATGGATTTCTCAGGTGAGGAGTCTGAAACTCTTGAGTCATCAAAATAGTACCACTTATTATCAACGACATTCTTGACATATGAAGTGTAATGCCCTCCACCTAATCCTCCATAATGATTGTCAACCGCAAACAAATCATATATGTTTCCATCTTTATTTTCAATATTAGAAATATATTCTGACATATCCAGTCCTTCAATTGGGAAATCAACAACTGCATCAATTTTATCACTGAAACTTCTTTGATTTTCAAATCTTTTCAAATGAATAGTAAGTATATCAGGTGTTTTCCATATTTCAATCTGCTTAGAAGCTTGGCGATGTTCTTTACAATTAGAACAATACCACAGATCTTCTTCACCTAAAATTTCAGTTTTTGAAAACATTTTTAGACAATCACCTAATGTTATTTTAGAATTCTTTTGTTCTAGTCTTTTTCTTTCTTGTTCTTCAACTTCCTCATTGACAAGTTTTTCAGGTTTTGACCACGTCTCAATTCCACCATCTTCTTCGGATTCCAATCCTGAAAAAAATATATCAAAACTTTCTGGACTCCATTCACAAACAATCGCATTATATTTGTTGATTAGATATTCTTTATCAGTTGAAAGTGGTACACCAGTATCTGAAACACAATTACCAATGGCACTTTGAATTGATGTATCTAAACTGATTGAAACCGAGTCTTCAACTTCGTCATCTCTGTGATCATTTTCATCATCAATCACAATGACAGAGCTTGGTGAATTTGGTTCATTCTGTCTCTGTTGTAAAGCTTCTTCCGTCTCTTTGTTCTGTTTCACATCTTCCTGAGATTGATCCTCATCAATGTCATCAAACTTCTTGCCATACAAATAATATGATTTTTTACAATCACTTAATCTGTCTAATAAATCAGGCAAGCCCTTTAAATTATTGCGACTTATCGGCATCCAAACCTTATCATCAAAGTTATCATTATCGTTTTCAGAATACGGGTAGAATCTTTTCTTTCTTTTAGTTTCTCTTGAACTTTCGAATAACTTCAAATTGAATGCATAATCGATTGAAATATCAGGATTTGCTAGCGAGATATCAGAATCATAACCATCTCTTTCATCATTATCAGACTCTTCTTGTGCTTCTAGTGAATCGACTTCTAAGGACTTTTTTATCGCTGAACAGTTCAACAATGGGAAATCTTTTGCTTTGAAATGTTTTGACTCAGCATTTGAGCGGACTTTTGAGAAGTACTTGAAAGTTGATAATTGTTCATATTTTTGTTCAATTTTCATTCTAATTGTACCAATAGATTTTCTTCCCTTTTCATTCAAAGTTATGAAGAATGGATATGCAAAAGGCTGTGGAATACCATCAGGTGTTAAAATTGTATTTAAGACTGGGACAATTAAATCATCTTCTTCATGAGGAATTTCGTACATCATGATTATATCATTATTTGATATCAGATCAGATATTGGTAAATAAGCAGATCCTGAATCAGTTTCAAAGTTTTTATAAAATTGATAGTTAAAAATCTCTGCAGTAATTAAATATTGAGCATTCAAATTCAATTTTTCTGCAATATAATTCTTTAAAGCTTGATAAGTTGAGGTTTTTGGCAATTCAACTTTAAATGATTTAATTGAGCCAGTTGATAAAAACAATAAGATTTCTCCTGACCAGAAGTTTTCCACAGGTAACGGTAACGTTAGATCGTTAAATGGATCAAAAGTAATTGAAATTTTTGAGCATTCGGGACATATCAATGTTGATTTATAAAGACCAACAAACAGATCCAGAATTATTGAATCATTTCTCAATTTGTGTTGGCTCCATGAGTTTTCTGCTAGCTTTTTGATTTCATTAAAGTTATTTGCAAATTTTTCATCCAATTCAGGTTTTTCTGTTAATGGCTTTTTAATGATTCTATTCAAATCTTCATGTAACCCATCTAATAAAAACGCTAAAAACTCCTGTGAATCTTGTTGATGGTAATCTGCAAACATTGAATTGAAATGGCCAATTGTCTGTTTGAAGTCTCTTGGTACAATTGAATTTGTTATTGAGATTCTATCATCAAATAGATTATGAATTAATTTGGCAAAGCTTGTAGCAACTTTACCTCCCATTCCCAATGGATTTTCTGTATTTAGTTCTTGTTTATATGAATCATAAAGAAAATAATGAATCAATTCTGGGATATGGACAAGACATTGTAATGCTGAATTCATATAACAAGTGTTACCTAAGTTTTGTAAACCGATTGTACCAATCGACTTCACTAGCGGGAAATGCTTAAAGTAAAATGATGGCCAATAGTTGAATGTGTTTGACAGAGCTGATGCATCTCCATTAATGTGCTTCTTTTTTCTTGAGTTCAGAACTCTTTCCTCGATAATTATATGGTAATTCGGCGTTAGTTTTGTTTGCTTGAGTTTCAGGTTAAAATGCTCCTTTTTGATTAAAAACTTATCCTTCAAGTCCATAAATGTTGAAGGTGTAATCTCATAAGGTAGGTAGTCTAAGTTGTCGTCGTTTGCCACCCAGATCCTGTAATTTTTCAGGGAATCTAAATCATCATTCGAACATAGCGGTTTTTTTTTCAATGTCTTGATTGCAGATATGAGCACTTTGTAGCAACTATCTAAGCACGATACTGCAAAAAATGGTAAAGTTGGGTTTCTATAATTGTAGTGATTATAGTAGTTATGACTCTGTGTTGAATTGTTTTCAACACTTAAATGATGCAATTTGAACGAAGGCTTCAAAAATTCTGGAATAAGTTGGCCTTGGCTTTCGATTAGATAAGTAGATACTGGAATACAGTTCTTTTCTAGCCCGTACCAATCGACTAATTGGAAAAACACATCTGAGCAAATTGCAATGTAAGGGTCCTCATTGATATTATTGAACGATCCATTCAAAGACAGAATGTTCGCGGTTGAAATTGGACCCAGTGTTTGTGCATCAGAGTCTGTATTTTGAAACCGCTCGTACCAATCTTTAGGTATAACATACACTATTGTTCCTTCTGTTAAATTATTCTGATTTTCAATCAGTTTGCTAATAATATCTCTTTGTTCTGCAATATTTGGCACTAGCTTCTGTTCTATTGTCCCCACTACCGACTGCACAATCTCCTGGGACTCAACCGCCGGCGTCTCGAGCTTTACTGGCATATCTTTTGTCATATTTTGTGCACCAACCAAAACTGCAATTTTGAACTCCTAACAGTCTTAAAAAACGTGCCTTCTGTCCAAACAACTGGCTGAACGCACACAAGCAGCAAGCTTTCTACCTGAAGACACCTGTCTAAACAACAATTTTCCTACTAATGGACCGCGGAAATTGCTGCTCTTTTATCTGAAAAATCTCAAGATTTCAAAGCTTTTGGAAATTTTTGTCAAAGTAGCAGAAAAACCAAAAAAAAAAAAACTAAAAACTGTATTTCAATTGTTCCGCGCACACTTTTGGTGTCAATTTTTTAGTTATGCAGCATTTAAACCTGACAGTGTTAAAAACTCTACAGAAACGGTGTAAAAGGGGACGTGAAACATTGCTAAAGTACAGAAATCATGCTATAAAACAAAAGAAACAAAAACGGTTATGCGACGGATTTGATGATTCCATAACCAAGAGTGATAATCACAAGGTATGCGATAAAACTTGCAGGAACACCTCTAGTGATGAATGTAGTGACGTTCAGATATCTTGCTCCCAGCTCATCAGTCATGGAAATTGCAGTAACATTAGGGAAACCAGATGATGCCAGCCCCATACCACAGGAAGATATCAATGCAGAGCCAAAGATTAGAATTGTTGCGGCATTTGATCCAGGTAATGAGTCACCAATTTCTTGAACCAGTGGGATGATGATAATTGCTGAAACTGTATGTGAGACAAAAGTACCAATGACCAACATCAGAATACCGAAAATCATCAAAATGACAAAGATGTTATAGTTGACAATCTTCTTTTCTAAAGCCATAGCAATGGTTGATAATAAACCTGATGATGACACAGCTTTACCCAAGGCCAACGAACCCATAGCCAGTAAAACAATACTCCATGGGAAATTGTTTACATCGGAAGTTGATAGAAGCCCGGTACCAAACAACAACACAATAGGTATAACTGAGATTTCACCTGCATCACCAAAAAACTCCATTTTTGTCAAGACACACCAAAAGATGATAGTGATTAATGAAACAAAACAAACGTACCATTGCTTGATTGTGAATTTGTCTTTGATTGGCTTGTATTTCATGACTTTGGCCTTTGACACATCAAAGGTGAGAATTAATAGCAACCAAATCAATACCGTTGCAACAATTGAAACTGGAATTGCCACAGCCAACCATTGACCCCAACCAATACCGTATTGACCCAAATAAGTCATGGCCACAATATTTTGTGGTGAAGAGATTGGTGATGACATACCTGCGACATTAGATGCTAGTGCAATACCTAAAATCAAGGCTTTTGCAAATGGTTCATCAACTGTTAAAGTTCTCAGGACACCTTGAATCAAACTGTAACACAGCACAGGAGTTGCAACATTTGAAATCCACATTGCTAAAAACAATGAAACTCCCATAACCGATAATAGAATATTTCTAGGTTTGGTACCTGAGAATGCTAGTATATAACTTGCTAAAACTTTTGCAACATTATATTTGGATAAAGCTGCAGCTAAAGTGAACCCACCAACTAAAACCATGATAGTTGAGGACCACATTTGTGATAAGACAAATGATGAAGCTTTAGAAGCCGTCATGACATGTCCTTTATCGTCCTTTACCACTCTAAACAAAACACATAATAATGGACATAACATTGCTGTAACAAATAGAGGAATTGCCTCAGTTGCCCATAACAATGCAACACATGCTAATAAAGCCATACATCTATGCTGTGCTTCATCATTGAACGTTTTAACACCAAGCAAAATGGCTGTTATTGCAATAATTATAAACAACTTATAAAATCTTGATGTATTTATGAATTTTGGTAGTTTGAAATATTGAAGTTGAGTGAAACCTAAGTTGATATTGAATGGTAGTTTCCATTGATAAAATTCCAGGTTGAAGAGTTCATTATTGTTTAGGTTTGCCTCAGCTTTGACATCTCCAACTTTAGCTTCTAGACCAATCATATCTTTCCAAACTGTGTTTCTTTCCCAAACAATTTGTTCTCTTAAGAATGATTTTAATTCAGCTTTACAAGCTGGTAAATTATCTAATTGACCAGTTAACGATCCATAAACTTCAACTAAGTTAGTGATTTTAACATCTAAATGACGGATTGTATTGTGATTAAAAATATGGCAGTATTTGAAAAACTTATTGTTATCAAAAAGCTCTTGCTTGATGTGTGTGTTTAATGATTTATCGAATTTCTTTGTAATTTTACTGAACCCCAATTTATTAAGTTCGATGAAAGATTTCAACTGACATAAATCGACGTAAAGTTGTGTAGTTCTTTTCTTTAAAGTGATGATTTTTTGTGATTTGATATTGACATCAAATTCATTTAATAGAGCGTTATGTTCATCACTAAAGATATTTTCCTCTTCTTCGTCAAGCTCGTCTTCATCTTCTTCTGCATTTTTAGTTTCATCATCTGCACCAGCAAAGTTATCTGAGTCGTTTGATGAGCCTTCTTGAACAACTTCATGGTGTTTTTCAATTTGAAAGTTGAGTGGTTCAGCAACTTCTAATAGTGCTTTATTTGTAGAAGATTTGTTTGATAATATACTGTGATCTTCATTCAAGAATTTATCGGTGATATGAACTTTTGATGATTCTAAATCATTAATGAGATTGTTGTAGCTTGTAGTTAACTGGGCTTCTTTCAATTTATAGAAATCATCAATTTTAGCCAACTCGGTCTTTAAGTAGCCAATAAAAATTTGAGCCGGACCTTCCCAGTTCATGGATTCGATTTCATCATCTTCGTCATCATCATAGCCATTTGATTTTCTATCAGCTGATTCAGAGCCTGACAAATTACTCAGCTCAAATGAATTAGCCACAAACGAATCATTTTTTTTCAGTTTTGAGTTGATATTACTGAATAGATTTTTTGAGCTTTTTCTGATATCCAAGCCCGAAGAAGATGAAGATGATTTTGCATTGTTTTCATCACTTGATGATCTGAATTGTTTCGCAATTTTGTTGTGGAAAAACCTTATATATTGATTTTTATTGTTCTCATCTTCATGTTCTGGGTTATTTGCACCACTTAGCTTTTCCAGCTCTTCAGCTTGTAATGCATATACAATCTTTTTCAAGTTTGCATAATTGATGTAGTGATTCTGCCATTCTGGAACAGAATTGTACTGTAGGGACAGTTCAAATTTCATTTACCTGATGTTTGATTTCTTTTCTTTATTGAAAAAAAAACTTGAATGCTTTATTATGTTGGTTGTTCTTAAGGTGAATCGAATAGCTGAATGAAGTAGAGAAGATTTAATAAATAAAAACACTCTTTTCTTTTTCTCTCTCTAAGTGAAAATTTTAACTTTCTGGTACTTTAATGTGTCAGAATTCTCAATTTCCGGTATATTTCAAGTGTAACGCTCGATTAATTGTAAATGTTGGCAGTGAAATATGCACACCTTTTGAAAGTTTTATTAAAACAGGAAAAGCTCACACGACTAGTATATTTGTAAAAGAAAAAAGGGAATGCTCACACGACATGTTTCTTCATTGGCAAATTTTAATTAATTTAATACAGCTTAGTCAGCTTTATTAGTGAATATTATGTCAGAAAGCGACAGAAAAAACTACCGGATTCGGCAAATTCCCGTGTTGGGCGCCAATTTGAGACCCACGTGGGTTTCCCGGCCGCATGAAACGGTCTTGTTTTTGCTTGACTTTGTCTACAGTGGCGGTATTGCGATGCGGGCAAAACACGCGCTCTCGGCGTGCCGTCACGAGTCTCATGGTGCAATCCACATCTCGCTACGGGCATCACCAAGCTGAGCCGTTGGGTGAACCTGGCAACGTTTGACCGTTTATGCAGGTGCATGCCGGTGGCGGGGGCATTCATGCAGGAAAAGCTTATTGGGCAAGAGAAGTTGCATTTTTAGCGAGTTGAAGGATTTGCTTCTGGATGCTTTGGGGCTAAGTGTGGGTTGATCCTGTGTGATCTGACTGCAGCAAGGACCCAGTAGTGGCCCCAGGCAGTGTGGGCGACTCTATATAATAGCTTTGTTTCAATTTGTCAAGGGCCTCCACGTTGCCCGGAATTTACCGCTTTCGGTAATCCTACTCAATCTCAATTTAAACCCTTTTCAGAAAACATAAACAAAAAGCACCCTCGGAACTGGCTTTTTGTGAATGTTTCAAAATTAAAATTATTTTGATATGAAGCTAAAAATAAATAAAAGTACTAAAATTAAAAATAAAAAAATTCAAGAAAATCATTAACTTTAGCGTTAATATGACAAGTGAGATGAACGAGATCTCACCTTTCCCACTCGTCACAAGCCCGGGCTCGAAGAGAAACACCAAAAATCTATCCTTACAACTGAAATCACCTCACACAAATGCAATCAGTGATAAGCAGCATAATAGTAATGATAACCTTAATAACATTGGCATGAATAGCCTCAACATGAGCGGTGGCAGCGTACCGTCTCCACAGGAAGGCCAATCAGTAGGGGCCGGAGCCACAGCATGTGCTTCCTCGCTGAAATCCCCAGCCAGCATATCCCACTTCACTGACACAAGCCACACAAGACTGTACAGACACCCATCACTGTCTAAAGTGCACAGCTCGCAGGAAAACGGCAGCACGATGAGCAGATCCCTAAGCAGGAGAAGAACAACAGCGGCGGGCATCGCACCCCTATCACTTAGCATACCTACAGACACAGAAACATGTAAACCGTCATCACTGTCACTATCGTCGTCGTCCATGTCGTCGAGCTCAACCAAGCTGTCCTCCTCCAGCCCTATCTCCTCCAGCCCTATCATGATATCCAATACCCCGTTGTTCTCAAAGAACTCGTCCTCCAATTCCGTCAAGACATTACAGTACGACGAGTCTCCTACTCCTTATACCAATGGCAACTGCAGTGCCAGCACCTGCCACAGCACCAACCCCAGCACGCTCAAGGCGCAGACCCTGGTGAGCAACCTGTCGCCCATCACGGGCAAGGCAGATGAGAAGAAGAGTTCGTACCCACACGGCCCAATCTGTGTTTTCAAGCCCAACTTGTACCTGTACTCGGAGCCCACGCTGTCCCAGATAGACTCGTTCGACGTTATAATCAACGTTGCGAAGGAGCTGCCGCAGCTCACACCATCAAACTCTGACAAGACAAAGTATTACTACATACCGTGGACGCATACCTCGAAAATATGCAAAGATCTCCCCAAGCTGATAGGCCTGATCGAGGAGAATCTGGCGCTTAACAAGAAGATCTTGATCCACTGCCAGTGTGGGGTGAGCCGGTCCGCTTCACTGATTGTGGCGTTTTTCATGAAGTACAACCACTCCAATTTGAACGATTCATACAACTTGCTGAAGGTGAATGCTCCCGACATCAGCCCCAACATGAGCCTTATTTTCCAGCTGATGGAGTGGGGCGAGATCATAGGCGTTAACTAGCATTACCGAGTTCCATTACTGCATTTCCTTTCCACGTTCCACGACACTCTCACTTCAGCTGCCTTCAACTGTTTCAGCTGTTTAGCTTTAGCTGTTTTCACCGGTGCTAGCATCACAGAGTGTTGTGTTGTTTCAGTTGGTGCTAGCATCACAGAGTGTTGTGTTGTTTCAGTTGGTGCTAGCATCACAGAGTGTTGTGTTGTTTCAGTTGGTGCTAGCATCACAGAGTGTTGTGTTGTTTCAGTTGGTGCCCGGGGCGGGACCGATCTTGTGCTGCTCGCAGAAGGTGACCATGCGCTTCACGCAGGTTATCCACTTGCGGGTGGTCTCGTCCAGCATGATGTTGGCCTTGCCGTCCATAATCTTGGTGTCGCGGCTTCTGGCGTGGATGCTCACCGACACCACACCGATGGGCCAGGCCACGTTGCCGATGCTCAGCTTCATATACGACTCTGTGGCCTTGATGTAGTTTTTCCTCTGCAAATAGTACAAAATGGTGAGCAGGGACACGAGCTGCTCGGCGTTCATCTCGCACTTGCGCAGCAGCACAAACATCGGCAGCATGTCCAGCTTGGTGTCCAGCAAAACACGGCATTTCTCTTCATCCTGGGCCACTATCTCGTGCCACTGGTGGAGAATGCTCTTCATGTACCGGTTGGCCTTCATGGACGACACGCCCGGGTTCAGGCTCTGGATTTCACCGAGGGAGATGTCCAGGTCCTGCTGTGTGTGCTGTGGGGCCTCACAGGCGTCCAGCTGCTGAATTGGCCGCTTCAAGCTCATCCCAAAGTGCTGTTTCTCGTATAAAATAATAAATCTGTGGCAAAAAAAAATAGGTTTGCAGGAAAAGAGCAACAGGCAGGCAGGGCACCGGATGGCATCGAACGAGGAGATTCTGGTGAAGCAGCAGGAGCAGGAGGACTCTGGGGACGAGTACCTGCCGGAGAACGAGCAGGTGGTGGACTCGAACGACGTGACGAACCTGAGCATTGGGCGCAACCTGGACCTGAACCTGGCAAAGAGCGACAGGAAGCTGTGGCTGATGCGGGTCCCCAAGTACCTGCTGGAGCGGTGGAACGCGGACGGCGGCAGCAGCTTCAATGGGCAGGTGATTGGGCAGATCAGGGCCAGAAAGCCTGCGAACGGGCAGCCGTTCGATATCAACAGCGCGCGGGAGCTGAAGCTGCAGCTGAACCCGGCAGACCAGCTGAACGAGGACGTGCCGCACGCGTACAACGTGCGGGTCAGCAAGCCCGTGGTGACGAACGAGTACGCGTTCACGGAGGAGAACCTGAACTTCAACAACTTCAACAACAACAGCACGCCAACGAGCAGCACGGGCCGGGCAGGGTACGTGAAGGGGGAGCAGCCGGTGGTGGACAAGGTGGAGATGGACGAGGGGGTGAACCGGGCGGCGAGCATAGAGCTGAAGCCGCTGAATGCGCGCGAAGAAGCGCTGCTGAAGCGCAGAAAGAGAAAGTTCAACCGGTACAAGAACGACGACGGCAGCAACAAGACGATTCCGTTCGTCAAGACCATCCCCAAGAAGACGGCGCTGGTGGGGCGCATCGTGCACGAGACCACGCTGCTGCCAGACCTGCGCGACCCGAACTACAACAAGATTCTCACCAAGAGAAAGAGCCTGCTGACCACCCCGGCCGCCTCAGCCGTCACCGTGCTGGACGAGATCCCGGGCGTCACCTTCAGCAAGTCGAGCTTCTCGCTCATCAAGACCAACGACAACTCCAAGTTCTTGAAGAACGCAACCAACGCAAAGCAGCACAAGCTCGCCAACAACGAGGGCCGTGCCATCAGAATGAACCAGAAGGACTTGTTCGACCTGCTCTTCAAGCTGTTTGACGAGTACGACTACTGGAGTCTCAAGGGGCTCAAGGAGCGAACCAGGCAGCCGGAAGTGTATTTGAAAGAGACGCTCGAGCAGATCGCCGTGCTCATCAAGAAGGGCCCCTACGCCCTCAAGTACTGCCTGAAGCGCGAGTACAAGGAGCTCAAGGACCAGGAGCGCGCAGAGAAGCTGGGCGGCCTTGACACCACCACTACAAACACCTCCAACAACCCGGACGACGACGACGACAACTCCGACGTTGAGATGGAGGATGTGGTGTGAGGCCTAACGACACCAAGCCTGACCTTAACCAATAAGCCTAACACTTCTTCCAGTATACTAATACACGAATATCGTATGCCAATACATGGAGACCAGTAGTGTGCCGTACACGAATACACCAGTAACCAGTGTGCCAATACACAAAGACACAGCATCTCAACAGATCTACTGTGTGATGCTAACACAACACCTAACAACACTTCTGCTTTTCCCTACTAACTACCTATACCAACGTATCAGGATTGATAGTAAACACAGCTCAACAAACCACCTATAGGCATCCTAATTGGTGCTTGGTATTGACTTTACAGTACTTATCACGGGAATGACAGAGGTACGACTCATTGCAAAGCTTACAGGACTGTGAGAGTAAGTGTAAGTCAGGTAAGTTACGTTAGGGTAGTGTTAGTGTTGTTCAGGACATTGTTCAGGACATAGTTAAGAACTTGGTTAGGACTTGGTTAGGACTTGGTTAGGGTAGTGTGTTCGGGTAACGTATTGGGGTGTTACGGTAACTTATTAGAGTGTTAAGTTAGGGTGTTGTGTTAGTGGTTACGGTGGTTTAGTAGTTTGTTAATGTAATGATATGTACTACGTAACTACGTTTTCTAAGAGAAGGTATAATCAGGCTATTAAAAGGTAGTGTAAGACTAGTGTCAGGACATGTTTAAGGCAAAGACTGGTGATTTCCTCTAAACTACTATCAGCTTTACCATGAGCAGATCTTGTATTGTCAGAAGTGAAAGGAAATCCATAACCTAGGTGCCAATCAAAAGCCTGTTAAACGTTTAATGGCCAGTCAATCTTGCCATTAATTACTCGTTATGCGCAGATAAATGATTACAGGACATCCTAAATTCATACCCCAACACAGATGCTTGTTCTCAACGAACTATACCACAAACTATACCCATACACCAATGTTCAAGATCTGCTGATGGCAAAACTCCTAACCCATCAAATAACACCAAACACCTGTTTCATAACACCACAATTGTCCAACGAAACAGCTTTTTTTAGCATGTTCAAGAACGAACCCAACCTCTTAGCTTCATATTATCACTACCTACCAACCCTCAACCCCCATATATTTCTCCTTAGCAGAACATCTTGTGCCTAAAATACATTAACACCAAATCTAACTTTTACCTTCACATATGAATTAACTTATCACGCGTGGCTTCATAGGCTACTCATTGATTACAGAATTTTGGTAGTGTTCAAAGCTACACACTTGAGCATTAAGCTACGCACTTTAACAGTAAGCTACGCAGTTTGACACTACGCACGCACTGATGCTGTACTCCCCAAGGTACGTTTGAGAAAGTTGAATAAGATGAGCAACTTTCAAGCATCTTTAATTGGTTAATATCTTCATAAATCAAAGTAGTTCCTTGAATAGCTCACCAGATGTTGCTTCTCTTTACAATCTGATATGGAATAAGCTTCATTTGCACTTGTTTTGATCTGTTTCCTGGCAGGGTAGATGGTACTTTCGGATAGGGTTGCCTGTTATAATGGCTAGGCCACTGAACATTAGTTCGTTGCTTCATAGATGTGCTTTCTAATCCGACTTCAGCTCAATGCTCAACCGGTCTGTAAGGAACCCCCTCATTGAAGGGCCTCCGTTGGTCTTTGGTTACGGTGCTCTTCCAAACGTTAAGCTTCAATGAAGTTATGGTGCATCGAGCCAATGTGAATTTCCTCGGTTGTCGCATAAAAGTCTTACAGTGCCAATGTCCATAGTGTTAAACGGTCAGGATGTAGCTGTGTGCCTTATTTAGCAGTGCACACTGCAGCATTTTGACACATGTTTCAGTTGAGGCGCATGAAACCTGAAAAAAAAATTGTGACTGCTTTTTTTTGCAACATCCAAACACCTCACTAAAAACCCACGCAGTTTTTCAGCGTGAAATTTCACGAAAATAAATTGAAAGCTTACTTCTTTTCAGTAATCACCAACAACTCAGTACAAAATGGCTCGTGAAATCAAAGACATCAAACAATTTGTTGAATTAGCAAGAAGAGCAGACGTCAAATCTGCATCTATCAAGACCAACACCAAAATCAACGCTGCTGGTAAGAAATTCAAACAAACTAAATTCAAAGTCAGAGGTTCAAAGAACTTGTACACTTTAGTTCTTAACGATGCTGAGAAGGCAAAGAAAGTTGTTCAAACTTTACCAACAACTTTAAAAGTCACAACTTTATAAGTTGCTAATTAGTTAATGGATATATCTTGGTTTAATTTATGTAAAGTTTTTGCATTATTATTTGTAATTGCTACCAGTGGGTCTACAGTGGGTGTTCATCAGTCATTATATTCCGTTCTGACATGAGTTCATCAGTATTTCATTCTGGCAATGTTTTCCAATTCTAGTCAAATTTGTCGTCGCTGTCACTGAAGGACACCTTTCTCATGGACGGCTTTGAGCTGCCCGAGTGTACGGAAGCTGCTGTTGAAGCAGACGACGTCTGTGGTGTCAGCAGCTGCTCGTTGGTGACTGTTTCCTCGTCAAACTTTATGCTTTTTCTCTTCTTTGTACTGCTGCTGGAGCCGGCTGATGGGTCGGTGGCCACTGACGTGCCCGACGCCTGCACTGTCTGCACCTGGGCTATCGACACGGGCTCGGCGTCGATCTTGACGGCGGTGTTGGTGACAACGGGCGTGCTGCTGGTTGCCCCGGTGCTCTTTACAGGTACCAGTTCTGCGGTTCTGATCCATCTTCTTCTTCTGGTGTACTTGGAGAAGGAGTCCTCGGTGGAGGGCTTCTTCCACGTGTTGTCGTAGTAGATGTATCCCTCGTCGGCTGATGGGTTGGCTGTGGTTTTAGGTTTTGTACTTGGTAGCTGCAATGCGCCGTCGTTGGTGAGGTCCAGACGCCAGGTCTTGTCGACCCACCTCCACACGAGGCCGGAGCCCTCCTCCGTCTCGGGCAGCTTGAACTTTTCTGGGGGCGAGCTCTCGTTGAGGAACTCATCAGTCCAGGCGGTTCTCTCGTAGCTGAGCAGGTTTGGAGTCCAGCCAATTCCGAGCCAGCGGCGCTGGTTCTCGTACAGCACGTACGTGAAAATGACGGGCTTGCCGTCCTGCGCAGTGAGGCTGTTAGAGGCAGAACCGTCGCTTTTCAGGCCAACTTTCTCGTTGACCTTCTGGACTGCGGCGAATATGCGCGAGTTCCTGTTGATGTTGATGCCGCCCAGGTCCAGGCCGGTCAGGTAGAAGGCGAGCAGTCGGACGAGGCGGAACCGCCACAGGATCTTGCGGGACACTCTGGAGAAGACAGAGTTGTATGTCAGGACATATATTCCGAGCATGAGCAGGATGGATCTGGGGGTGAAGACAAAGTAGGAGAAAACAATGTAGAGTGGGGACAGGAACACTGTGGTGAAGAGGAAGCGTTTGATGTCGTAGGAGGTGAGCTCGAGGGTGCTGATGGGCTGGAGCAGCATGTCGGACTTGATTGTGACGGCGGTAAGGAGCTGCACCACGTCGTCCAGCGTGGGCTTTGCCGCCACCTGCTGCTCGACGTGCTTGCTGAGCATGGCGTACGCCACCAGCACCGCCACCGCGAGCAGGTGCCCGAAGTACGTGATGATGCACTCAAAGTACAGCACCAGCGTGGCGTACACCGCCACCACCAGCACGCTCAGCCACGCATCGTCGCTGGTCCACGTCAGCACCCCCAGCACCTTGTCCAGGATAATGAAGTACGGGTACGCCTTGGTAAGCGCCTTGGACACCGTGGCTGGGGTCCGGGACAGCAGGGGCGACGCCTCCGTCCTGAGCTCGCCGCCGATTCTGCCTCCAGTCTCGCTGGTCCGCCCTGTGAAAGCCGCGTAAGTCTCTGCCGCACTGTCTTGCTGGCTCATACTGCTTGCTGGCTCGTTGCTCCGCTGTTTTATGCTGCTTGGCCGCTGTAATGTGCCTCCTTGTTGTTTGTTAGAAGGGAAAAGAAGTTTTTAGCACAAAAAATAAAAAATAAAAAATAAGATAAATTTGTTAGCTGTGGAGCAACATGTTCAAGAAGCGGACTGTGAAGAGCAACAAGCGGGTGCGGGAGGTGAGCGAGGCCGGGGAGGACGCTGGGGAGGACGCGGGCAGCAAGGTGGTGCGGCTGGGAGCCAAGGGCGGGCGCGCACAGGCGTTCAGCAGCGCGCACAGCGGGCCTGGTGACACCACTAGTGGCGGCAGCCCCAGCAGGGGCCTCACGTTACAGGACGAGGTCCAGCAGCACATCCAGTTCCAGAAGGAGACCGAGGCGATCACCGGGATCAAGATGAACGTGGCGTACCGGCACCCAAGGCACCGGGGCGCGGACTACAAGGAGGTTGAGATCTCTGAAGAGCAGCGGCAGCAGGAGGATAAGTACGACCGGATGCTGGCCAGCCGTGATACCAGCACGCTATCGAGGCCCAAGGAGGGCCCTGCCGAGGCCACAGTGAACGACGGGCTACAGAAGCTCTCGAGCGTCAAGTCCACCACAGTGTTTGACTTTGCCAGAGATATCTGTAAGGACTACCGGGACACGGGCTTCTGTGGGTACGGCGACTCGTGCAAGTTTGTACACGCGCGCGACGACTTCAAGGCGGGCTGGAAACTCAACACCGACTGGGACCTCAAGTCCAAGGAGGCCCACGACCTCGAGAAGAAGCTCAAGGACATCCCGTTCAAGTGTGTCCTGTGCAAAAAGCCGTACACAGACCCCATCAAGACCATCTGCAACCACTACTTCTGCGAGAACTGCTTCCTCAAGAGGAACGCAAAGACCCCCAATTGCTACATCTGCAACAAGAACACGAACGGTGTTGCCAAACCTGCAAAGGACTTGAATTTTTTGCTCAAGAAGCAGTGACTGCGTGGTTGTCGTTCATTCATTGCGTCTGTATTCCTGTCACCTTGGGTGACGATGAAGGTGAATGCTCACCCAGCCCTCACTTGCGTATACAACTCAGAACACTTTATTCTGTCCAGTTCCCTGTCAATATTGTCAGTGGGTTTTTGCATCCGGAGCAACACCTCTCTATAGCTCTCTAGAAAGTACAAGTTGTTGACGAAATCCACTTCGTCACTCCCAACACACCCATTGTTGGTTTTGTGCATATCAAAATACCCAAATTCGTTGGCTGCGCAACTCACCCAAACATCATTGTACTTATTGTACTTGGTGTAATAATTGTCAATCAGCTTGGTCCAGACTTTCAGATTCACATCATAGCTGAACACTTGGTTATCATCCAAATAAACCAACAGTAAGTCACACTTTTTATCATACTCCAAGTCCACAATCTTTTTGATCGTATTTGATTGAAATTTCTTCAAATCTTTAGCTATATCAATATCAAAATTCAAAATTGTCGAAACACTCAGCTTTTTAAATACCTTTTGGAATGTCTTGAAATTAAATGTATGAATTGAATAATCTTCTGTAAGAATCAACACAATTTCATCGTAGTTGGTCATAAACTGAATGTTTGATCCCAGCTCTAATTTAGGGAATAAAATCCTACCACTCATACTCAAACTTATAATACTCTTTGATTCAGTGCATAGAACCCAAAAATTGTCAAAATATCCCGTTATTGATATTACACGTTCTTTGATAAAATTTTCAAAAACCAACTCTCCATTTCTATGACATCTAACAACCGTTGGTTCCTCATCTTTGTCGTTTTCATAGTTAACTGCCTCTAAAATCATCAACTCGTGTCCCTTGGTTAGAATTTTACTAACAACAGCACTGTTTTCATAATAACAGTTTTTATTTGAAACAATAGAAAAGTTCTTTCTGTACTTTGGTCTTTTAGGAAATAGAAAATCTTCATCAATTTCAATTTCTTCCTCTTGTTCAATTTCATCATTATCAAACTCTTCAAATTCATGTTCTTCTTCGTTAGAAACCCGGTTATTAGTGTATCCGTTAACTGCGGTCTGAATACCAAATTTTGGTAATAGTGGATTCGTGATAGATATCTTGGCTTCCGATTTATCCTGATTTGTCTTCTTGGTTGTAACTGTTATATTTTTAAACTTGTCATTGGTATGCAACGTTGTAGATGAAACTGATAATAAAGTTGGTGCAACTCTTTTTTTACCATTCTTAACAACAACTTTATTCAGTTTAGTCTGCGGTCTTACTGCTGGTTGTGCTGGTTTAACAGAAGCTGAGGGTGCTGGTGGTGGAGGCGACGGTGTGGCCTTTTGAGGAGACGGCGGTTTAACATCAATGCTCAACAACCTATCCATGTGTTTCTCACTCAGAGTTTTTTGAAACTCTGCAGCCTTATCTTCCAGGATTAACTGCTCAGCACTTTCTGGGAAAACAACACTTTCTTTATCCACCCCGTACCTGTTTAAAATCTCTTCATTTTTCTCAGTTGGTATTGGAGAACCTAACTCATTGTTTTCAAATACAACAACGCTTACTGTACCATCTAATGAACTGACAAATAACGATAATCCATCGGGACTCCAACATAAATCAGTAATAGTCTTCAAGGAGAAGTCTTCTAAAATGACTATTGGGCTTGCTGAAATAGTGCTCCAGATAACCAAGTTTTTATCTTGCCCACCCGTTGCTAAAACACATGAAACAGTTTTGTCCTTTTTGCTGTTATTTGAAGTATTATCATTACCTGAATCGTGCTCGTATAAGACAGGTGAGAATGATACTACTTCACACGGCGTATCATGGCCTATTAAATTGATGTCTGTATCCCATGTACCTCTGTTTACAATGGCAACCGATGTAACTGGGCCATTTGTGGCATTTGGTACAGCAATATGCTGACCATCCGGAGACCAACTCATTCTTCTAAAATATGTCGTCAAGGGTGACGTTTTAAACGGTTGTAAAATAGTCTTTTCAATAGAAAACGATATCTCGGAACTCTTGTGGTACCTAAATATTCTAACTGATCTGTCATCAGACGAAGTTGCAAAATACTTATTTGCAGGGTCAAACACCACACCCTTAACGTGTGACTGATGAACATCAAACCTCTTAATTTTCTCAAACGTGGCACCATTCCAAATAATGATCGAGCGGTCCAAACCAACTGTGACTAATATACTCGAGTCTGGTGCCCAAGCCATATCTTGAATATCATTATCATGTGCCACCAATCTTCTTGTAACAGTCCAGTGCTCGGAGTTGGATTCCTGGTCCCCAAACGTGCCGCTCATTGCTGGTCGCTGGTCCTCGTCCTTCTCCCATATTAGCAGCACTTTATCGTCTGAACCACTAGCCAAGAAACGACCATTTGGCGAGAATTTAACCACCGTCACTGCCCCAGTATGGCGACCCATCGAGCACAGCGGCTTGCAAGTCTCATCCTTAGCCAGAGAGCTATCCTGGTACTTCAAAATATCCTTTACTGACCAGATTCGGACCTTGCCATCAAGACCACCAGTGGCAAGTCTTGTTCCATCAGCGCTTATGCTAACTGAGTAAACTTCGTGCTTTCTGTGCTCCTCTTGGGCCAATTGTTAGTGCATGTTTCCATAAGCTGTAGTGCTTCGCTCAGTACAACACTCACCTTCATGGGACAACCATGGGAGCTTCAAAATGTACATTTAGCTTGTTTATATTGGTTTCCAAAATACAAATTCAAAATTTACAAAAAAAAAAAAGTACAAATTTCTGAATATTTTATAATAAATGTTACAACAATCTACTTATTCTAAGCCGAATTCGATGCTTGCAGCTTTACCAAATCTCTCTATACCAAGAACCAACTGGTCCAATGGGACTGCAGCATAGGTTCCTCTAAAGAAGATCATGTTTTCTGAGCCTGGAACAGGAGCAACAGGTGGTTGTGGAGGGTTAGTTTGGCCATTGACTTTAAACCAGGAACCTGGGATCAATAGCGCACCTTGTTTCATAGCAGTTTCGTATAAAGCGCTCTCAACTTTGAGTGGGTCCTTACCAAATTCAGTTTCGAATTTTGGATGTTTTGAGGCATCGAATCTGATAGTGAAGAACATACCAGCGACTGGTGGGTAGCAACTTGAGAATGATTTGTCAAGGAATTTGTCAACTGCATCAACAGCAACGTCTCTCCGTTTTGTGTATTCAGATTTCAAGCCGATTAACCAGTCCAGGTATCCACTTTGACCCCATCTTGTTAAAGTACCGTTAACTAAAGCCTGAGTAAAACCTGAAGAGTTTTGAATTGAAACCTCGTGCAATCTAACAAATCTTTCCAATAAATTCTTTTGACCAACAATCCAACCTAAACGACCACCTGGAGCTAACACTTTGGAAAAAGAGTCTAATCTGAGAACTCTTCCATCGACATCAAAAGTTAAAAATGAGCGAGTTAATCCGTCAATAAACTCTTGGTGGTTTGCATATGTTTTTGGGGTTCTCTTTGACTTGTCTTTAGTGTACTCGTCCATCTGTAAGAAGTAGTATGGTTCATCTTCAACAATAATGAAATCATATTTTTGTGCAATTTTGTAAACCTTTTCTCTTCTTTCGTTACTCAATGAGGAACCAGTAGGGTTTTGACCAGTACAAATAGTGTATAATAATTTTGGTTTTTCACCAACCCATTTTTCAAGTAGTTCTTCTAATTTTTCTGGGATGATACCATAGTTATCCATTGGAACTGGGAATTGAGTAACACCGAGAGCGCTTGCGGTTTCCAGAGCTGAGCTGAAAGTAAACTCTTCAACCAAAATGGTGTCACCTTTGTTGGTCAATGTTCTCAAAGTAGAGTCCCATGACTGAGTGTTACCAATTGAACAGATGACATCCCAGTCTTCATATGGAACTTTGTGGATTAGTCTGGTGTGCTCAATCAAGAACTTTCTCATCTCTGGGTGGCCCTCGGTGTATCCATATTGCAGTGCACGAGATAATGGAATATCTTCAGCATGAGAACAGTCGTCAATGTGTTTTGATAAGTTAACAATTGTTTTCTCGTCATCTGCAGATGGTGCTGCGCCAATTCCATTAACAAATGGAGGTTTTGGGGACTCTGCAACGATTTTGTTCCATGGGAAGTGGTCTGAAAGTGGCATACCACCACCTAGAACGATAAGATTTGGCTTACCGAAATATTTGAATGCTGTTTTCAATGGAGATGGCTCACGTAAAGTAGCTTCGGTTGAGAGAAAGTGACTCAAATCTTTGGCCTTTGTCATTGTTCAATGATTAATTTTAAACTTGTGAAGTTAGTTGAGTAAGTTCTGCAAAATAGTGAGGTCCTCCGCACCTTTATATACTTTTTGAGTAAAAATAATTAAATGAAAAGTTTCAACGAGTCATAAAAGAGAGCAAAATTCGGTCCGCACACAGGACGAATATATTTCCTCTTCTGGGAAAAACGAGATTTGCAAGAAACACAGTCAATGATTTAATTTGTTTAAGTGCTGGTAAAAGTGTGGAGCTGACTGGTCTGTGGTGCCCTCCTCTGAACGAATGTGTTCCAGCTTGTTTTGCCCACAAGTACAAACTTCAATCTACTCTTATCGGGATTTGGATAAACACGGCATTCAAACGTTATTCGAAAATCATTGTAGGACGGTTAGATAAGGCAAACTGATTACGGCACGATGTTGTTAAGTCTCGAACGGCCGTTAAACTTTATCTCCGATATACCATGCTTAGTATTATGACGTGGCGCCCACTGCGCCACAGACAACAAAGGCATCCCTTACATAATGGCTTAGCAATGTTTCACCCCCTTTTGGAAACATCAACAAATTTGATGTGGTATTTGAATATTGCAATATTGAAACTGGAATTAAATAACCGATAAATTCACTTTAATTCTTTAGCGAAGAAATGGCATTTGTTGGTGTTTACAAAGCGCTGTATGACTACGTGCCGCAAGATGAGCAGGAGCTTGAGATAAAGGAGAATGACCTGCTCTACGTGCTTGAAAAGTCTGAGGTTGACGATTGGTGGACAGTCAAAAAGAGGATGGTTGGTCAGGACGTTGAGGAGCCTTCGGGTTTAGTTCCGTCCAATTACATTGAGCCTGCGGCTGCGATTGGCTCAGCAACTGCATTGTACGACTACGATAGACAAACGGAAGAGGAATTGAGTTTCAAAGAAGGCGATAATTTTAGCGTTTTGGACGATAAAGATCCAGACTGGATTTTGGTTTCCAAAAATGATCAAGAATACGGCTTTGTTCCTTCAAACTATATTGAAATGAAACCACTTGGTACTATGACCATGGCACCGATTTCCAGCTTCCCACCACCACCACAGAGAAAGGTTGAACCAGAAGTTCAGGCTCCAGTTGCAGCTCCTACCCAAACCTATCAGCAACCACAGACAGAAGACCAAGAACAAGACCAGCCAGCTTTGCCTTCTCGTCCCTCTGCATCCACCAGCTATAACGATCATCCAGATGACGAGGAAGATGCACCTCCTTTACCAAGTATTCCAAGACCTGATCAATCTCATCGTTCTTCCCAATACGATAGCCATGAAGATAACTACAATGATGACTACAATGATAACTACAGCAGTAGTAACAAAAGTAAATCTAAAAGTGAAGATCTGCTAACTTGGGATTTGCAAGAAATTAAAAATAAGAAAAAGTTTAAAGCAACTTTAGCAATCGGCAACGGTAAGATTTACTTCACACCAGAAAACGAACCGGTTATTAAATGGAAAGTTAAGAACCTGGTGAACTATGATAATGAAGGCAAACATGTTTTCTTAACTTTCATACGTCCTGAACAAAGCTTAGAGCTATATACAAGCTCGAAAGATATTGCTAAAACCATCATTGATGTTTTCAGTGAATTGAGAGGAATCACTTCTCAGACTGCTTTGAATGAAGTTAAAGAAGCTTCTAAAATAACAAAGACAAAAACTGGCTCAAAAACTGGTAAAATTTTATTTGATTTTGAAGCTCAGGGCAATGACGAATTAGATGTCAATCAAGGTGATTCTGTTTTCATTCTTGATGATAAAAAATCCACCGATTGGTGGTTGGTTCAAAATACAAAAACTGGTAAATCTGGTGTTGTTCCAGCGCAGTTTGTTCAAAAGGACTCTTCATTAACTCAATTTGCAAACAAATTCAAATTTAACAAATCTCCATCAAAATCAAAATTGAAAGAAGATTATTATGACGACAATGGTTATGATAAAGGTTCTGACTCATCGCCATCAAAAAAGAAAGAATCTGGTAAATTTCCTAAACCATCAAGAGTTAGAAACTGGGAGGACCGTACAGGTAATTTCAAAGTTGATGCTGAGTTTCTGGGTGTCATCGATGGTAAGATTCATCTTCATAAAGTTAATGGAGTCAAAATTGCAGTTGACGCAAGAAAAATATCACTCAAAGACCTGGAATATGTTGAAAGAGCAACCGGTATGTCTTTAGAAAAATATAAACCATCTAAATCGACATCTTCAAAAGATAGAAGAAGAACAAGGGAAGAAGAGGAAGAGATTGAAAAAAGAGAAAGAAAAGAAAGAGAAAGAAGAAGACGTGAAAGAGATCTTAAGGAAAGAGAACAATATGAAAGAGAAAACGAAAGAGCTGAAAGGGAAAGAGACAGAAGAGAGAGAGAAAGAGACAGAAAAGAAAGAGAACGTTTGCTTAGAGATTTGGCCGAAGCTAAAAATGATATTCCTCCTCCTCAGCCTGCAAGACCTCAATCTCAACCAGAACCAGCACAATCTGAGCCTCCTCTTAGAAAACCTGCTTCAAATAAAGAAAGTTACGATTGGTTTGAGTTCTTCTTAGAATGTGGAGTTGATGTGAATCAATGTCAAAGATACAGTACTAATTTCAACAATGAACAAATTAATCCTGATATCTTAGAGTCTATTGATTCATCAATTCTTAGAACTTTAGGACTGAGAGAAGGTGACATTATTAGAGTTACCAAGTACTTAGACAAAAAATACAATCGCCAACCTAAAGAGTTACAACAACAAGGTGGGTTATTCACTGGCTCAAATGGTGAACTAAAATCAAATCGTACCGGAGGAACTGCAATTGGAAACTCATTACCATCACCTGAAAAATCTGGTAATGTCACCTCAGATGATGATGCATGGACAGTTAAACCAGCTTCTAATCTAGAACGTTCAACCAACGCAACCCCAGTACAACAAAACTTCACTGGTTCAATGCAAGACCTGGTTAATTTGAAACCATTACAACCAACAGGTAGCTCTTCAACCAGCGTCGCTGCACCTTCTGCTGCACCTTTACAGCCAATTAAAACAGGTGGATTAGATGCACAAAAAACAGGCGCAAGCTTAGCACCTCAACAGACTGGTGCAGTTCCATTAGATCCATTTAAAACTGGTGGTGGTAATATCTTGCCACTAACTACAGGGGGAACAATATTCTACCTGCCAACTCAACAAACCGGCTTGATTGCAATGCCAGTACAAAAAACCGGTGGTTTGCAGCCAGTTGGTACCGGATTTGTACCAATACAACCAACTGGTGGTTTAGTTCCTTTACAAAAAACCGGTGGTTTGGTTCCTTTGCAGAAAACTGGTCAGCAACCATTCATTCAGCCTATTCAACCAACTGGTGGTTTAATGCCACTGCAAAAGACTGGTGGCTTACCTCCTGCATTGACTGGGGGCCTACCTCCTGCATTGACTGGTGGAATCAACCCATTTGCTACTAACATCCCACCCGCAACCTCATTTGGTATGAATAGCACAGTACCATCAACCACATTTGGGCAAACCTTCCAGCAGCAGCCAACTGGATTTCAAAGTCAAATCCAACCTCAGCAGCCACTTGCACTTGGACTGCAACGCACCGGGTTCCAATCCCAGCCTCAGTTGGGCGTGCCGCAACAAACTGGTTTTGCTGGTTTACAACCACAGCAAACCTCATTTAATCCGTTACAACCACAACAACTCTCCTTCAACTCCCTACCACAGCAACAAACCTCGCAGCTACCACAACAGCAGTCTGCAGTCAACTCATTCCCACCATTGCAACCAACTGGATTCAATCCACAGTCATTATCAAGTCCTCCAACATTCAATTCTTTCAATCAGAACTTGAACCAGGTCACCAACTCCTTGCAGAACACCTCGCTGGGTGGATTCCCGCAGCAGCAACAGCAACCATTTGGGTCTCAACCACAAATTGGCTCACAAACATTTGGCTCACAAACATTTGGATCACAGCCATTCCAACAGCAACAGCAACAGCCACAAGCTCAGTTTGGTTTACAGCCTCAGTTTGGCTCCCAGCCATTTGGCTCACAGCAGCCTCTAGAGTCACAGCCAACAGGATTTGGGTTTGGTAACAGCTCGTTTGGCGCATCTTCCGGTAGCACCCAGCGCGCAAATCTCGCAAATGCCACTCCAGACAATCCGTTTGGATTCTAAGTGACAGACAAATCTTTACCTCGTCAAAAATGTCATACTGTACCATACACATATTTCAGTTGTAGCAACCCTGTTTTCTGCAGCTTCTTCTCAACTCTTGTTGCCCACACAATACTCCGGTGTTGCTCGAACCAAATTGATAATTTTGGTAGTGAATTTTTCTATTTCTGAGATCAAAAAGAGACATAATTTTTTATTTTCTATAAAGGAAGCTTCTTGATAATCCATTTCGACTGCTGGATATTTGATATTTCAGCTAGTTGGAGAAGGGTTCAGGCAGGAGACAGGCGGAACAGGAGCGCGTTTGGGGAGAAACAACAGGTTTGGCGAGTGGATTCAACGAGCACTCCAGACAGATTTTAGCGAAATTCCAGCTTTTTACACAGAAAGAGGCAAAAACAACTTGAAATAAGGTGTGCTATAGAACTGTTTATACGAGTATAGAACAGGCTTCCCTAATCACAACCAATTCATCAACAGTACAAATTCCATAAGTGAATTGACTTACATATTCCAACTTTCCAGTGTCACCATTTAACCACCACCTTTGTGAGCTAATGTCATTGACCGGATCCCCAGAAACACCGAACACATCGGCAACTTCCACCCCAAACTTGAGCAGTGCTGGGTCACTGTCTTCTTCACTGGGTGCATGTTCTCATCTATCACAGGTTTTAAATTCAAATGCCAGGGAAACCGTTCTGAGGAATTATACTTTATCAGTTAAAGTTGCTAAATTCAATTCAACGCCGGTAAACAAGCTCCCGGTCTATGAAAATAAAGCTAACAAAACAAGAATTGACCCTAACAAGTTAGCCAGATTGAGAACCAAGTCCATGAAATGTAAAGATTGCAAAGACTCCTTTGGTTCAACTTTTATGTGTTTGCAATGCCCCCACATTGGGTGCTGGGACAACCAACATTTTATCAACCATGCAAAGACTAGTGGCCATGTATTTGGTAGGTTGTTGTTATTAATGAATGAACCAGAACGACACAGAAGTACTAACAATGTTATTTAGGAATTGATAGCCGTACAGGATACTTATTCTGTTTCAAATGCGGCGACTACACCAGTGATATCCAGCTGGAACGGATACGCGCAAGAATAATTAGCAATTCAAGTAAGTTTGAACTTATTTCTCTGGGGCACTTGTGTGTGTGTGTGTGTGTGCGTGAACTAACTTATTGAAATAGAAGAACCAGAGCAAGACGAGAAAAACTTGAAGTTGATAGCTGAGTACTCTTATCCACTAACAAACAGTAAAACCATAACAGGATTACGAGGATTTGTTAACATGGGATCAACCTGCTTTATGAGCAGTATATTACAAACAATAATCCATAATCCATTAATTAGAAATTTTTTCATGACAGAAGGACATGTTAACTGCTCAAGAGGTAAATCCAGCTGTATAACTTGCTGTGTTGATGAGATCTTCACTGAGTTTTATGCGTCAAAGGACAATTCAGGATTTGGGCCAACGTCATTATTAAATGCATCATGGAAAATTAATAGATCATTGGCAGGTTATTCAGAACAAGACGCCCACGAATTCTTTCAATTTTTAATGAACCATTTACATCAAGACATCACACAAACAAATACAAACATTAGCATAGATGAGGATAAAGACAGTTCTCGTAATAATAGTCATAGCACCAAGAAGCATAATTCACCATGTTCGTGTATCATTCACAAAACATTTTCAAGTGATCTGCAGAGTTCAATCACCTGTTTGGAATGCAACAATGTTACAAACACCATTGATCCAATAATTGACATTTCATTGGAAATCTCACCAAGTGCTACTAACTTGATTGACTGTTTGAGGAATTTTACTAAAAACGAAAAATTAGATATCAAATATAACTGTTCTAATTGCAACTCGAGAACAAATGCCATGAAGAAACTATCAATACTAAAATTTCCAAACGTTTTAGCATTTCAACTGAAAAGATTTAAGCACGATAATTTCTCAATTAAATTAGAGAATTTCATTAAATTTCCATCCTTCTTGAACGTTTCAGAATTTGCCACCAATGCACCATCAACAACAGAGATAGATCCGGAACTAAATTATGAACTATTTGGTATCGTATGCCATATTGGCTCCGTCAACACTGGTCATTATATTGCATTGGTGAAAAACATCGATGGTCAATGGTTTAAATGTGACGATTCCATCATAACAATGATCACTACAGAGCAGGCGTTGTCGGTCAAGGCATACTTGCTCTTTTACATTGTCCACAAGCTTTAGCTGGCTTCTTATTATCATCTCACTCTCATTCATTATACAATTATGTAATCGTCACACTCTGAATCTGATCGTATTAAGTAATCTAGTTTCAAAAAGCGGTGTATTATGTAATCACTACACTTGAAAAGCTGCGCGATTATGTAAGTGCAATCATGATGTGTTTTTTTTTCTTTTTCACTTTTTCGTATAAAAACTCAATTTTTTATTTTTCCAGAGGCAAAAGGGAACCAAAAGTGACAATTTTGAGTCTCAAAGCGACACTACACAACGCGCTAATTACTAATTACTACATAGCGGGTGCCTAGTTTATGTTTAAAACCATGGCAAGCAAACTTTCAGCAAAACAATCAAGTTATTCGTTAGTTGCTAACACTCAAAACATGAATTTGAATTCAGGCGCAACAGCTCAGCACGCCAGAAGTAGCTTTAGGCCATGTTCCAACTGTACTTGCTCCCCAGGATTGCTGTCCAGACAGAACAGAAGAACTTCAGTGTTTCTCAAACAGTTTTCTAGAAGAAATTCCAATGGGCGCTCATCACCAAAAAGATCAAATTCTTGTGATAGCATCTACTCCTCGGATAGTTTATGTGCCACGAAGAATGTCAATACAACAGAAAGGCTCAAGTCTTTGAGAATCAAAATGAAAGAACACGATCTAGCGGCGTACATTGTTCCAAGTGAAGATGAACATCAATCAGAATATGTCTCTAGTGCTGATCAAAGAAGAAGCTTTATTTCTGGTTTCACTGGCAGTGCAGGAATTGCAATAATTACAAGAGATCTACTGAATTTTAATGAGGATCCAGAAGGGAAAAGCGCTTTAAGTACTGATGGTAGATACTTTACACAAGCATCACAAGAATTAGATTTTAATTGGACGCTATTGAAACAGGGAGCTAATAATGAACCTACATGGCAAGAATGGGTTGTTAATGACTGTATTGAGCAATCATTGGGAATTGGCCATAAATACCCAATCAAAATTGGTATTGATCCTAGAGTAATGAAATATCAAGATGTATTGAATTTCAAATCAGTAATCGACAGAAAGATTTTGGAAGCTGGACTAATATCAACAAAGATCAAAATTGAGCTAACACCGGTTTCAAATAACTTAGTTGACGAAATCTGGCCAGATTTTGAAGAAATTCCAGTTAGACCTTCAAATGATTTAATTTATTTAAACCATGATTACTCAGGCGAAGAATTTAGTTCAAAATTTCAAAGATTAAATGAATTTATCAAGAAGAACTATAACACAAGTTCAATGTTATTATCAGCATTAGATGAGATTGCATGGTTGCTCAATCTAAGAGGTTCAGATATTTTATATAATCCAGTGTTTTTCGCATATGCAATAATTCATAATTCCAAGATTACACTATTTACAAATAATAAATTCAGTGATGGAATTTCAAACTATTTCAAAACTGAAGGAATTATTGTCAAACCATATGATGAAATTTGGAATGAACTATCTTTAACGACGAGTTCAATTAAAGATAATGAAAATAATGAAACCAAGGCAAATGACGGAGGACTATTTTTGATACCAGATAATGCATCTTGGGAAATTGTTAGAAACTTAAACAATTGCAAGTTTAAACAAATCCATTCACCAATTGATTTATTTAAATCAGTTAAAAATGAAATTGAAATTTCAAATATGAAAAAAGCGCAGTTAAAGGATGCTATTTCAATTATTAAATTTTTCTCGTGGTTAGAAAATGAATTAACCAATGAAGGTGGATTAATTGATGAATATTCTGCGGCAGAAAAGTTGATTGAGTTTAGACAGGAACAAGAAGGATATATTGGTAATTCATTTGAATCAATAAGTTCAACTGGTGCAAATGCCTCAATTATTCATTATTCACCAATTAAGGATAATTGTTCAATGATTGACCCTTCAAAGATATATTTGGCGGATGTTGGATCACAATTTTTTGATGGCACAACCGATATAACAAGAACAGTTCATTTTACCAATCCTGAAGTTGAGGAAATTAATAACTATACTTTAGTGCTGAAGGGAAATTTGGCTATTGAGCAGCTCACTTTCCCGGAAGGAACAAATGGCTACATGATTGACAGTTTAGCAAGACAATTTCTATGGTCGAAAGGCTTAGATTATAGACATGGTACAGGCCACGGAGTCGGGTCATTCTTAAACGTTCATGAAGGTCCAATTGGTATAAGTACCAGAATGACTTTAACAAATTTCCCACTGAAAGCTGGTAATATTGTTACAAATGAACCTGGTTATTACGAAGAAGGTAAATATGGTATCAGAATTGAAAATGATCTACTGGTTGAAGAAAACTTTGAACTGGGTAAGTTTGGTGATCACAAATTTTTAAAATTCAGAAACTTAACTTTGGTACCATACTGTAAAAAGTTGATTAATCCATCATTATTATCACAACAGGAGATATTAGTTATAAACAACTATCACAAAGAAATATTCAAAAAGATCTCTCCACACTTGAAGAAACACTCGTTGGAGTATAACTGGCTCAAAAGAGAAACTGCTCCTTTATAATAAGAGAATTCCTTTCCATAGTATGATGTTAATTTGATCTTGACCAGTCTACTTGGTAGTATGCTGTAATAATGATTTATCAGTGTATTAAATAGTAGTGTTATAATAATGGTGGTTTTAATCAATCTGTTAGGTAGTAAAATTTTGTAATAATGATTTTAATTAGTCCTATTAGATAGTAGTATGCTGTGCTATTTTCAATTACCCAATGTGATGGTATGTTGAAGCAATGATCTTTTCAATTAGTCTATCTGATGGCATGCCGTATTAGTGACTATCTCAATCAGCTCTCGGCTAGTATGTTGTTCAGTAATCATTTCTATGATTCTGCTTAATAGCATGTTGCAGAACATTTTAATCGGTCTGTCTGTATGTGTTTTTCTGTGGGTTGATGCTTTTTCATGCAGTTTCATTGATTATATAATCAGGCTGAACCCGGCGGTACATCGGGCACCCTTGCTTATTTTCGGCGCGCTGTGATTGGTCCTTTGTTGGTTATGAGCGATGACGCATAAAGTCATTTTTCAGGAAATTAAAAATCAGCTGAAATTAAAATAATAAATCACAATAAAAATCAACTAGAACTGTTTTATAATCCATTTATAAAGGTTATTTCTTTAGGCGGCTAATTGTTCGATACAAAATACAGGTATTTGGGACGGAAACTTATAGTAAGAGAAGAAAGGACAACGGATTCAAGAACAATTTTTAAGCAAATTCCTAATAATATTCAAACATGTTGAAATCACCAGCATCCCGCAGCATACCAGCCAACTTCAATATAATAATATCGAGAAGATACCTGTCTGACTCAATTAAAAACTCTAAAAGCCCTAAAAGGTTTATGCAAACAGTTCCGCTTGCAACAAACAGTGTTTCATACATTCCATCCAAGTCAGATGTTCAGGTGAGAACCCAATCACAACAGCCCACACAGCCCCAACAACCATGGAAGGGCCACACGCTAGCTGCCAGAAGCTTTAAGGATATTGTTAGAAAGAAGACGGCTGAAGCACCTCCTGTTGAAAAGTCAGTAGCAGCAAAAACCCCAGTGGAAACACCAGTGGAAACACCCACTTCAACACCAGTTAAAAGAGTCAAAAGAAAGCTAAGACCACGCAGAGCACTAATAACGCTAGCACCAAACGCTATAACGCATCTAAAAGCACTGCTGAATCAGCCAGAACCGAAAATGATCAGAATTGGAGTGAAAAATCGTGGTTGTTCAGGCCTAACTTACAACTTGGAATATATCACAGAACCAAACAAGTTTGACGAGATTGTTGAGCAAGATGGTGTCAAAGTTGTCATTGACTCTAAAGCTCTGTTTTCGATTGTCGGCTCAGAAATGGACTGGCTAGACGATAAAATCTCCTCTAGATTCATCTTCAGAAACCCAAACTCAAAGGGAACCTGTGGCTGTGGTGAGTCTTTCATGGTGTGATTTAGCTCCACTCTGATTATATATTACATTATTGCATTTATTTGATTGATTGAAAGGATTGGTTTTTTTTTTGGCTTTTTGGTTCTGTTTTGGTTTTGTCTTGTTTTTTTGGGAGAGGTTCATATACAAACTATATAAATACAACAAGATATGATTTCAGCTCGTTTGTAGTGGCAAATGGACAATCGAAGCTTTGCAGCTTGAGGTTTCCAGGGCTGCATTTTTGCAAGTTACACAAAAACAGTGGTTGTATGAGCTTCTAGAACCCTGAAAGATTATTACCTGCTTTGTGGAGGCTGCTGGGTCTTGGTTTTGTGCATCTTGGTTTTTGTGAAACTGAATTCAAGCTTGATATTATTTCAAGTTTCAAACCAATTCCTCTTCTTCCTTTACACTCTTTAGTGATAGACCTTATATTACAGTTTTATTGCAGCTATAACCACAACTAAACAACAACACCCAACAATGCTTTTCAAGACCATTCCATTCACCACTTTGTTATCTATTGCAAATGTTTATGCACAACAGCAAGCACAAGTTGTTTCTACTAATCCAACTGATGTTGTCCTCAGAGCTGATTTTCCGTCTGGATACTCACAAAACATTGTTGGTGTTATCCAATTCTACTCGCTAAATGGTACAACAAAAGTTCATGTCGATGTCACAGGATTACCAAAGAATGCTGGTGTCTTTACATATCACATCCATGATTTACCTGTTGGAGCTGATGGAAACTGTGATGGTACAGGTAAACATTTTAATCCATTCAACGCCTCATCAGACTGTGATTCCCAACCATCAGACCAATTTTGCCAAATTGGTGACTTGAGTGGTAAGCATGGGTATATCAATACCACATGCTTTGAGACTTACTATTATGATCCATATCTCTCACTAGACCCATCGCATCCACAATATATTGGTAACAAGGCTATCAATATTCATCTTGAAGATCAATCAAGATTAGCATGTGCAACTATTAAGCCATCATTTGAACCTGAAGACTTGTTGTTGTTGAACTCGGAGACTGAGGAGCAACAGGTTCAAAATTATGAAGAATTGTCTGGAATTTCAGCAAGAGGTGTTGAAATTAATACACTTTCAGTTGAAGATGGAGAGTTATCAGTTGACCGCCGTGATTCAGAAGATGGCGAAGCTGGTAAAGCTGGTGAAACCGATACTGATAATGCAGATAATTCTGATGCTGATTCTGAGGCTGAGGCTGATGCTGATGCTAAGACTGAATCTGAAGTTGCCGATGTCGATGCTGAAGATAAAGAATTTCCAGAAATTGATGATTTAGATGATTTATTATATGAGGATGTCGAGAAAAATGTCGACTCCATCTATGATTACAGCAATGGTTCAAACTATACAAACGTTACTAATGGATCAATGGTTTCAAACTCAACGTTATACGATGAAGAAAACTCGGGAAGTTTAGTTTCCCCACGGTCCATTAACTTAAAAACTATTGGGGCTGTTGTTCTTGGTGGGTTATTCGCTATTGGTTCTCTGTTTTAAGCTTCTATTCGGTTAAATTTTCATTTATTCATTCCACTTTCTCATTTTACTCTTCTATCTGGCTTCTGATACATCTTTACTAATTCCCTGTTTTATTTTACTCTTCTTTAGATTCACTTCAATACATGATTCACGATCTAACAATGTCCCGACTTTCAATTTTAGATTTAATTTTTATGTTCTTCCATATTATTTTATCTTTTTGATCTTATCGCTGAGATCTAAAAAGGAAAACCGTTGCTCAATTGGAAATCGACAAGGCTGGTTTGTAGCACTGTAGCCCTTTCAGTCGTCAGCCAAGAGTCAGAGTGCTTTAAAGTAGAGTTGTTTTCATTCAAGAGATCGCTAAAAAATGTTTGCAGATATAATATATAATTAACTAAATAACTGGTTTGATTGTACTAGAACTATTTTGTAATATCTTTCATAAAGGTTAGTAAGTCAATCAAGTTCAATGGATCACCACCTTTATAAATGAAGTTTGTTGAAAGTGTTGTTGCAAATAAAGATCTTAAATAGTTGACAGGTAACTTTTCAATGATTTCATCAATTGAAACCTGTTCCAGTAATAAAGAAGGAATTGCCAGTTTAAGAATCTCGTGTCTGAGTTTCAAATCACTCCATAAGTCATCACTTTTTGAAATCAAGTCGGCTAATTTATTGATTTCAACTGATAAAAAGTCAGATAGTTCACTTAAAGTTAGTGTTGAGTTGTTTTTTTCCTGTAAGTTGAATAAAACTTGTGCTTCATTTTTAGCATTTAGGATTATCTTTGATTGAACTTGTTTGACATAGTTATCATAAAAGCTTTCACCTTTTTGAAAGATTGTCAAGAATTGCTCATCATTCAAAACTAATGAAGCCAAAACTTCAAATGAAGATGAAGTAACACCACCTTTATTGGCTGATGCATCTTTGAAAAGTACACAACCGCTTTTTTCAAGCTTAATTTTGGCATCCTGTGTAATGAATAGATTGGCACCCTCAACAATGTAGGAGATTTTAGAAGTATTGGTTTTGGAATCAATGAGATACTTAACATTATTGATATCAATTGCTGCAGGTCTACCACCACATGGAACAAATAAATCAATCTTCTTCACTACTTCACCATTGTCATTTCTTGGTAAATAATTGAAAATATTCACGTGGAAGTTGTTTCTGAAATAAACACCATTGTTAATAACTTCATTGTTTGGCAGTTTGATATTTTTGTCATCAACCAAAACAACAAAGCCACTTGGTGATAATAGCTCTTTATTAAAGTTATTGATTGTCTTTCTTTCTTTTGCCAACCTAATCAATTCAGTTTTATTGATACCTTCGCTATCAAATATAACACCTGATCCATCAACAATAGAAATGTATTCTTCATTTGGTGTTGATAATAAAATTTCATTTGAACCTAAATCACCATCAGGTCCACCAGTTTGGAACTTCACAATCTTTTTATCATTTTCAAGTAAATTGAACTTTTCATAAATTTTTTCAACATATGATCTGACTGATAACGAGGTCATACCGTATTCGTCATGTGGTATACCACCTAACTTTGGACTTTTACCTGTTAAAAATGATTTCCACCATGGAGCACCTCTTCTCTTCGCATGTAAAGTTGCCCAGTCAGTGAAATTGGCTGTACCTTCATCTGGTCCTAAGAATAGTATTTCCTCTTTACCATATAAATCAACAATTGGTTTTGATTTGATCAATAACAAATCTATCAACGAGTCTATATATTTTTCAAAACAAGATTTAGGATTTTTTTGTGCATTTAGATCTAAAAGAATAACACCTTTTGATCCACCTTCAGGAATATCCTTATTCTTTCTTTGCTGGGTAGATGCTAAATTGTAATTCTCATCAAATAAGTTACGGACGTTGATTTCATAAGCATCTAATGATCTTGATTGCACTATTCTAATTCCTCCTCTTGCTATATCTCTAAATCTTACATGGAACCCTCTAAAATCTGATCCCACAATGAAAAACAGTCCAAATGGAGTTTCTGGATATTCAAATTTTGGTAAGAAATCTGCATTCAATCTAAAAGAAATTGCAACTTTAGATGGAATAAAAAAGTTTGTTTTCAAGATTGACTTGTTAAAAACAAATAAAAACTTCAAAATCAATGCATCATTTTCATTAAAGCAATTTTTAATCAATAAATCGTTGAATTCAGCTTCGTTTGAAATTGGTTTAATCTCTGTTAGTCTTTGATATGACAGAGTTTTTTCAACCTTTGATTTAATGTAGTGGACATCTGCAAACGATCTGAATAATTGTGAGACAATTGATTTATATCTATTGAAAACATCAAAAATGAATGATTGTGTAAATGTTTCAGATCTCAATCTTTTTTTCAAATTTGACAATAATTCAGCAACCTGAACTGAATTGTTTGTTTTCAATATATTTGTCAATGTTTGATACTCATTTCCTAATCTATTTAAGAAATGTGTAACAAAAATGGTACCAATATGAGCATAGATCGATTCCTGTAGTGAAAATTCCTTATTTGCAAATGCTGAGTGGAAAATTCCAGATGGGATTGTATATAATAGAGATATTTCCCTAATCAACTGGTTAATATGATTTGATTGGTCGTCAAATGACTGTTTTAGATAAAATGAAATTATTGTGACTCCATTGGCAAAATTCTCAACATATTTTCTTGACTGATCTAGTTTATAGTAGTTGATTAGAGTTGTCAATGCATTGAAAAACTTGTTTGTTGAGTTTTTTTTGTAACCAATAATTATACGATGTTCTTTATCGTCAATTTGAAAATGTTTAATAATTGGACCTGATTGATTCAAAGTTTCATTGATAATTTCATCATAGATTTTTCTTGTGTTATCTGAGACGATTTTCAGGTAAGTCTCATCATAGATTGATCCATTTAAGAATTTGTTTTTATAGACAAAATGAATACGAATATCTTGGTTTTTGAACTTTTTCAGTTTAAATTGATGATTATTCAAAACCAATGGTGCAGTAAAACTTTCAATTCTGTAAGAGCTATCCAGTTTATCCAAGTAGATTTCATCGATTCTTCCCTCAAAGTTTGTCAATTTGTATTGATTTGAGTTGAAAATGGAGGTGTCGAAATAGACCGCATGGTCATCGGATTCGATCTTGTAACTAATCAATGGAGAATCCAAATCGTTTCTTGCAACAGCGTCTAATTTTGCTGAATACAATGCATGAATGTGGCTGACTATTCCATCAACTGTTTCTCTTTCAAAGAACACATCATCGATTCCTAAACTTTCATAGAACCATTTAGCTTCTTCCTCAATAATCGGTTCAGGAATTAGTCCCAGTTTGTCGATGGAGTCTGCAACCTCTTCAATCTGTGCATTTTTACCTGAAAATGGCACTGTGTTGTACCCAGATTTTGAAGAGCTAATAGACAACGATCCAATTCCCTCTATATCAGGGTTACTCAAAATCATTTTGCTTGTTGCTTGTTTGTTTGTTTGTTTGTTTGTTTGTTTGTCACTATAATAATATAATGCAAATTACAACTCACAACCCAAACTTTGAAATGCCTCAGCTATTTATACTTTTTGCCACAACTTTGTTATTGAGTCACACGGGTTAAAATGACATTTCTAGACTTCCATTTTTAATTGATATTCAGTGTTTTTTTAATGCTTTTTGTGTACAAAATAACATAATACAAACAATAAATGATTCGAGGCACCAAAATTTAATTTTTTTATGCAAAAAGTCGGACTTGTTGGAGTACAGGAAAAAAAAAGTCTCAAAGTCTTCAAAATTGGGTCTACAATAAGTCTCTGAAAAATTATCATAAATCATTGGATACTATTATAACTTAGCTTTTGGCTTATTAACAGCCTTTAAGATACTCTCGACATTGGCAGCTTTCATCATGTCGCCTTTCACTTTAAGCTTGCCGCTCAAGAATAGTTTCTGTGAGTTTAGTTTGCCATTGTACAACTTTTTAAAGTCTAAATCGTTCAATTTGATAATCAAGTCGGCACCTTTAGTTATTTCCTTATTGGAAGCCTCCCCATCTAAAATTAGCTTGTCTGTGGAGTTTTTCAAGTTCAGTTGCCACAAATGGTGCTGGTTTTGCTTATTTTTGAGGTCAAACACGATTTTCGACTTAGTCTTTTTAGTTAACTCTTCACAAAGTGCCTTATTATTGTTGAGCTCTTTACTCATGTACTCAAAAATCTCCGCTGATTTGAAATTGGAGGTCATTGTGCCTTATTTGTTGTTAACCTTGCTAGCTTTATTGTCTTCCAGTAGGTGCTTTAACAATTGTATTATACGATATAGCAATACTGTATTAATTCATAAAAATAGTTGCAAAATATAACACATCTTGTGTCATTTTATATACGAATTGCAAAACTGATCGATCACTCAATTGCTATGGCAGAAAATGAAAAACCACAAATTCCGTGCTTCTACCAGCTGATCAATTATAACCCACTGGCTCTTGCTGACCCTTTCTTTCTTTGCTTCTGTCTCTCTCCACACTAACTTTACATGCCTCTCTTAGCTAAGCACAAATGATCAAAATGACACAAAGCGTGTTAGTAAGCAGTGAGTAATGCCCTGTTCTACTAGCAATATAGTGGGAATTCTTGTTCAGTATTCGCATTGGTTTCAAGACCCTAGAAGTTGGGACTTGCTCGAGCAAAATGAGCCTAGGGCATCTAATAACACCATCACATCAATTTCCAACCTAGTTTTCTTTCCCATTTCAACTGGACAATACTTAAAACCAGCAAATTTTCGATCCTCAGTAGACGCTTCTAATTGGTGGCTTTATCAAGAAAAACGCGCCACATGAGATTTATATAGCGCTTTTCTTCATAAAAGTACATTCACTTCATTCAGATGGACTCAATTTGTCTTCGAACCTGATAATGCAGAGTGTAGCCTTACATCTGAAATATAATTGGCTGCATTTTCTTTTACATTTCTTGCCTTTTTCATCTCACCAATTAAACAATCTACTTAACGATCGGATTTACTTGTCTCGAGCATCGACATGAGGAAAAAAAAAATTATATCACTCACAGAGTATATTATTTGATGATTCATAATTGTCATAAGTATAACTAGCCTCAATAGCAACAATCCTTTTCGCTGGTTGGCTATTCTTAAAAGTACTAGTTATTTTTTATTTTTTGAAAATTTATTAAATGTTGATCTTGCAGCTAGACCTTCTTATTGGTTAACGATATCCTTCAGCTCTATCTACTTCTTCAGAACATTTGGAGCCTCCTTGTACTTATCTTTAGTATACTTTAACTGCTCTGGATCAAGTTGATTGGCTAATCCTAAAAGCGTTCTCGAAACCGCCTCTGATGCTCCAATCATAGGTCTTAGCAACGCAATTGGTGCTGCTTTCACAACTGCAAACCTATTTTTATTTCTCAATTCTCTTCTGGCCATAAATTCATCTTCATCTTCATCTTCTTCGTTATATCCCTGCTGGTTAACACTACCATTATCATTGAACTCAGAATTATATGCCTTAATTATTGCTTCCTTTGCCACAAAGAAATTTCGACCTAAACTGTCATATGCCAACGCAACGCCTTCTTTTAAGTTCGTAGGTTGGTTGGCATATAAGCTTATAGTTCGAGGTAATTCCTGGCTTGTATCTTCAGTGTCTAGTTCTTCTTCATCGACTTCCTCATCCTCCTCAATAAACTCAAAGTTGTTTCTTATTGTTCTCTTGTAATACCCTTTGGATGATTTCTTCGTCTTATAAAAGGACTCTAAAGCTGGTTGGTATATTGATCTTTGTAATGGAACCGTTGATAAGGAGCTTCTGCCAATCAACTGAGATCCAGAATTACTGAATCGATTGTCATCCTCATCTTCATCCGTTTCAACTTCTTCTTCTTCTCGTACAATATTATCATTTACTCTGTGATTCTTATTATTCTTCTGGTTGCTCTTGTCATTCGATTGCTCTGCACTACTACTAACTCTGGATGATGATCCTGTGCCTCCAAAAACCTCTTCAGTATTTTCTAAAATTGTTTGAGTACCTGCTGCCAACTTGACTGCAAGTTTCAATAATTCATTAGTTGTTGATTTAGTAAATCGACTCGCTCCTTTGGAAATGCTTCTATAAATTCTGCCATCTTTTTGATATTCTTGAATTGGGATTGCAACTAGATCCTTAAAGTCTCCGCCCAGTTGAACAATGGATCTAACTGGAGCCAATCCTGATAAAACACCACTCAACTGTGTTGACTTGATATCTGGCATCCATAAACCATTCAAAAGTTTTCCTAGCTTTGGGAATCCTGAAACACCATATAAGGTAACTTGCTTTAAAACCATGGTTGCTTCATCTAATATAAAAAGATTCATCAATTCATCTGTACGACCTGACCTCAACCCTGCATAATCGAAATTCTTGGGTTTATAGTCTAGCTTTATTTTAACTGAGTTGATTTTGAACTTCTCAATATAAATAATATCTTCAATCTCATCAATTAGCTCAAATCTTGAATCCTTAAACTCCCCAAATCTTATTAGTAAGTCTAATGTATCTTGATCAACATGTAACCTTAGCGGTAGAACATTAACATCAAGTATTATTTCGGTAGTTGGTAATGCTAAAATTGGTCGAACAGTTTGCATTTTCAAAAAAAACATTGGAGAATCAACTTGCCTTTCTTCATCTTTCATTAGTGTAACAAATTTATTCCATGTTGATGATGGCACTTTATCTATTATGTTGAAATCCATACAGGTTATTATGATTTCATTAACAATTTCAGATTCTTGATCATTGATATTACTATCAACTTCATTAGAATTCAATGGATCAAAATCTGTTAGTAGCTTAAATTCAACATTGGTATTACTCAGTTCAATTAGAATTTTGGGTGTTTTAGTTCTTTTTAACCTTAGTTTTTTGACATTCGTCTTACCAAATTCAATTGGTCTTTCGTCTTGGTTTTCTGAAACTTCTTCTGAATGAATTTCCCTATTAATACTTTGAGTCAATTTTGAGGGTGGTGCATTTGCAGGGACTGAAACATGAATTGAATCAAATAATGTTTCTGCAAATATATCTTCATGTGGTACGACAGGTGATGAGTCTTCCAATGTTGTTTTGGCTTTCTTCTTTTCTTGTTCTTCTAAAATTTTCTTTTCCAATCTTTTCACACAATTTGTTATAGCTGTTCTTGTATGTTTGAAATCATATCCATCAAATATATTAACAGTCGCTTTATTAATAAAAACAACTAATCCTAATGGATATATTTTTGCATCATGTGCTTTTTTCTCGACTGGATTCGTTTCTTGCTGAATTTGTTTCTGAAAATGTTCATCATTGAACAATAAGACTGAATCTGATCCTGAATCTGATCCATTTTGAGATGATCCGTTTGAATTATCAATTGATAATTTGCTGAGCCTCTTTTTAGCATCTTCTTCTTTATCCTGATCACCGTCATTAGCAATATTGTCAGTTTCAACAAAATTACTCAAAAAATCGGTCCTATTAAATTCTTCGTCGCTAACAGTACCACTGTTGCTATCATGAACTCTCTCAAGGTCATTAACACTACCAAGATCATTATCATCACCAACTTCAGTACCACTATTGGATTTATTTTCATGATGTTCTTCATAGTAATCTTCAACTATATTCAAATCTTCAATGGTGGTTGAGCCCATGAAATCGCTGCTCTCTGGTAAATCACCAGAAACTTTGAACTCATTTTCATCAACACCCTCAAAAACATTGATATTTTCATCCCTTCTGCTTTTATATTTGATATCATTTTTGATGTAAATCGGTTGTTTCAAATCATTGATCAGTTGCATTAAACATTGAAACGAATCCCCACATAACTCTAAGTCTAAATTTTCAAAACCAAGATCAATTTCAATTAAGCTTGTTACATTTGATAACAACTTTCTATCAGCAACCTTGATAAATCTCTGGTTTCTAAATATACCATCTATTGAAATTCTTTGAATTTTGGCAACTAATAAATATCCACAATTATTGAAATAATTGACTTGTGAAGTTAATGATAATTTCTTCAAGTTTGAGATTTTCTTGATATCAACTATTGAATTTTGCTTTTTATTGATGTTTTTAATATCATCGATTAAAAGCAAAAAGTTGGGTCCAAAATTACCACGAATATTGACTTGATTTTGCGTAAGAGTTAGATCAATATTACCATTTTTAATAACAAGATTACTTTTTGATGATAATCTTCCTGGATTAAGACCAATTGCGCATTCTTGTAATGAAACTTTCACGCTAAAATAAGAATCTGAAATTTCTGATTCCGAATAATCACTCTCTTGTTGAGGTTTGGAAGTTTTGTTCTGTAATAAACTCAACCATTTCGTGTAATAGTCAATAATCACATTTCTTAGAGAAACGGATATCGTCTTTGATTCTCTTATCTTGACAGAAACAATTGGTGAACCTTTATCATCTTCATTAATCACACCAATAAAGTTCTCTTTGATTTCATCATTGAATACTCTTTCGACAAGTAAATCCATTACGTATAGTTGGATATAATTCTCTTTGTGAAATACTAAAGTTATGTTTTTCAAAGAGGTGAGTAAATCACCAAATTTTGGTATGATATTTGCAAGTTTCAAGGATATATCTTTAACTGAAGTTATAAGGTTGACTGATTGCTTCTTCTTGAAGATCATGCCAGTGGAGATTCTTGTCTTCTTCCTTATGTTAAAGTATATCTTTTCATTTGGTACGACCAAAGATGATTTAAAAGACTGTAAGTCAGAAACTAATGATAAGAGTGACTTTAAATCTTGTGTCACTTCAATTGAATCAACATCAATAAAGTTTAATGAAGACAGAGTAATTTCATATCCATTCCCATCAAATGCTTTTAACTGCTTCTCCGTTTTATAATTTTTAACCTCTAGTTTTTTCAGCTTGATTAACTGTTCAATTTCATTATCATTCTTAATTAAATCAATTGAAATTTTGTTTACAGAGATTTTTTCCATCTCCGATTGAAATGAAATTGGATAACAGTTCAAGCGTAACTGTAAGTACTCGCTAATTTGAAGCTTAATCTGAAGTAAAGACGTTTGGAAAATAATTATTGGTGGTTTTAGATCTCCCGATGTTGAGCTAGAAACAGAATTGGAGTTTTTGAGTTTGTTTAAAGAGTCAAAGATTTGTGTGAATAATGAAGTGAAGTCCAAAAACTCTTGGATAATCTCTTTGTCCAAGGATATATCCAGATTATTTGGAAAGAGAAATGTGAATTCATTTGATTTAAGTCTCAACTCAAATCTAAAGTCATTTTTTGTTGTGCTTTCATCATTATCAAAAGATATCACTGAATCATTCTCATTGTTCAGCAATTTGAGCTTTCTTAATCCACCATAGATTAACTCTGAGTCCTTTTGGACGATATTCAAATCTTCAGTAATCAATCGCAAGCAATTTGGCTTTGAAAATTTACCAGTTGGTAAGATTGCTGAAACAAAATTCAGTTCAATTCTGTTGATTTTGAAAGTATCAAAAAAATAATCTGAAGGGTCCAATTTTTGCTGTGTTGTATTTTTGCTATTATTATTAGTTGGTAAATTTACTCCATTAAGTCTTAAATTTTGCAAATTTGAGTTTGGATTCTTTAAAAGTGATTCTTTTGAGTTTAGGTGTGACAGAGATTCAAGAATATGAAGTAGAGTTTTTGGTAATGGTTTTGCTGCTATGTTTATCTTATCAATAAAAATTTGAAGGTCATTGACTTCTGCTAAGCCAGTAAATGAAATATCAATTGAATTAATTGACGCAAGAACTGAGGACTTTTCCTCTTTTTCTTGAATTGAGGCCTCCGAGTTGCCAAAATGGGATCTTGTGCTCATATATATTGTACTTGCTTGGTCTTTCGAGTAAACTAAGCTTTGACTCAACTCTGTTGGTTTTCTTAGAATTGATGAAGCTGAAATTAAATTGGAATCATCATCATCATCACTATCGCTATCATCAGTTTCATTTTCGTTTTCATCTTCGTCACTTCCATCATCAATCAGTTGACCTTCTTCTGCTGCTACCGTATCAGTCATCTGTGACGATTCGTAAAAGATTGTATCCGATAAATCAGTCTTTCCTGTCAAAGTTCCATCGTCTAGTGATTCATTTGAATCTTCCTGAAAAGCGCCAGGATCTGTTGATGGAGTTACAGCAACAACTAACACATCTGAAACTTTTACCTCTCGAACACCATCTATAGTTTTCAATGTGATCTTTTCAACTTTCAAATCGATTGTTGCTTCACTCATAATGACTCTTATCACGATATTTGATAAGTTGACTTGCAATCTAGCCAAAGCGGATTCTACTGCTTTTTTCATCACTGAGTTGAGAGCAGACGGCTGTTTCCTCTGGTCTGAAGAGTTCGATGGTGTGCTTTCTTGTGCATGTGCTGTTTTTTCCTCTTCCTGAGCTAGTTGTTCCTCTTGTTGTTTTTCTTCATCATCCTCATCACCAATGACTTCATCATTGTATATCATGCTTGTAGCAAGGTCCATGGCACTCTTGGCTAGTGAGAATTTGGAATCTTCACTGAAAGAACCACCATTGTTATTGTTATTGGGTGCAAGAGCGATTGTTAAGTCTAGGCCATCACCGTCAAGGTTCACACCGCCACTAACATTTAGTCTTAGTTCTAGATTCTTCACCCTACCACTTCGCATATAAACACCCGGTATTTGTATGGCCTCCGTGTCTAGATCCACATCTTTAAGAGTAACTTGAGTACTGGAGCCAAGTGACACATCCAGGTTTGTAGTGTCAATTCCTGAAAAAAGAGACAACTGCTGAAGAATGTACAGAAACAGTCGCTTTTGTAGGTTTTGTGGCATCCATTGAGATGCCATTTGCCGTTGTGTTGAGCTGTGTTTGTTACGCGCAGTAGCGGTTAAGATTGGTTGGGTTTGAAATCCTAAACAAACGATCCCTTTATAACAGAAACTGGTTGTTTTCCACCAGATTTGTCGGCTCTGTAGTGTTTTTAGTGAGGGTTCTAGTAGTTTAGGTACTTGGAAGACTCTTAATTGGTTTGCAATAAAGGTAAAGTAATTGAATTTACTAAACTTTTTGCTTGTTGTACAATTATAATAGAAATTTGTGAGTTTTTTATATTTTTGTTATCAATATGTATAAACTTAACTAATTTTGGGTTACACCTTTTTTCGAGCTTTGAGTGCTATGGAGCCTAGTTGAGGCAGATTGACTAGGACCACGGTGAAAGCTGATTGTGTGTGTGTATTTTGCAAAAAAACATTCTGTATTTCAGACAAAACTAATGCACTCCATAACAGATGGCTGGTCATAATCTGCTTTTTTAGCAGCAACTTCCTGGTAATTCCATTTAGAGTCCTGAGAGTCCCGTTTATAACTGTTTTTAGGTGATGCTCAACCCTTTAATTTCACTGGCTTTTGCCCTCAAAATCACGCTTTCTTTTACATCTGCCCACATCTGACTACCTCTTTGTCGCTTTTCTCCATTGATCTTCAAAATAATCAGTGAACTGCTCGTAACTTGCCTAGTTGGGGCGCCGCTGCCCCCATCTCTTTTTATATTACTTCGTCTGCCTTTCTCTCTAGTGTGGGCCTTTCATCTTGGCTCTTCAGACGTGAAACTGTTTAAAAATCAGCTTGTTCTCGCTGCTAACGCAATTACGTCGTCCCACATATTCTATGCTTTTGACCGTTGAACTTTTGAAAATTGAACAGCTAAAAGCACAATAAACACTACTAAATGTGGAGATTGTTGAACTGAAAGTTTCCCCCTTCTACGTAATCTTCTACAACAACAACGCAATAAGATCGACAGCTCGAAATCGGCTCTCAAATTCTAAAAATTCAGCAAATTCCATCCTTTTTTTAGAATTTTCAAAACAAATCTGAGAACGAAAGAAGAAAAAAATTACAAAACCAAAACAAAACAAATTGAAAGTTTTACTTAAACTGTTTGCCATTCTGAAAAAAACAGCATAAACGCGCCTGAAAGCGACACTTATTTACTTTCTGGAACGCGTGCTTTGACTAGCAGCTCCCAGAACTTGAAACAAATAGCCATTAAGCATTGAATCTGCACTGAAACACACTCCTTTAAAACTCATTCGTGTCAGATCCCAATAATGGCTGCTTGGTCACCTTACAATGATCCCAGCGCTCTGAATAATGATGCACGCGCTCAGCGTGGTAGTCCGGCTTCAGCATCATACAGCTTTAGCAGCTCCAGAATTACAAACAATCACAACAATAAGACCACGCCAGGAAATGCCTCTAAAAACAACAATAACAACAACAGTAAAAATAGTAATAATAACATCAACAGCAGTGCGCCTAGAAACTACAATGTCCCTGGAGCTCTCAGCACGCCATCAAAGGCACAGAGAACCCAGCAGGGACACTCCGCTTCTAGCAGCCCTTACGTCTATCCTGCAGATCAAAACCAAGGTCCACCACAATTTCAACAACAACAGCAACGATATCAACAACAGCCGCCGCAGAGCCCACGATCTTTTTTACTACATCAACAACAACAACAACAACAGCAACAGCAGCAGCAGCAGACACCTCAAAGTCCAAGATCTCTGCAACATAATCAGCAGCAACATGCTTATAGAGCCCTAAGAGGACAAAATCATATTAATAACTCTTCACAGTCATCCACTCCCAGATCGATGTACCCTGATTATAATACGAGCTACAACAGTGAATCATTTCACCAAAGAAGTAAAAGCAGTCTTAATAACATAAACACTTCCCCATTGGTGTCAAGAAGTAGGTCAAGAACTAAACAAAAAATTGACTACTTGAAACTAATACCTCCACTGAATGATCAGCAAGGTCTTAGTTTTAATCAACAAAGTTCATCTGACTCTTCTGCTGCTGCTGATAAACAAATTGGTACAACTCTGAATAATATTTCTACCAATGCTAATACTACAATCACTGAAGCAACTACTACTAATACAACTACAACTATTGGAACTAAGTCAACTAACCGCTCTCATAAAGGGGCCTCACTTTGTGCAAACTGTCACAAACCAATCACTTCCAAATCTGTGAAGGCATTAGGCAAAAGATATCATACTGAATGTTTCACGTGTAATGATTGTGGTATACCAATACTATCAAAGTACTTTCCATTCGATGATGAAAAATCAAATGAAAAAATACCGTTGTGTGAAGAACATTTCTATAATAGAAGAGGGTTAACATGTTGTGTTTGTAATGGCTTTCTTAAAGGAACCCATTATACAGTTTTTGGTAGAAAATATGACTCTGAGCATTTTTGCTGTAAAATTTGTTCAAAAAAGTTTGAAAATGATGAAGATTTTTATAATCATGAGAATAATATCTATTGTCACTACCATTTTTCAAAGTTTTTCATTGATCGTTGTGAAGGTTGTAAATTTTCAATTTTGAAACAATATGTTGAGATCTTTAGAGGTGGAAGAAACCAAAAATGGCATGTTGAATGTTATATGATTCATAAATGTTGGAATGTTTCAATTGATCCAGACTCAATTAATGTTATTGCTTATCCAAAGATTGAACCAACTGAAGAAAATTTGAAAAATCTAAAAGATATTAACCCAACTTCAAATGAATTAATCAGTAATGAAATCAAAGCAAATCAAAAAATTTCAAGTATTTGGTCAACTTTATTCAGATTTGAAGAGGATACTGCAAGTTGTATATCTGATATGTTACAGTTTGTGACTATTGGAGATAAACAAAGAGGGTTATTAGCAACTACACGTTTGGTTTTTAAGATTGATTCATTATTCAAAAGTCTTGATTGTCTTCATAAATTAGGTATTGATTCTGAGTCCCATTTCTTTAACAATAAGTCAGAATCAAGCTCTCCGGTAGAAGAAAAGACTACATTGTATCAATCACTGAAAAAAGAACCAAGAAATTTATCTGCCAAAGTTATGATTTATTTGGCAGTTTTGAGAAAGATAAGTAAAGGATTAACTGATTCAAAGAAATCTCAAGATTTAATTTTATCTGTGGTTACTGGTTTAGCTCATTACTTAAAATTATTGATTAGATATGGTTTAAGTAATTCTTTACAATATGACAAAATTTCACACTCTACAGCAGCATTGGACAAATTTTTGGGTGAAATCAAAAAGCATGAAGTCTTACCAAAGGATCCATTGAACAGTTTAGACATTTCATTGGATGCTTCTGATTTATGTTTGACCTGCTCTAAAAGTATTGAAAATGAATGTGTTAAATTTCAAGATAAAAGGTGGCATTTGGAATGTTTGAATTGTTGTAAATGTTCCAAAAACCTACAAGCATTTAACGAAATTGATGATGCCACCTTCAATTATTCTAAAAATCTGACCTACTGTGCACAATGCTCATTAGATGATCCTAATTCTTTTACAGGATTTCAACCAGTTTCAAAATTACTACAGTTGAGCTATTTGCTAAAAATTGCAATTATCAGATCAAAATCCGCTATGAACTTTGATTCTGGTAATGACTTTAGCAGTGGTAATGGAAATAATAATTCTAATACTGAGCAAACTTATATGAAAACTTTGAATGATATCAAAAGATTAAAATCTACTAGGCAAAACACAAAGGTTAATGATACGAGCGCGAAAAAGAATGCAAGAAAGTCAGTTCTAATTCAGTCTGATGCAGATAAAACCTTAAAATCTGGAAATGGATCAGAGGATTATGATGAAGATGAAGACCTTGTCAAACAAAAAATTATCATTGAAGATGAACCAATGATTGGTAAATTGAGTGAGAATAGTTTTAATAGAGCAACGAATTTCATTTATAATCAAAAAGTTTTGATTTTGGATGATATTCCAAGAATTGTTGCAGCAGAACATGCTAGAGAATTGAGACCTAATACATTCAAGTTCCATGACCCTTATCAAGAAAACAAAACTATTGTTAAAGACATCAATATTAATAAGAATTTACAAGACAAAAAGCTTGATAATAGTACACTGATCAATAACAATAACAGAAGTAGTAGTACTAATAATGTTAATAGCAGTGACAAGATGGTGAGACCAAACTTAACAAATAATAACAGCAGCAGCAACAGCAACAGCAATAGTGTTAAGTACTATTCTCAATTAACAGAACGTGAAAACGTGCTAATATCATACATTTCCGTCTCATTATTGAAATCAATTATTGCAAAATACCAAATAAATCTCAATATTGATTTCAGTCAATTGATAGAGACAAAGAAATCTAACTCCAATGGATTTTGGTCAATTTTCAAGTTCAAAAGCTCTAATAAAAGTACAATGTCATCAGGTCCGTTACAAAAAGTATTTGGAACAGATTTGAAAGAATTGACTAATAAGACTGGAGTTAGTTCATCTGAAAGCAATGGACCAAACAAAGTTGTTATTCCTCTACTAATAGATGAACTAATTGCAGCTTTGTATCAAAAGGACATGTCAGTTGAAGGTGTTTTCCGAAAAAATGGTAACATCAAAAGACTAAAAGAAATCACCAATGAAATTAATGAAAATCCTAACAGAATTCCAAACTTAATGAATGAAAACGCTGTTCAATTAAGTGCACTACTGAAGAAGTTTCTCAGAGAGTTGCCTGATCCTTTGTTGACGTTCAAATTATATGACTTATGGATCTTAACAGCAAAACCATCAACAGATTCATACTTAAAGAGTTTATTAGTTGAGATTTCATATTCATTGTTACCAAAATCAAATAGAGACTTGTTGGAAGTTTTATTGTTTTTCTTCATGTGGTCATCGTCATTTTCAAATCTTGATGAGAAATCCGGTTCAAAGATGGATATTCATAATCTATCAACTGTTATATCACCAAATATTTTGTATTCGCAGCCTGCGGCGTTGCCTACAAACACGAATAATAACGGCAGTGGTGCAGGAGTTGCCAATACGTATTATGATGCTTTCAATGAAGGGGAAGGAGAAAACTACTATTTGGCCATTGAAGTTGTTGATTATCTAATCACACACCATGAAGAGTTGAATATTGTCCCAGAACTGTTTCTGAATATTATGAGTAGATTAACGATTGATTCAAGTGGTGAGTTCAATTCGAAGGAGTTGATGAACAAGATCGAAACAATCATCAATGAAGAGGAAGTTTTAGGTAATTTACAAAAAATGGCTATTAATGAAAATAGAGATAATGATAATAATTTAATATAATAATGATGATAATAATATAATCTAGTGATGATAATTATAATAACAGTAATTCAAACACCAATACTCTGTAGGAAATCCAGCTGCGAGTCATTCAGATAGTTGATCAGAAAGTCCCAATTTAGTTTGAATTTTTCCAAATTGTTGAAGTTATTGTTTGATACAAAATCATGGGGTGGTACCATTGATATGAAATCATTCAAAAACTCATTATTCGGTATAATACCAAACTCTGATTCAAAACTCTGAAACAAATTGAAGTTGTTTTTCAAAAAATTATTGACATTGATTGAATCGTTGATCTCAAAATTCACCACCAAATTATGCAGCAAATTCAGTAAATCAATGGCGTTCCTATAATATTCAACATTCAAATTAAATGAAAGATTCAGCAGCAGATTTAAGTCTGCTATCAGAATCTGTAGGTTTTCGCGTAGTTGAACCTGGTTGATTTTATAGTCATCATTCAAGAACTCCATGTTTAGACAAGTTAGCAAGTGCCAAAATGTGAAAACAATTATAATTTTTGTGATAGGTATGTAGTACATAGTGTAAAACTCATTGTTAATTTCATGGGACCGTTTTAAATCCATGTATTTATTAAAGAAGTTTTGTAGGATGGAGTTCATGATGTACCAGATGTCAGAGTTTTTTTTCACGTTAAAGAAGATTGATTTGAAGATGTTGAATCTGAAGAAAAGTATCAAGAACTGTAAATGAGCATTTTGGAAATTGGACAATGTGTTGTTATTTCTTTCGTTTATCACTAAGAAATCACTTGGAATGTGTAGTGAAGTCAACTGTCTATCAATTAAGATCAAATTTTGAAAGAATTCAAATTTTGAGTAGTTTTTGCTGCTGATTAAAACGATTGGTAAGTCGTTTAACAGTTTTATTATTTTAGCAAAATGGGTAAAAATTGTTTTGAAGTTATTACCCACCTCGACTGGAATGAACGCTTTTAAGTTGTTTGACAAGAGTGAACTGTTGCTGTTGTTGAAACTATTGAAATTGCTATTATTGAAATAGGTACCGCCGCTGTTGTTAGTGCTATAATAGTGATTAACATTGGTATTAATTTGGTCCAGTTTTATGAATGGAGGAAAGCAATTGGTGATTGAGTTCAGCTGGTCATTCAGCACAATATTCCACCAAATGTTTGACTGGATTTCAATTTCCAGAGAGTTTTGTGGGATTGAACTTTTTTGGAGATTCAATATGAATGCAATTGAGATGATCTCAGTGTTTAAATTAATGTTGAGGTTTTTCTCTGAACTTATTTTGTAGTAGTCGTTCAGGATTAGTAGGATTTTTAGGTGGATTAATTTTGGTGTTTTTTTGTAGTTAATTAATGCGAGGCAGTTTTGGGTTATGGTGAGGAACTTTTTTGAAATTTCAAACGATTTCTTGTGAATTGAGTCGTTGTGAGTGTTGGTGTTGGTGGTGTTGTTGGAAGCGACGGTACTAGAGCTGCTTGAGTTGGTGGTGGTTATAACGCTCGAGTTTATCATTGGGCTCAGCTGGAGCAGCTGGTTCAGGGGAAGGTGCAGTATGGCAATGGCACATATGATTGAGATAAGAGCAATGGACTCGTAGTCTTCGTCATTAAGCAGGAATTTATAGTTGATGTTCTGCTTCAGCTGGGATAGTCTCGATAATCTGGACGATATAAGTTTGGAGTCAATGATGTTAAACGGCTGGTTCATGAAATTGATGTAAAAGAGGATCAGGTTGTTGAGGGAGTCGTCATTGGGCAGGAACTTGAGCATGAGGTCAACGTTGAAGTTGATGAGTTCATTTTTCAAGCCTGCAGCCGGTGGGCCCAGCGCGGAACTGCTGCTGGGGCCGGGGCCCGAAGCACTGGCCTTCAGCTGCGTCTCCAGGGAGTACAGCTTGTCATTGAGGTACGAGATCTTGTTTTTGAGGCTGGACACTTCCTTATCATTGGCGACAGTCAGCGCGGTGGAGCCTGCATTGACGCCGACGCTGGCTGTAGTGCCCGAGCCCACGGTGCTGGGTACCGCTGGCGGCTGCGGGTGTGGTTTGGAGGGCGCCGAGCTGGCCCTGCTGGACAGAGCAGGGTGCAAGGGCACCGGCTTGGGGTTGATGGGAATGTATTTCGAGGCCAATGCGGCGCTCGGACCAGCCGAGCTTTTCGCTGGCGGTGCAGCCGTGTGCGGGCGCGCCACAGCCACGTCCGGCAGCACGCTCAGGTTGATCTTCTGGATCTTGGGGCCCGACACACTGGCTGGATTGGGTGGAGCCGCCAGGCACTGGTCCACCCTGTTGTGCCTGATACATGCAGAGCACGGCGTCTGGGTATCGCACTTGATCTTCTGCTTCTTGCACGGCCCGCAGTTGTATGATCTGCGAGGCTTTCGCGCCCTGGTGCCACCCGCCGCCATCGTCTTTTCGCTTGTTTACTTTGTGTGGTAAAATATTTCAATTTGGTTTTTTATCAGGAAAATCAAAAAAAAAGGTTCAAAGCGGAAATCTCAGGTGGACCGGTTGACCTGGCCAGCCGGTACTACCACTCCAGGCACCACTGAATGGGTGTAACAATGAATGTGCTTTGGCGGTAGACATACCCATCATAGACAATGCTAACATACGTACCCGAATATTGTAGACACCGTGACATAGATCCTACATAGACATCTCGATCTTAGTATCTTTCTTAGCTTCAACACCAACCCCATAGTGACACCCCGCTGAGTGTACCTATACACACCCTACTATCTATATAGGTATTGATGGCACTTTATATTCACCACTAGTTGACTAGTCTTAGCTCATAGGTTACCAGCACAGTACCTTGCAGCATCCAGTTTGTCGTGCTACAACTGGTGGCCTGATAGATATAACTACGTGGACTGTCAAATTGTGTTCCTTGATGTAAGTAGACCAGGCTGTTGATCAGTGATGATGTTCTTTTCCCTTAAGATACTGAATTGAAAGTTTAACCATAGGGTCTTATAGTATAGTATTTTGACGTCTAGAAATTCGCAACAAGTGCATCACGAAAAGTCGTGATGGTCTTATACACACCAGCCGGGTCGTCGAGCTGTGACCACTGTGGGTGAACTAGTAGTCGAGATCGACCTGGGCTGCTGCCGGTGCTCCAGCGGCTGCTGCCGGTGCAGCTGTGCTCAGGGACGCAGCTGACGTAGCAGTGTCGCTGGTTCTCGGTCTCTTTGCATCCTCGTCATAGTCCAAGTCTGCATCCTGCGACGACAGCTTTCTCTTTCTCTCCAGCTCCTGGAACCTTTCGCTCTGCTCCTGGATGAACTGCTGTCTCTTTAGCCTCTCCGCGTGCTTGGCCTCGGCCTTCTCCTGCTCCCTGCTGGCCCTCTGCTTATCGTATTCCGCCTTCAGTCCCGCATCGCTCAGGCCCTTGACACCCGTCGCGCTGTTCACGTTCTTGAACTGGAACAGCTGGCTTCTCCTGTTGTTTCTCAGCCCAATCCAGTCGTCCGCCTCGGTATCCTGCTCCTCCTCGGCACCCTGCGCCTCTGCACCACTGTCCGGGCTCTTCACCACCAGCAGTCCCAGCCCGGTCTCGGTTTTCCAGAACCGCGACAGCTGTGGAGTGCCCCAGGCGGCCCAGAACTTCTTCTTGACCTCAAAGTTCTTCGCCAGGTCCACGTCATCCACCCGGAACTCGCTGATTTCCAGGCCAAACTTTGCAAAATTGGAATTCACGTGGTCTTGCCACATCACATCGCTAGTGCTGATCGTGCTCAGGGTGGACGCCGTGGCCTTGTCCAGCTCATTGATCAGCTTCCTTTTCAGGTCTAGCAGATCGTGCAGCGCAAACTTTATCGTCTGCTTGTACGTCTTGAGCTGCTGGCTGCTGCTGCTGCTGCTGCTGCTGCTGCTGCTGTCGTAGTAAATGTTAAGCAGGTGGTTAATGAACAAGTACAACTGCGTTATGATGGTTTTTCTAGGCCCCTTGCTGCTTCTCAGCGTACTGATAATAGACCCCTCGTTGAACAGTTGGTAAAGCTCGTGGATCTGCTTCTCATTGTAGTAGCTAACTGACTCAAGGTTTTTATTCTTCAGATAGTTTTCAATAGAGTTGTCATCCTTCCTTTCTGTGAATCTGTAGATATTGCTGCCGCTGTTGGGCCCGTTTCTTGACTTGAAGTTGAACAAAACTTTCAGCACAAAGTCACTCAGCAGTCGAAGATTCGACTTGAGTTGTGGTGTTAGTGGGTTGACCAGAAACCTTTGCAGGTCGTAGTAGTCCTTCATGGCGTAAAAGTTGCTGTTGTTGTTGTTGTTGTTGTTGCCATAATCCCTTCTGGCTTTGTCTTTGAAATTCAGGAGGCCGTTAGCGTTGTGCTCAAAGTTCTTGTTAATCAACAGCTTATCAAAGTGTGGAAACAAATCTGTTATTAAATTCAATAAGTTGAGCTTCAATAAGTCTCTAGATTTCTCGTTGTTCAAGTTCAGGCTTTCGATTTTGTAGTTGATAACAAATATCAGTAAAGTTCCTGGGTGCTTGACAACTGACAGTTTCAAATCAGAGTCGGTTTGCAGCACTTTGAATAGCTCAATTCTCAAACTCAAAAATTTCCAAAAGAACTTTAGTAGCCAGTCGGTATCCAGGTCTAGCAGCACAGAGCATAGCAATTGAATTGGTAAGTCATAGTGACAGAAGTTCAAGTTCTTTAGGAAGAAGGATATGTCTATCAAGTAGCTAATTTTAAGAGAATTGAAGTTGTTTTCCCCGTCCCTGTCATTGATCAAGTTGGCCAAAGTCCTCAGTGCTGCCAGTTCCACTATCAGATTCTGATTGGCGCCGGTATTCAGCTCTTTCAGTTTGCCTACTATGTTGTCCAGCTGTGCTGAATAGGGCTGCGGTGCTGCTGGTTGTGGTGCCTCTTCTAGGGGATTAAAGACAGTTTTGTCAATCGTGGAAACTTCATTCTCCAGTACCTCCACAAGCTCATTGATTTTGGTTTCCAGGTCCATTTCTGCGCCCTCTTTTCGGCTGAATACTCTGACAAAACAAAAACTTTACTAATTGTTGTTGATTTTCAGTTTTTTTAGTGAAGAAAATACTTTTTTTTTTGATTTTTACAATCTACTGATATTTTACAATCTATTCATCTAGTTTTCTGCACTGAAAGCTCGTCCGAGCTGGGCTGTTACGGGCTGGTGGCGAAGCTACCGGTGAGCAAGAGTAGTTCTGCTTGGTATTAGTCTCTGGCTCAAGCGCAAACAGAGTTCACTCACAAATTTCTCCATCGTCTGGAGTAGTTGGACTTTGTTCAGCGCAATTATCAGGCAACTAAAAGAAGAAAGAAAACCCAGCTGTTAGTACAACAACAGTAAAGCACCAAGAACCGCTTACTCACTTTTGGCCATTTTCTGTTTGCTTGCAAATAACGTTTTTCTCGCCAGAAACTCTTCAGACTGTTAGCTAAAAAATTTCCGGCTGTTTGACCTGGAAAAAAAAACAAAATTCTCACTCCTCCACTACATAACGCTCGCTGGGAAATTTATCAATGAAATTGCCGATTCTGTCAGACATTTAAGCAGGTTTTTTCCAGTAGTTTCGTGCTTTTTCCAAAAATTTCACTATGCTGCAACAATTACTAAAAGTTGAAAAAAAACCACAAAATCACAAAATTCTCTGGAATTTGTAATAATCTCTTTTGTCAACTAGACTTTTGTTGAAAATAGATAACAAAAAAACGCAAACTGTGAGGACAGTTGGGGAGAAAAATGTGAGTATTGAGCTCTGCTGGTGGTGGCTGGGCACCCGAGGCAGATGAACATGAGAGAAAATCGCCTTCTAACATCTTTTAAAGGCCAACAAACTATATTGTTTTCCAGTTTGGTGATGACAATTCTGATAGTACGATAATCAATGTTCCCAGAATATTATTAAACAATAATAGCAGCAGTGCGAGAGCCAGCGGTAGCAGTAGTACTACGGGGGACAGTGGTGAGAACAGCAGCAGCATCCAGAACAACATGACTATCAACGTGAATTACGTCTACTCACTAGATCAGATTACCAATTCCGCAGCATCACTAAGATCGCTTGATTCCAACGACCCAAACACAAGAACGGGAACGCTTTCACTCAACGTTCCGAACATTCCCACCAACAGAACCGATTCCCAATTTCGCGAATTAATGCAGTTTGCAGCTTCAATTGCTATCCTAGCGATCGCAGCATCAATCAAGAAAAAGCATGGCGTTCCCATGGACGTTTTCAAAAAGTTCCCAGTGGCTGAGTACAGCGAGCTGGCTGACACGTGCTGCCCCATCTGCTTTGATGACTATGTTGTGCCGGAGAAGAAGGCGGTGGCATTAGATGATGAGGTGAATGAAAACGGTAAAAGAAGTAGGGATGATGATGAGACAAGTGAAGGGGAGCTGAAGCTTAAGAAATCCAAGCTAAATAATGAACAACAACTACAGCACCAACAGCCTCAACAACAGGAGGCCAAAGAAAACGGGAAAGAGGAAGAATTCCCACATATTGGAATCAAACTACCATGCAATCATGTATTTGGACAAAACTGTCTATACGAGTGGTTGAAAAGCAACTGTACTTGTCCGTTGTGTCGTTCTGAAGTCTATAAAGGAGACCCATTGCCCTCAACTCTCAATTTTCCAAACCTTAGCTCGATCATTAACAATGACTTGCAACTAAATACTCAAGCTGACGAGAGCAGTAATAATAATAGTAATGATAACAGTGACACCACTGGTGCTCGCATCAGAACCAGCACCAGCACCACCACCAGCACCCCACAAAGACCAATTGTTATTATATTAGACAGAGCCACAAACACATTGAGACCAAGAGTTTCCAACGATAATAACTCCACCAACTCTGGTAATGATAATGACAACATTCCAAACAGAATCAGAACAGTCACTCCAAGACTGTTTTTTGCATCCGAAGATTCAGAAGAAGGTCGGTCTTCTAGTGCTGCTGATACTAGTGCTGCAGCTAACAGCAGTAATAATAACACCAACAATACCAATAGCAGCAATTCTAATGAAGGTATCACGAGAAACTTTTCAAGCTTCTTACCAGGGCTTTTTCCAAATGGAGTATTCAGCAGAAGAAGTGGGCATCGAATTGAAAGTAATGAGGAGTTTAATAACTTTTACTCATTTACAAGAAGATTAATCCAGCAAAGGTTGGATTCAATCAATAGTTCTGAGCAGGCAAACAACGAGCAATCAGAGCAATCAGAGCAATCAGAGCAAGACGAACACACTCGAGAGTCTCAATCACATCGTGATTAATATATATATATATGCATAATTTTTTGATTTCTTTGTTGTAGTTGCGAAAGTACAATTTCAGTAATTATCAACTAACTGATAGAAAAAAGTAAAAAAAGTTTTAGTACAATTAAACTAAAAAAGTGTGAGGAGTAGCATAGTCTGAGAAAACCGTTGAAATGATTTACAGCTGATAGTCACTAAATCAGTCAACTTTCGAATTGGTTGTGTTGTTCTTACTTGGTTTACGTAGTAGATTGAGAGCAGAAATCGTAGTATTAGCAGCAGAAAAGCGTTTGATACACCCCCGTAGACGGGAATTTTCATGGTGAATGCAACAATTAGGGTTCGTCCTCCTTCGGTGGCTCACTTTTCGCTTCTTTAGTCCATCCCGCTCATTTTGATTATATAGATAAAGATAGAGAAAATGCCTTTTTAGTCTTCGGTAAGTAAAATTTTGTACCGAGAATTTCAAGAAAATTATCAACCGACTAAACTAGTTGGGTAAACCGACTTGCGATGGATAACCCAGCTTGCTATGGACTAAACTGAACAGACGTGATGAACCACCACAGTAAGAGTTTGGCTTATGGGTAGAGGAAAGGGGTGAATCGGTTTGACAATAGGAACTAAACAAATGAATAAAATCAAGAGGTGAGCTCGGTAAAGCGTTGATGTGATAACGGTTTTTTTCAGCCTTGCGTCCTTGTAAAGTACATAACTGCAGAGTAAAGAGATAAGTAAAGTTGATAATTTAGTCTACAATTTTTTGCTGGTAGATATGATACGCCAAGGTGGGAAGTCTTGTTGCGGTGAAATAAATGGACTTATCCGCTATTGCAAATTTAACTTTAATTATTGCAGAGAATGAGGAAATATGTTCAATTAATTTAACAGTTTCAGTTATGATGCCTTTTCTTTTTCTGTGCTAAGTTAAATTTTGAAGTTTATGTTGTAACCGTACATCTTGCGCTGTTTAGGTACCACCACTTTTTCTCGGATAGCCCCCGCTGTTGGTTATACAGAATAAGACCGAAAATCGTCCAAATCAGAGAGAGAGAGTACAGCTACTGTGTTGCAGACAGAAGTGACGTAATTTCGAGTCTTTTGAATCATTTCCAGCAAAAGTGTGGTGAAGCGAGAAAGCCCAGCAGCTTGGTTTTAATTGTGGTGGTTATTTTACTCCAGTATCGCCGATTCATACATTGCATCAGTGGATGATAAAAATTTCAGCTAACTGGTTTTCAGGTAATGCAGCGCCTCAATTGAGCTTTTTTGTCCCAGTGAACTGTTTTCAATTACTAGACTATTTCTACTCAGTTACGTTATGATTATAAGCAAAGAGGAATTAATCAATTTTAACTGGATGGATATTAAGGAATTATAAAATATTACTCTAGTAATTTTCCCAATAGTAAACACATAACGTAAGTATGAAAACTACCGCGTTTATTTAAGACTGGGACTGTCATGGAGTTAGTGGCAGCTAGACCGATAACTGCCTGATAACTCCTGGTTATTGTAGTCGGTAATTCTAGCGTTAGTGTTTCTATTTATTATATGCGTTTGATATACCGCGAAACGCTTACTACACCACACCACACGGTACGGTACTGCGGTACGGTATTGAAAAGCAAAAAATCTGCCCAATTAAAAATGGATAGGCGTTGATTACATGGAACCCAATAATTGGGTTGGACTTTGAGGAATTTTTTTTTCCCATTGATAATCAAAAGCGAATAAAAAAAAAAATTAAAAAAATCTCGAAAAAAGTTCCGTTGAGAGACTAAAAAGTCTCGAAATTTCATAATGTTGCATAAATTAGGGGACTAGCAGAAACGACATATCTACCACTATTCCCAGTAGAATAATAACGTTTTTTTTTTAAAAAGCTGATGATAGCTTGCTGTAACGATTCAACGTGTGGGTGATGGGTGATAAGTGTAAACTGTAAATTGTACAAGTATTAATCAAAGACGACTACTTTTTTCCCACCCAGTCCTGTAATGTATGGTGTGGTGTACAATAGGTGATGTATTTCAAATATACTGCTACAAGCACAACTCGATTATTAGATATATTGATAAATTGATAAATGGCTCTCTGGGGATAACCTGCCAATTGCTTTATTAGAATATATGTAAATAACATAAGACTGGAAATATTGGAAATGATGCTGGTTTGCTTTGGCTTTTCCAGCACTACTCGTTTAGTCAATAGCATAAACAATATGAAAAAAAACTTCAAGTTCCCGAAAAACCTAATAAGTCTCAAAAGTCTCAAAAGTCTCAAAAGTCTCAAAATTTCTGACCAACCAAAAAAATTCCTCAAGTTTTCAAAGACTAAATTTCTTAATTAAGTTAAAAAAATACATTTTGAGAAATTTCAATGGGAATAATTTCACTCATTGCCAATTTTTTTATATAAATTTATCAAAATCCCAAAATCCAAAACAATATTTTAATTGAAATTTTTTTCTTTCTTTAACAGTTTTAATTTAAAGCAATCACTGCAACTAGTTACTTACTCTCTCTTTGAAGGATTTTGTTTCAGATTGTTTTAATTTAGAGTGAGTATTTGATCAATTCAATCAATTTTAGTAAAAAAAGGAAGGAATTCAAAACTTCAATGGATTATATTTTTGTTATCCTAACCCATTGCAATGTTTAACTATGTTGTGTTTAGTTGGGTTAGGTTTTATGTTTGCATCTTTTTAATCCTGTTAATGGCGATAATGGCGACTTTAACCAAAATTTGCTGCAGTAAAGTGTACAATAGTGCCGCAATTACAGTTCCACAGTTTACCCACAACCACCACCAGCACTAAAATTGAGTTCTGGAAAACGTATCGTTTCACTCGGGATAATTGGTTGTCGCAACAACAAGCTTGTTTTTGTTTACATCAGTTATCTGTTTGTTTTGGTTTTTCCCGACCAATTAGTGCTGGTTATTTTGCCGAAAATGGGTCTAGCCTACCGGGTTAAGAAAAAACCTATTTCGGCAGCTAAATGTCCGTTTTCGGCGAATTTTTTGTGGATGGGACCGGCCGGAATTAACGACCCGATTGGGCCTGAAAATCCGCGCCGTTTAATGGAAATTTAGTGGAATTTAATTGGTCGGTTTCGGTTGTTTACTTTATTTGCATGGACAAATTTTGCAATTGTTATTGTTCTTCACCACTGTCGTTGACAATTATAATAATTCCCACTGAAATTTTGAATTCCTTTCTTCTTTTTAATTTTTGATCATTGGTTGAATCAATTCAATTTTAAGGTTGTTTTCAATAGCTAACTAGTTATATTCAGAAAATGGCTGCAGAAGAACCAACCGTTGAAAAGGTTCCAAAAGTGGAATCAGATGATGAAGATGAAGATATCGATCAATTGATTGAAGACTTGCAATCTGTTCATGGTGGTGATGATGACGATGACGATGACAATGATGGAGATGCTGGTGCTACTGCCAGACCAGTTCCAGAAGAACTTTTACAAACTGACCCAACCCGTGGTTTATCTTCTGACGAAGTTTTAAAGAGAAGAAAGAAGTACGGTTTAAATCAAATGGCTGAAGAAAAAGAAAACTTGGTTGTTAAATTCTTGTCTTTCTTCATTGGTCCAATTCAATTCGTTATGGAAGCTGCTGCTATCTTAGCTGCCGGTTTAGAAGATTGGGTTGATTTCGGTGTTATCTTAGGTTTGTTATTCTTAAACGCTTCTGTTGGTTTCTTACAAGAATACCAAGCTGGTTCCATTGTCGAAGAGTTGAAAAAAACTTTAGCTCACACTGCTGTTGTCATCAGAGATGGTTCTTTAGTTGAAGTTCCAGCTAATGAAATTGTTCCAGGTGAAATTTTACAATTAGAAGATGGTTCCGTCATTCCAGCTGATGGTCGTTTGATTACTGAAGAATGTTTCTTACAAGTTGATCAATCTGCTTTAACTGGTGAATCTTTAGCTGTCGACAAACACTACGGTGACAATGTTTTCTCTTCATCCACCATCAAACGTGGTGAGGGTTTCATGATTGTTACTGCTACTGGTGACAACACCTTCGTCGGTAGAGCTGCTGCTTTAGTCAACAAAGCTTCCGGTGGTCAAGGTCATTTCACTGAAGTTTTGAACGGTATTGGTACTATTTTATTGGTTTTGGTTATTATCACTTTGTTATTAGTCTGGGTTTCATCATTCTACAGAACTAACAAAATTGTTAGAATCTTGCGTTACACTTTAGCTATCACCATTGTTGGTGTTCCAGTCGGTTTACCAGCTGTCGTTACCACCACTATGGCTGTTGGTGCTGCTTACTTGGCTAAGAAACAAGCTATTGTTCAAAAATTATCTGCTATTGAATCTTTAGCTGGTGTTGAAATCTTGTGTTCCGACAAAACTGGTACTTTAACCAAGAACAAATTATCTTTACATGAACCATACACTGTCGAAGGTGTTGATGCTGATGACTTAATGTTAACTGCTTGTTTAGCTGCTTCAAGAAAGAAGAAAGGTTTGGATGCTATTGATAAAGCTTTCTTAAAATCTTTAGCTGGATACCCAAGAGCTAAAGCTGCTTTAACTAAGTACAAAGTTATTGAATTCCATCCATTTGACCCTGTTTCCAAGAAAGTTGTCGCCTTAGTTGAATCACCAGATGGTGAAAGAATTGTCTGTGTTAAAGGTGCTCCATTATTCGTTTTAAAGACTGTTGAAGAAGACCACCCAATTCCAGAAGAAGTTCACGAAGCTTACGAAAACAAAGTTGCTGAATTCGCTTCAAGAGGTTTCCGTTCATTAGGTGTTGCAAGAAAGAGAGGTGAAGGTCACTGGGAAATTTTAGGAATTATGCCATGTATGGATCCTCCACGTCACGATACCGCTAAAACTGTCAACGAAGCTAGAGGTTTAGGTTTAAGAATTAAAATGTTAACTGGTGACGCTGTCGGTATTGCAAAAGAAACTTGTCGTCAATTAGGTTTAGGTACCAACATTTACAATGCTGAAAGATTAGGTTTAGGTGGTGCAGGTGACATGCCAGGTTCTGAAATTGCTGACTTTGTTGAAAATGCTGATGGTTTCGCTGAAGTTTTCCCACAACACAAATACAATGTTGTCGAAATCTTACAACAACGTGGTTACTTAGTTGCTATGACTGGTGATGGTGTTAACGATGCCCCATCTTTGAAGAAAGCTGACACTGGTATTGCTGTTGAAGGTTCATCTGACTCTGCTCGTTCTGCTGCTGATATTGTTTTCTTAGCTCCAGGTTTATCTGCCATTATTGATGCTTTGAAAACTTCCAGACAAATTTTCCACAGAATGTACTCTTATGTTGTTTACCGTATTGCTTTGTCATTACACTTGGAAATTTTCTTAGGTTTATGGATTGCAATTTTGAATGAAAGTTTGAACATTGACTTGGTTGTTTTCATTGCTATTTTCGCAGATGTTGCAACTTTAGCAATTGCTTATGACAATGCTCCATATGCTCCAAAACCAGTTAAATGGAACTTACCAAGATTGTGGGGTATGTCCATCATCTTAGGTGCTATCTTAGCTGTTGGTACCTGGATTACCTTGACCACTATGTTTGTTCCAAAAGGTGGTATTATTCAAAACTTCGGTTCTATTGATGGTGTTTTATTCTTACAAATTTCATTAACTGAAAATTGGTTAATCTTCATCACCAGAGCTGCAGGTCCATTCTGGTCATCAATTCCATCTTGGGAATTATCAGGTGCTGTCTTTATTGTTGATATCATTGCAACCATGTTCACCTTATTCGGTTGGTGGTCCCAAAACTGGAACGACATTGTCACTGTCGTCCGTGTTTGGATCTTCTCCTTCGGTGTCTTCTGTGTCATGGGTGGTGCTTACTACTTAATGTCTGAATCCGAATCATTCGACAGATTTATGAACGGAAAACCACTCAAAGAGGAGAAAGAGACCAGATCACTAGAAGACTTCGTTGTCGCTATGCAACGTGTTTCAACTCAACATGAAAAATCAACTTAGATTTTTTAAAAAGTTTTGATCTATTAATTTAATTTAATTAATTAATTTTTAATATCTAATTTTATATGTGCAATTATTATTTATTTTCTTATGATTGTTCATTTTTCATAGAGAGTTCAAAGATAACATTTAATAGTGTGATTAATATATTCGTATTCATATTTAATTTGTATTGTAGATAAATTTTACTGACCTTTCTGCGGTTTCTCGTTGCGTTTTGCTCAGGTGCGTGCGCGTACCATTCATGTAGCTTAGATTTTGACTTTTCAAGCTTTTTTTTTGTAATTTTTTTAGGTTTGGAACAAGTTAAGTTGACTGATCCTTGATGACTGCTGAGGAGACAACGCCAGCGGATACGAGTGACGTATCTGGTCTGAGTGGTGTGGGAAGCGATGTGGCAGTAGGAGCAGTGCCAGTGGGAGCAGATGCGGCAGTGGTAGGTGATGCAATTACTCCAAATCTGGGTAATTCAGTTGATTCACCAAGATCTTCCTCAGTTTCAGCCTCTGGCGGCTTTACAAAGAGCGGGAAATTCCAGCTGTTTAGCGAGAATAGTGCGGCACCAGCACCAGCAACGCCTTTGGAGATGTCCGCACAGAATTTACTGGCTCAGGCAGATAATATTTCTGCCTCTGGAGCACCATTTTTGAAGAATGATGACTTGAATGTTGATTTGAACCTAGCTATAGGCGCGCTTGACCTGGATTTTGGCAGCTCGCTGAAATTGAAAGAAGAGGTTGACTCTGAGGCCAAGTTCAGCTCACCATCAACAGTAAACGAGCCAAAGAGTAAAATCGAAATAGTCAAAGAGCTAAACGCTGAGGCTATTGCTGGTGCGGAGCCTCCAGAGAAGAAGGCAACAGAACAAGAGGAGGTGAAGACAGCAGGAAAGGAGGACGACGGGAAAGTTGTCGAACAGGAAGTTGCGGACTTATCACCAATTCCCCCAGCCCCACAGCAACTGCCTCATCATCCTTTGATGCCTTTACACCAGTTACCATCAGGCCCGCCTCACCATTTACCGTTGCATCCTCACCCACAGGCGTTTCCGTTCATTTACAATCCGTTGAATGAGTTTGCATATAATCAGGAGACCTGGAAAGGTGTGAATGGAGGGCCTGCAGGCCCGGTTGGTCCACCGGGTGTAGTTGGTCCTGTAGGTCCATCAGGTCCAGTAGGCCAAGCAGGCCCTCCAGGCCCTCCAGGTTCGATTCAGGGGAGTTTTGGAATGAACCTCGACTCGCTGCCACCACCACCCGGAGCATTCGAGTTTCATCATGGTCATCCTCACGGTCCACCACCACCTTTTTTGAACTTCAATGTTGATGATAACTCTAAGAAACTATGGAACAACTATCCAACCAACAACAGTAATAGCAATAGCAGTGGTAATAACACTGGGCTGTTCAATCCTGGCACTATTAATGGGTATAGCTACTCTATCAATAACTATAACAAGGTTGTTGATAATGGATATAATGCCAGTAGTAGCGGTAACAGTGCGGCTGCCGCTAATAGCAGCACTATCATTACTAATAACAATATTGTTATGAATAACAACAGCAACAACAACAACAATTACCACAATTATCACAATAATGGATTCAACAACAACAACTACAATAACGGGAGGGAATATAATCGCGGTAGAAAAAATGGAAATAGTAATTATATAAGAAAAAGAGGTGAAGATGCTACAAAATACCTGAATTCAAGTATTGAAGATTTCAAAGGAGATATTTACTCCTTATGTAAAGACCAACATGGATGCAGATTTTTACAAAAACAGCTGGATTTGGATCCAAGCAACGGACAGATTATTTACAGCGAGATAGAAAATCATATAGTTGAATTAATGGTTGACCCATTTGGCAATTATTTAATTCAGAAATTATTTGAGAAATTGGACATTGAAACAAGATTAAAATTGATTAAGAATGCATCAAGTGAATTTGTGCCAATCTCATTGGACTCTCATGGTACAAGGGCACTCCAAAAACTAATTGAGTGCGTAACTACCAAGGAAGAAATCTCCATAATAATTGAATCACTCAAAAATGATGTCGTTAATTTATCTAGAGATTTGAACGGAAATCACGTGATTCAAAAATGTCTACAAAGATTCTCCACCACTGACAATCAGTTTATTTTTGATGTTGCGTACGAGAACTGCCTGCAAATAGCAATTCACAGACATGGCTGTTGTGTGTTACAGAGATGTCTTGACTTTGGATCCCCTGAACAAGTTAAGAATTTATCATTGGTGATTTCAAAATACTCATTAGAATTATCAAACGATGCCTTTGGTAACTACGTTGTGCAGTATGTGTTGAATAAAGAGGACGAGACAGTTACTAAGATCATTATCAACTGTATCAAAGCAAATGTCATTGATTTATCTTTGCATAAATTTGGATCAAATGTCATTGAAAAATGCTTGAAGATCAATAAAACTTCCAAGTTGTTGATTGATGAGATATTGAATAATCACAGCAATGAGTTGATCAAGCTATTAAATGATCCTTTTGGGAACTATGTTATTCAAACTTGTCTTGGTTGTTGTGAATCTGATCAATTCATCAAAATTTCAACTTTACTAAAGCCTTTATTACCACAAGTTAAAAACACTCCACACGGTAAAAGACTACTGGTTTTACTACAAAATGCTCACTAACATAGATTGTGAAAGTAGTATCGTTATAATTATTTACCATTACTGTCAGTATCACATTATTATCAGTATTATCATCATCACATTATTATCATTATCATTATAGCATATGTTTTACATGTACATTTGCATTATTTTTATCACTACTACTATGTATATTATGTATATTATGTATATTATATTAATCAAAGATACATTCAGGAGTAATGTAAAACTTTTAGTTTATTTCTTTTATTTATTTATTTCATTTCTATTTATTGATTTAACTTTTGTGAGATAAAAAAAATGACTGTAACAAGAATTGAAATATTTGACTGACTGGAATATTAAATGAATGGAGTATTAATTAATGATTGAAATAAATGAATGGACTGTGCTTGGAGCACAAACTAGAATTGAAAACCAAATGGAAAATGCAAAAAAAAAGAACAAAGACTCAGACCAAGGCCAAGACTCAAACCCCAAGACTCAGACCCCAGATTCAGACCCCAAACTTAGACTCAGACTCAATGCCACAAGGACAAAGAGATGGGCAAGGACATGAGTTAGGGACAAAGACAAGGCCAAAGACTGAACCGAAAACCAAAACCAAACCAAAACCAAAACCAAACTAACTGATTAAAAAAGTAAAGTAAACTGAAACAAAATGAAATGAAATAAACTGAAATGAACTGGGATATAAACTATTATGACACGACACAACAGCCGGAAGAGGTCTCCTCTGAGACAAGCAAACTTGTTCTTGTTGCTGCTTCAAAAACATCATCAACACTTTCACCGGTCAAAGCTGAACACTCAAGGAATTTTTTCGCGCCTATTTGTCTTGCAATTTCTTCACCTTGACTTGTCTGGACAAACTTAGTCTTGTCCGAGCCGTTGAGAGACTCGTTTCTCAAGTCCTTTTTCAGTCCAACAAGTATAATTGGGACTCCAGGACAATATCTGGACACTTCCTCACTCCATTTGCTTCGAGCATTGAGAAGAGAGTCTGGCTTATCTATTGCAAACCCGATAAGTATCACATTGGCCTTCGAGTAGCTTAATGGCCGCAAGCGCTCATACTCTTCCTGCCCAGCGGTGTCCCACAATGCCAATTGCACAGCCTTACCATCGACTCGACAGTCTGTAACATAATTTTCAAAAACTGTTGGATGGTACTCTGTCGGAAATTCTCCCAGTGTGAAGACATAAAGCAATGAGGTTTTACCACATGCTCCATCGCCAACTATAACCAGCTTTCTTTTCACAGATGACATGTCGCTTTTTGCCTTTGTTTGTATGAGACTTTTTTTTCTTCTGTTTTTTTTTTCCCTTACTATATTTATTTTTGTCTTTGATTTTTATTTTTATCAAAACTTCGAACTTTAAGGACTTGAACATTTTTTTTTTTTTTTTTTTTTTTTTTTTC
>JAJLVZ010000001.1:0-65435 GCA_030570575.1 [Candida] sp. | reverse complement strand
AAATTTCTGTTGAGTAAGTTGGTTGATGAGTTGAAGTTATTATCGCTGTTGAGAGTGTTGATGTTGTTAATGTTGCTGACGCTGTTAAGACCATTGATACCACCGATATTGCCATTGAATGGCAACGAGTTTGTTCTTTGGAATTGGCTCATCTTAACATGTGAAATATTGCCAATTTCGTCTCTGATTAGCTCGAAAGTAATGTTGGAGTTGGAGATGTTGGTTTGAATGATTGATATAAATAGTTGAAAATTGACAACCCTAGCATTGCTGCTAATGAATAGATTTTGAAACGTATTGAACAGTGATTCAATTGTCACAAACCCCCCAGAGTGTTCAGTCAAATACTGGTATGATGTCAAGATTTGGCTGTGGTAGTTTTTGATCATTTGATTGAGGTCTGGCTGATGCTGCTTCTGGTCAGCAGTGTTAAGTGGCGTACCGGCAGACTCAGCTGCAGTGCTTGCTGCAGATGTGTGATGTAGCAGACTGCCTGCAGGAGTTGGAATTGGTTGATGTAGCTGAGAATGTAGTGGCTGATGTGACAGTGTTGGTGTATGGCTCAATGGGGTTGCCGTTTGACTTGTTGTTGTGTTGGTTGATTGCCATAGATTGGTATTCCAGTTCGAACTTGAGTTTGAACGGCTGTTACTTGTATTGCTGGTGCTGTTATTACCAGCTACAGCGCTACTCGTACTGTTGCTGTTGTTTGATGACCAAAGTTTCGAGCTTGACAATAAACTCGTGGTTGGAAAAGTCTCCTCAAACGGCTTTAGTGGGTCGATGTGAGTTGCAGCAGCTGCACTTGTTGCAGGTGTCTGTCCTGGGGTAGCTGGTGCACCCGAGGCTGGTGATTGTAATGCCAGATTTTGTGCTGAACCGAAAACATTAAATGTGCTATCAAATGAGTTCAGATTGTAAATACTGTTGGCTGGTGTCGAGTTATTATTGTTCACAGATGAGGAAACTCCGTTCAGCCCAGTGACTTGTACCCAAGGAGATCTAGTGAGCGGATCTTGAGAGGAGTGTTGTAAGAATTGATTTGACTGCTGTACTGGTTGCACTGGTGGCACCTGAGACTGAGACTGAGACTGAGACTGAGGCTGGGGCTGGGAAAATATTTGACTGAACCCGTTGTTGCCTAGTGAGAGATTGGCAAAGTCCTCAGTGAAGGAAGGCCTGGTTTGCAGATATGGCATTTGAGCTTGATGCTGTTGATGCTGCTGTGGAAGAATGGAGATAGGAACAGCAACAGGTTCAGCAATTCTCTGCTGCTGCTCTTTTAGCTTCTGTTCCTTCAGCTTCAGCTCATTTTGTTCCTGCTGCTCTTTCAGTTTCTGCTGTTGCAGTTGTTGCTCTTTAAGCTTATCTTGCTTCAGCTTCTCCTGCTTGGCTTTTTCAGCTTCAATCTCTTTCAATCTCTGGGCCTCTTTTAGCTGCTTTTGTCTATGTGCCTCTTCCTCCAATCTTAATCTTTCCTGTTTCTTGCGCTCTTCTCTTTCTTTACGTTCAGCCTCCTTACGACGCTTCTCTTCCAGTTTCTTACGCTCTTCTTCCTGCTTTCGCTTTCTGCCCTCTTCCTGCTTTCTTCTGTTCTCTTCCTCTTTCTCTAGACGAATTCTCTCCTTCTCAGCTTCTTTCTTCAACCTTTCCTCCTCCTTTTGCTGCTGAATCAATCGCTTCTTTTCACGTTTCTTCTCCTTCTCACGCTGCTTCTTTTCCTCCTTCTGCTTTTCCCTGATCTTCTCTTGGTCCAGCTCGGTCAATAAAGCGTTAACATATTCCTCTTGCTTCTTCTTCTTGAACGATTCCAGTAAGCTTTGTCTCAGCATCTTTGTTGTATACAGCTGTAACATCGCACGCCCTTCCTCATAGTGCTGTTGCTCATCAATATCGCTGTAATCACTCAAGTCGCTCAGATCTTTTTCATTGTTGAGTTGCTCGTCAAACTCATCTTCCTCTTCATCTTCACCCTCTTCCTCATCGTCATACTCATCATAATCTTCATCACTGTTCTCATTATTCTCATCATATTCATTCTCACTGACTTCAGTATCATCATTATAGTCATTATCATTTCGTTTGTGCTCCAGAAAATCATCTTGTAACTTTTCCAACTCTTCGCGCTCTTTTTCTAGCTGCTTTTGTAGTTGACTTTGTCTTTCCAGTTGTGCCTGAATCAACATTCTTCTGTCAATTTGACGTTGTACGTCATTACCGATGCCACTGTTGTTGTTATTATTAACATGACTATGATTATGGTGTTTATGATCATCATTGTCACTACTGAAATCCTCATTGTGAGAATGAGAATGTGAGTGAGAATGTAACTGGTTATAGTTCTGCATGGTTCCCATCACATGGTCATACACTTGGTGCATCATCGCTTGTTGGGCATCATATAACTGGTCCATCTTGCTTTGGGAATTGCCGTTGAAATTGATTTCTCCTTCAACTTCCTCATCAATCTCCGCTTCACATTGCCTCTCCACAGGATGCTCAGTACATACCTCGTCATCCTCGTCTATCTCATCATCGTATCCCTCGATATTATCATCATCTTCCTCATCAGTGTTGTGATGGTTGTGGTGATTATGGTTATGATGATTGTGGGTTTGATGGTGATTACCGTTCTTGAGAGATTTCCTCTGTGACTGAGCTTGTCTCTGAATTCTGTTCTCAGCCAGCTTTTCCATCATCTCCAGAAACTTCTTGCCGTCATTTTGTAGTAAATCCTCTGCAACCGACAATAAACCTGCCCTCTTAACTTTTTCGTTTAACAGTGGCTGAGATTTCTTCTTTGTACTTTGTTGCTTCTGTTGCGGAGCCTGTGGCTGTGCTATCTGTGCAGTTTGCTGGGGAATTTGTTCTGCAAGGTCATTGAACAGTTGATCCTGCGACAATATATACTCGTTGTCAAAGTAACCATCATATAAGTTCTGGAGTTCCTGCTCAATTATTTCTCTTTTTCTACCACATACAGAACAGTTACACGTAATTTTCCGCTGTTCTCTCATAATCTGAAACACAGAATCACGTTCAATATTTAACAGCTTCTTTTTCTCTTCTGGGTCTAAACTTTTCCAGTATTCTTTTAGTTGGTTATTCAGTTCTTCTGGGTTGTCCGGCAGTAGGCCATTTGTAACAATATCATTTTCATCTTTTTTCACCATGTTGGCTGGGTTGATGATGTTTTTGTTGGCTGATATCTTGTCGTTTGGGTCTAGAGGCTCAACAATGATTTCTCCATTGACGTTTTGAGTTAAAACTCTGGAATCTGGGTACTCAAAATCGGGGTCATCAAATTTCGCGTTATGCTGTTGCTGCTTCGACTTAGATTTGGATTTAGATTTCTTCTTCCTCTTCTTCTTTTTGTCACCACTACTACTGGCGCCAGTGTTGTTGCTGTTGTTGTTGTTATACTCAAACTGAATATTCTCCCCGGAGATCAGCTGCTGGCCGCTCTGCACGGGACTAGGGCTCGCCATATTCTGTTCTCAACCCTGGTCTGCAAGCTATAGGGCCGCGTAGGTCAAGTGGGCTGAAACGTTGAGTTTTATGCTGATTCTGTTCTTAGCGAAAGAGCTTTTAAAAAACTCGCAAAGTGGATATTTTTCAGTGAGGTTCTCTTGATTTAAAGGCTCAGCAGATAATTTGTGCACACAATTGAGCCGCAGATATGTTTTGCAAACGGGAAAACCAGCCAAAATCCACTAGTAAAATGACTTTATTCAAATAGTTAATTCGAATTCATGAAATAATCGTGAAAAATCAATGAAATTTTTGGTTTTTTTGGGCAAAGCCAGTGCCGCCAGCCGGGTAGGCGTCACGTGAAAACCAACACTTTGGCACGTGTCATAAAACTGCCCGCTTAGGACACTGGAGGATTGAGTTTTTTTTTTTTTGATTGTGGCCAAACGGACAGCCCTAAAACTTTTTTTGTTTCAGGCACAAGTTCGAATCTTGCCCAGCTCATCAGCAACTGGTGAACAAAAAGGAGAAGTTTTGTTTTTTTCTATTTCCATTTCCAAAAAATCTCGTTAGTTACAAGATTTATTTATTTAAAGCAATAACAAACTGTTTGTAAAGGTGCCCACAGGCTGTAAAAGTCAGACCAAGCAAGCTTTAAACCTTTTAAAAAGCACACAGAAAATACTGGCAGATGTTCACGTCGACAAATCAGTCAAATCAAACAAATCAGAGTTCTGACATGACACAAACAAATTTGAATTTGAATTCGTTTAGTAATGAACAGAGCTCGGTTCAGAATAGTAATAACAGTAATATATCCGAGCAACCATCACAGGTTCACACTCCAGAAAGAAGAAGGGGCTCATCGTTTGCTATTGCGTCGAATTTCTTTTCAAATCTTTCTAACACTTTGAGAAATTCATCCTCTTCGTCAAATTTGAATTCACGTTCAAGAGCAAATTCTGGAAACGTGAGAGATATTTACACCAATATGAACAATAACAATAACAGTAGTTTGAACACTATGAACCACGGAGGCTCACAAATTAGCATTAATAGACAATCATCAAACCCAGCATTAGCAACTCCAATACAAAACTTACAAAACAGTTATTCATCAATCAACGATATGAACAATATGATGGCTGCAACGCCAACTGATGAACACATATCCATGGAGCTACCAAATCAAATGGCATCGACTGAAGCTGCTAAAACAGATTCGGATGGCTGTTATTCAATCAGACTTACACCTTTTATCGATCATTCATCCACAGCCCCAGCATTATATTTCAGCCAAATTTTGAGAAAAACCCCTCCTAATACCTCGTTATCAGTAGGAAGATATACCGACAAAATGAGAAATGCGGCGCAAGCTTTGCCTGGCTCTGATGCTCCAATAGTTTTCAAATCAAAAGTTGTTTCGAGGGTACACGCAGAATTCATTGTGGATTCAAATGGTAATTGGTTTGTCAAGGACTTAAAATCTTCATCTGGTACATTTCTGAATCACATGAGATTAAGTCCTGCTAATCTGGAAAGTGAACCAAAACTGATTCGTAATGGTGATGTACTACAATTAGGCATGGATTTCAGAGGTGGAGTCGAAGACATATTCAGATGCGTCAAGATGAGAGTTGAATTGAATAAATCTTGGTTAAGAAAAGCCACCCAGTTCAACAAACAAGCCCACGAAAGATTGAAGAATCTGTCTTATAATAACGAAGGTAATGAATCAAATCAAAATCAGGAATGCGCAATCTGTTTACTGAAAATAAAGCCATGTCAGTCGGTGTTCCTAAGTCCATGTTCTCACTGCTGGCACTATAAATGTATACGGCAAATCATTGTCAAAAGCTATCCCCAATTCTTATGTCCAAATTGTCGTGAGACTTGTGACCTAGAAGCTGATTTAGAGGAAAGTGACGATGAAGAAATAGAGCAAAATCTAAGTCAGGAAGATAGCGGAATTGAATCGAATGATGAGATCAAAAATGTTAATAGTATTGGTAAAAGCGATGCAAGTGGAGATAATTCATTTAATGATACCAATGAGAATATGGAAGTCATTGATACCAACTGATATTATAAGTTTCATATTACGAGTTTAGGGAGGGTTCATTTTTTTATATATAGTTTACTCGGTTAGTCAAGTCAATCAGTTAGTTAGGTATTTCAATTTAGCATTCATTTATTAATTATTAAACACATCATTGTAAATCGAGTAACCTTAGAATCATATCTTGTAATTGTAGTTTTCCTTTTGGGTTTTCCCATAGTTTATGTCCCCCATCAATGATTTTCCATTCTAAAGTATTAGTGCTTAGTTTTGTTAATTGTCTTTGCCAGTTTCCCCAGTTTAGTGATTTTTTGATCATGAAATCAGAACTTGCGATTGAAACGGGAACTTTGGATAACAAGTGCTTTGAAGATGAAACCTCATGATATGATAATATTGATGCACTTATTTGCTCTTGTAACCTTGATCTGATATTTTTACCTTGGTATTTCATATAATCTCCAAAGATTCTGGATTCGGATCCTCTGTGCTTGAATAACCACGATTTTTGTAGACTAAGCCCTAAAGTTGAGCTGAAAAACCCACGAACCCACAGTCTTAACCCATCGATTGATCTCATTCTTGAAATTTCAGCAGGGATTTTCTCATTTGGCTTTTTGGAATACGTTAAAGGGTTTCTCAATAACAGGTCTTCGTGCCATGAATCCACAAATAACATTGAGTGCACACGCTCTAACGCTTTGGTGGCAAACACTTGTGAGTACAACCCACCAATATCAAATGAAATCAGCTGGAAAGGTCCATTGATCTCTTTAGAATTCAACGCTTCCAATAACAAGTCTGCAGTAATTGCAATAGAAACAGGGCTTGGTGACGAGTCTGAAAACCCATATCCTGGTCTGTCATAAATACAGTATCTGTCAATCTTATTCAAATGATATAGTTCTTGAACCCAGGAGCTGAACTCTTCATTGGAACCATGTCCTGATTCCAATAGCAAGATTGGTTGAGATGAGGTGCTGTTCATTGACACATCACCTTCACAGAATAAATGCAGACCAAATGAGCTGTCCTCAACTTTGACTAGCTCGCCCCATGGCTTAACTCTAATAGTGTCAATGGTAAATAGAAGTAAATTTAGTGATATTAACACCGTGTAGACCAGCAGAACCATCTTAAAGCAGTTTCTGAAAAGCACCACAATCCACTCTTTCAGTGTTCTTCTTGTATCAATTCTGCCAGTGAGTCTGATTTCTTCGTTAATCTTGCCTTCTTCCACAAGATACTCTGTCAATGAGGTCAGCAACACCGACAGCAAACACCAAAAACAACACAAAAACCCAACAGCACCTGTTGTGCGTCTGTGTGCCAGCACAAGAAGCAGCAGATCAAATCCAATGATGCCAGAAGTTACCAAACTTAGCATTCTCTCAATCTCAGAGGGAACATCAAAAAACAACAGTCTTGAAATACTTGAAAACAGGGCAATAAACAACCAGTTGAGCTCTAAAAATGAACGTCCTGGATTGTTCATTCCTGGAATTGAAACAAAGTCACTAAGCAGCAGCAACATGAACCAAATACTGGAAAAAAATGTTGTACAGTTGAGGATGACTTTCCCGTAATGAACTTTCGATACATTCAGAGGAGACACTGCAGGATCCTCCGGTGTTATCAATGGTTGTCTTTCTTCATCAATTGGTTCATTGATTGGTTCAGGTGGAACCTCCACAATCCCTGGAATATCCTGTTGTGTCATTATTGCTGTATTGAACCCAAAGTAAGAAACTGGTCTGAGCCTTGCACAGAAAACTCAAATAGTACAGATATCAGTAGAGTCCCAGAGCTGAAATACAGTGAATTGAGCAAAAAATTGAACAATTAAAGCAGCTTCTTATGGGTTCAAAACAAGTTGTTTTACTAAAGTTGCTGTATTCATAAAAAAATAATAACGTTACATAATCAGATAAATAACTATGGTTTTTTTATGTTGTTCTAATAATTTTTATGCTTTTAAAACAACATACAAGTTGTTGTAGCGGCAAGTAAAATGGAGCTTCCAGTGCCGCAAGAGCTACCTGAGGAGGTGCTACAGCAGCTGATTGATCTGCAAAGCGAGTTTGAGGAGGGCTTGCTGACGGAGAAAGGGTTTTTGAAGAAGAAGAGTGTCATTTTGGATAATTATAGACAACAACAAAAAAAAGAGCAGCAGTTACAAGCGGCCAGCATTAACATTGATGGCAACAGCATTACGAATATTAGTCACCACCACAATTCTTACAGCATAACCTCCGGGTTCACTAAAGTTTCAGGCGAAGACCAGTCAATTCCAGGTTCTTCTGTCCACCAACAGCAGTCGAACAAAGAGCCAATTGAGCTTCAGAAACCACTGGACCCTAGAGTCGTGAACCAGCAGCAGGATAATTCAGACAGCTTTGATACTTTGGGCTCCATTCTTAGACATCGCGGGGTCACGTATCAGAGAGAGTCGGCAATAATTGTTGTTGACTCAAAGGGCAAAGAAACAGTCAATATATCCTGGGAGAAACTCTACTTGAGAGCAGAGAAGGTTGCCCAGCAAATCAGAGATAAATCAGGCTTGTATAAGAATGACAGGGTTTGTTTGATTTATCAGAATGTGGAGATTGTCGATTTCACTGTTGCATTATTAGGATGTTTTCTAGCTGGTGTTGTCGCAGTGCCAATTACACTAGACTCAAGACTATCTGAAATTATCCAAATTATGAACACTACTCAATCACATCTTTGTTTGACGTCAGAATCAGTTTCAAAGTATTTAGACAGAAAAGTGAATAACAACTCCTCATCCGAGATTAAGTGGCCAAAAGGCTTGGAGTTTTGGAAAACAACAGACTTTGGGTCATATCATCCACAAAAGAAGCAGGACCTACCTATTTTACAAATTCCTGATTTAGCTTATATTGAATTTGTGAAATCAGCAGATGGGGAATTAAGAGGTGTTGCAATATCACATAAAACTATCATGAATCAAATGAACTCACTATCAAACATACTGTCCTCAAATCCAAATTTGAATAATAAAAAGTTTAAAAGATCAGATATTTCTTTTACCAGAGATAGGAATGTTATGTTGAATATTTTGGATTCAAGAAAATCTGTTGGTTTGATTGTGGGCACGTTATTGAATGTTTTTGCAGGCAACTTGCTGATCTGGACCCCGTCAACTTTGCTTGATATTGCAGGCTTATATGCGAACATTATCACACGATTTGGGGTTACAATTTTACTAAATGATTACCTGAGTCTGAAACAAGTGGTTTACAACTACCAATCTTTCCCTCATTATACAAGAAAATTTTCAAAGAGTAAACCACCTGATTTCTCAAGACTGAAATGGTGTTTGATTCATACTTCAATTGTTGATGGTGAATTCCATGAAATCTTAACAAACAGGTGGTTAAAACCTTTAGGTTGTAAAGATGTGGATAATGTTGTGGCACCTTTACTAAGCTTGAGTGAATTTGGTGGTATGGTTATATCAATGAGAGACTGGTTAGGTGATGAACATAAATTGAACACAACTCTGAATCAATTGTATAATGATGAAGATGAAGAAGATGATTTAGGAACAACTCCCACTTCAACAGCAACCCATGATAACAAATTATCTGAAGTTTTGATTGATAAGAAGTCTTTAACTACGAACACCGTCAAAGTTGTTTCAGATACTCCACCTTCAGTTACAGAGAATTTTAATTCTTCAGAATTTGTGAGAATTGGCTCATTTGGATTTCCCTTACCTGATGCGACGCTAGCAATTGTCAACCCAGACACCTGTAATTTATCAGGAGTGATGGAAGTTGGTGAAATATGGATTGATAGTGTTTCTTTACCTGGCGGATTCTGGGCTTTACCTCAAGCAACCGAATCCATGTTTCATGCAAGATGCAGAGATTATGAAGGTGTTTTGGATCTGGAATTTCTAAGGACTGGATTATTAGGTTTTACCTACAACGGGAAAGTTTATGTTCTGGGTTTATATGAAGATAGAATTAGACAAAGAGTCACTTGGATTGATAAATCTGAACCACTGAAGGAAAATGAATTTAAGTATAGATACCACTATTCAGACCATTTATCATATACTTTGGCCAGAGCAATTCCACAAAAAAGAGTTTCAGACTCTTCTGCATTTGATGTTTTGATAAACAATGAATATCTACCTGTGGTGGTTATTGAAACTGCATCTGCAACCCCATCAGAGGAAGGATTCATTGATATGACAGAGCTAGATTTAATCGCAACTAAAGGTTTTATTGCTCTTGAGAGGTACCACAATGTTAGACCGTATTGTATTTTAATATTACCGCCAGATGCTCTACCCAGAACAATCAAAAGTGGTATTCCAGGTATTGCTAATATGTCATGCAAAAAATACTTTTTAAATGGAAACTTGAAATCTGTTTACGTTAAATACAATGTCAAAAGAGCAATTGCAGAAATTCCAAGATCAAAGTATTTTCAAGATAGTATTTGGAGCAAAAAAGTGTCAGAGAAAAGATACCAATCATTGAAGACATCAGTTGATCAATATTCTGGTTTAGATTATCGTGATACATCTATTGATGACCGAACTAAAAAGCCTCTAACTGAATTTAAGTCGATTGTTGAAGTTTTGAAATGGAGATCCAAGAAACAACCCGATGAGTTAGCTTATACAACAATTACAAGAATCAACACCTCAAAGCAATCGAGTTGGAAGAAATTTGATTGTAAGATTGCTGCATCAATTCAGCTCATCTTGGAGAAAATTAGAAAAGGCAAGATGAAGGTTGGCGATCATGTTGTGTTGATGTATACACTAAGCGAAGAATTTGTTGCAATCTTATATGCATGCTTTATTATTGGATTGATACCAATACCAATCAATCCAATTGACTCAAATAGGTTGAGTGAAGATGTACCAAATTTTTTCAAAGTTTTGAAAGACTTCAATGTTTCAACCATTTTCATCAATAATGACGTTGAAACAATACTTAAAAACAAACCGGTGTCACCTTTACTAAAAGAGAACTCATTGTATACAAGAGCCAAGCTGAGAAACACATCTAAATTGAAGACTAATTCAACTATTTCAACGTTTGAATCCAAAATCAAAACTTTATTCAAGATTGATGAATTTATTGAAAAGAATAGAACCTGTTTGATTCTATTGAACTGGACTGAAGATGGCCAGAGAATTGCAACAAGAGTCACGCACCAGAATATCTTATCGCTGTCCAAGATCATGAAAGAAACGTGTCAATTGGAGAGCAAGAATCCTGTTATTTCATGTGTTCGTCATACTCACGGTATTGGATTTATCCAGAGCTCTCTAATTGGTGTTTACTTGGGCTCATCAACTTATATTATTTCACCATTGGACTTTGCAACGAATCCTTCTTTGTTTTTCCTAACACTAGCAAGATATAAAGTTAAAGATGTTTATGTCACACCTCAAATGCTGGAATATGCGCTAAAGAAAGTCAAGAGCAAAGAGTTCAATTTGGAAAGGGTGAAGAACTTGATGATTGGGTATGATTCACGGCCTGATGTCAACCTGATTAAGAAAATTGCAGTTAGCTTTTCCAAAACTAAGCTAAACTCATCAGCAATCAGCCATATCTACTCGCACAATTTCAACCCAATGATCACGTCCAGGTCATATTTGTCGTTTGACGCCATTGACCTATGGATAGACCCAGATGCACTGAGACTGGGATTAATCTCGATAGTCAATCCAGCTAATAACTCCAACGCTATTCATTTACAGGACTCAGGCATTGTACCGGTGTGCACACAGATAGCCATTGTCAACCCTGAGACCAGGCAGCTGTGCAAAGTGGGCGAGTACGGAGAGATCTGGATCTGCTCAGAGGGTAATGTGGATGGCACGATAACCGACCTGAACAAGAATGACAACTCGTATGAAAAGTACCAGTTCAACGCCAGAATTAAAAACGACGAGTCCAACTTGTCGTACGTGAGAACAGGTGACTTTGGGTTTCTGCACAATGTTTCGAGGGTTGACAAGCAAACAAGCATTGAGTTTCAACCATTATTTGTATTAGGGCCAATAGCTGATACATTTGATGTTATGGGGCTAACACACTTTGCCCGGGATGTCGAGAACTCAATCAACAGAACCCACTCCGACATCAAAGGGTCGTGTGTGTTCAAGGCAGATGGGTATGTGATTGCAGTGATTGATTCTTCCCGTACGAAATATCTGTCCTCGTTGGTTCCTGTTATCTTCAACAAATTGCTGTCTGACCACTATTTGATCATCGACATTGTTGTGTTCACCAAGACGGGCCAGTTCCCGTACTCCAGGCTTGGATTGATCCAGCGAGGCACGATTGTGAAGAAGTTCACCACCAAGAAGCTCCCAATAAGAGCAATGTATGGGATAAGCCACGGAGAAGTGTCCATGATCAAGACAGTGCAGCAGATGGAGAGACACTGCATGTCTGAGATGTCATCTTTTTCTGACACCACACACCGAGGTCAAGAAATGGGGTCTTTAGACCAACTAATGCACTGAGCATCACACTGTTAGTTGGCAATGACATTAGTGCGGTTAGACAACAATGACACTCAAACGTACAGCTAATGATCTGACAGCCAAACCAATGGTACAGGACAACCCTACAACTGCTAGACAATTAATGATTAATGATTAATATTAACTTATTCTGTATTGGTAAACTGTATATAGGGTTTATATTATTATAAATATAATCAACGACGACGGCTTCTCATCTGGGCAAACTTTCTGCCGGCTATACGAGGCTGCTGGGGCTGTGAAGGGGTGCCTGGGGCAGCCGCGCCATTTCCAAAGGCTGACTGGCCCGGTTGGGCTGCTCCGTTGCCAAACACAGCCATTGGGTTAGTTGGCGTTGCAGTTGCACCAAAATTAAAGCTTGGAGCTGTGCCACTGCCCCCAAGTGCAGGCTGTGTTGTGCTGTTTCCGCCAAAGGAGAAGGTGCTTGCTGTTGGGACCGTTGGTAGAGATGGTGCGGCTGGGTTCGCAGCGGCCCCAAAGCTGAATGTTGAGGCTGTAGGTGGGGCCAGAGCCGCTGGTGGCTGTGCAGCAGTCCCAAATGGAGTGCTGGAGGCTGCTAGTTTTGGGGTGGACACTGCGCCAAAGTTGAAAGTTGGCGTGCCCGTGGTATTGGTATTATTATTGTTAGTGAAAGCAGAAGGCGCAGCCGTTGCGCCAAAGTTGAACCCGCCAGCAGGGGTTGGGGCTGAGCCCGAGCCAAACAGGCTGACTGGTTTTGGGGTGGAGGTTGTAGGCTCGGTGAGTGAGGGTTTTGAGATTGTGCCAAAATTAAATGCAGATGGCGCTGGTTTTGGCTCGGTGGCAGACGCTGATGGTGCTGTGGCGCCAAATGAGAATGTTGGCTTGTCAGTGGACGTGCTGGAGGTGGCTGACGCACCGAAAGACAGCTTTGGGGCTTCCTTTGTGGTTTCTTTGGCCCCGAATGAGAAGCCTGTAGCAGCTGGCTTTGCAGCTACCGTGGCAGAGCCAAATGAGAATTCTGGTTTGTCGGTGCTGCTTGTAGTTGATGTGGCACCAAAGCTGAAGCCCGAAGATGCAGGTTTGACGGGCTCATCTCTTTTAGCATCCGAGCCCAACGCAAATGCAGGTTTCGAGCTACTGCCAAACGAGAATGCTGGCTGCTTGGGCTCACCAGCCTTGGACTCCTCATTGGAGGTCTTTTCTTGCTGTTTAGAGCCAAATAGCGGAGTGGATTGGGAGCCAAAAGAAAATGCAGGTTTTGTAGTGTCACCAAACGAAAATGCAGGCTTTGGTGGTTCTTCTTTTGAGTCAGATGGTTTAGCTGGCTCAGGCTCAGTTGCCTTAGAGCCAAAGTTAAATGCAGGCTTAGCTGGCTCCGATGGTTTTGCTCCAAATGAAAAAGAAGGTTTTGCAGACTCTTCTTTAGATTCAGCAGGTTTTGATTCCGATGATTTACCACCAAAACTGAATGGTTCAGCAGCATAGTCCTGTGAGTCAGCAGCTGGTTTAGCACCAAAGCTGAGCGAAGGTTTGGCAGAGTCAGCAGCTGCTTTAGCACCAAAACTAAATGCTGGTTTGCCGTCTTTAGCTGTCTCTTGTTTCGATTCAGTTGCCGGCTTGCTACCAAAGCTAAATGCTGGTTCTTTATCCGTGCTCTCCTTAGAACCAAAGGAGAATGCTGGTTTAGGCTCAGCAGGGGTGCTCTCCTTAGCACCAAAGGAAAATGCAGGTTTAGGCTCAGCAGGGGTGCTCTCCTTCGCACCAAAGGAAAATGCTGGCTTAGGCTCAGCAGGGGTGCTCTCCTTAGCACCAAAGGAAAATGCAGGTTTAGGCTCAGCAGGGGTGCTCTCCACTGGCTTAGCACCAAAGGAAAATGCAGGTTTAGGCTCAGCAGGCGTGCTACTGAAACTGAATGCTGGTTTAGGTTCTTGCTGAGATTCTTTGTTTTCAGCAGGTTTCGATCCAAAGCTGAATGCAGGTACCGGCTGGTTTTCTTTAGCTTCGGCTGGTTTGCCAAAACTGAAACTTGGCTTGTCGGTTCCGGCTGGGGTCTCCTTTTCTTCGGCTGGCTTCTCAGCTTGAGGCTTGGAAAAAGCAGCTGCCTTGTTCAAAAAGTTGAAGCCCGCGCTTGGTCCAATATTTACCTCTGGAGCTGCCTCTTTGATCTCTTTAGCTTGCTCAGCAGGTTTCGTTTCTTCCTTTTTCTCAACAATTGGAGGCGCAGCAGCCTTAAAATCAGCCTGTGGCGCCTTCTTGTCACCCAGCAAGCTACTCAGAACATTGCTTGGGAGCGGAATGGACTCACCGGAGACTTTCTTGTTGTTATCTGGGAATTTAACAACTAGTTTGGTCTTTTCATCATCAATTTCGTCGTCGTCATACAGAATGGCACCAGAAAACACACCAGTCGAGCTACCGTTGTTTGTGGTGATTTGTTGTTTTTTGGAGTCAGCATCAGCCTCGACCTCTCCGAGTATACTTTTTTCATTAATAACTTTCCTCAATTTAGTTGGTTTGGAAACAAGGGTTGGAATTGAGTCGGTCTGAGTGATGGCATCCACATACCCTCCCAGTATATTGCCATCTGAGTGGTCCAGGGTGGAATTGTTGTTGCTCAACAGGGTATCATTACCCACAAGGGAAGAATCAAAGTTGTATCTGCCGCCTCTCTGGTTGCGCAGGGAGTTGTAGAACTGCGACTGTCTCCACCGCTGCTTGCGCTTGATCAGATCAAGCCTCTGCATAGGCTGCAGTGGTATTATTGGCGGTCTGGCGCCTCTAACTCTGCTAATTATTGTTGTTGATCGCTCAGAATTGTCTATAGTGGAGGGCGATCTTGGCCTTTTGAGCTGCTTCTCGCTCAATTTGGCTTTTTTCGGCTCAGCTGGCACATCTTCTGGCAAACCGCCGTCGCCCCCAGCACGCTTGGCCGTCGAAACGTTCATTTTATATCGCTTTAAAGTGAACTTTCTTACCCAAAAAAGTTTGTTTTCTTTTGTAATTAAATTTTTTGCCAGAAAAATGGATTATGTAATAGGTTATGTCAGACACGAGATCACGTAACAAATGACTCATCACTGGCTAGAGAGTAACCAAGCGGTGGCATTCACCCACAGCCGGTATTGTCCACCTGTGCATGCTTGCTGTAGGGTACGCATTTCGACCAAAGATTGTCAATCTCATCTACTTTTGAAGAGAGGTCCAAGAGAAGGAACTAGAGGTGCAGTGTGTTCAACGCATTGAAAAGTATACACAGAGAGGACTTCACCGCTAGCTGTAGGTCTTTATGTGGTCAGCTTTAACCAGAGACTTCACTGTAGATGTTGATTGGTCAGCTAGCTGTACAAAACCCTTCAACTGTAGATCAGAGGCTTCAGGAAGTTGTGCGCCAGCAGCTCGGTGGCAGATGGTCTCTCTTTATAGTCCAAAATAAAAGTTTTCTGCAGGAAATCAGTAGCATCGTCGGTACACCATTTAGGTATCTCTGGGGTGTTGTGAGTACCAATCTTGAAGATGGCTTGCATCTGACTGAAGTTCGGGAAAGGGTGCTTGCCAGTGAACATTTCCACCACCAAACACCCAACCGACCAAATGTCAGCTTTCTCAGTTGTGGCAATTTGCTTGACGATTTCTGGCGCCATCCAGTACACAGAGCCCTGCAGCGAAGCCCTCTTGTCCATATTGGCAGCAGTAAGCTTCTTGGAAATACCAAAGTCTGAAATCTTAACCTCTCCATTAACATCGATCAAAATATTGGCTCCTTTGATGTCTCTATGGATAATGTTCTTGCTATGCAGATAGCTCAGACCGATCAGGATTTGTCTGGTGAAGTTTCTGATTAAGGGTTCCTCAAACGGTCCATAGTTGGTGAGCATTGTGTTCAGCGAACCACCTGGCACATACTCCAGGAAAATGTTCAGGTAGTTGTCATCACTGCTGGAGCCCAGGTACGTGACGATATTTTCGTGATGCAAATCTTTCAGAAGCATCATTTCGTGTTGAAGAGCCTCAACCAGCTTCCTTTGGACTTTGACGTTATCGGTTTTGTCCTTTTTCGGTTCGTTCCTATCAGCCTGATTTGGGATTGCCGATTCCTCGTGTTCAACCAGTGGGTGCAGCTCAACTTGCTTGACCGCCATTATACCACCGGTTATGGCATTCAGTCCCAGGTAAACCGTACCAAAGCTTCCCGAGCCGATGCGGGCACCTTTCAACCAGCTGGCAGGTCCCGAAGATAGGCAAACGTTGTTGGCTGCTTTGGTGACCTCGACGTCGAACTCGTCATCCGAGTCCGAGTCGAAGCTGAAGAGCTCAATTTTGGACGTTCTGTCTGTCGAGTTGGCTGTGCTCGAGCTTGCAATTGAGAACCTCTTTCTCTCCTGCTCCATACTGGATTTCAGGTTCAGCGAGTCCAAACCTCTATTATTGTTGTTGTTTTGCAGCATGGCGTTGTCAAGCTTGTTCTCATTGTTGACAATGACATCGCCAACAGTCGACTTGCCGTGGCCGCTCTTGTTCTTGCCGTAGACCGACATTCTTATCGAATATCTGACCGAGTTTCTGATCGTTTCCTGCAGTTTCTTCTGATTAGTGTCGGGAAAGTACTGCTTGAGGTTCGTGCTGATGAGCTGGCTGGAAGGTCTCTGGCCAAATATGCTTCTGAAGGCGACGTTGTTGTTGTTGTTGTTGTTGTGGTTGTGGTGCTGGTTTCGCGAGACTGGCTTGGTTAGCGTGGAGTCATCCGAGCTCATCTCGCTGATGATTTTCTTGGACACGCTGACGGCAGAGCTGGTGGGGGACTCCTCCACCGGGCACAGAATGAGCCTGTTCTTCTCGATCCTGTCTGTGGAATGGCAGATGGTGACGAGCTCGACGTCAAACAGCAGGTGCAGGTTGCCCGTGGAGTCAGTTATGTACACGTTGTAGTTTGCGGGCTTCTTGTCCGGAAAGTTGAGGTGCTTGAGCACGTTCTTCTTGATGGAGAGCGCGTTGAAGTAGCCACCAACGTTGATCCTGACGGTGTCACCATTCTGCAAAATGAAAGTGACGAGCGATTTCTCAGATCTGAGTGTGCTGTCGTCGTTTGCCGCGTGTGTTGCGTGGGACACGGGCCTGGACGTGATGCCCAGATCGTTCACCAGCCCGGCCAGCTCGTCCACTTTCACAGCGCTTCTGTACCGGGCGTCGCTCAGCTTCCTGATTTCTATCGCCAGCTTGACCCTGTCGCCCACCAGCTCGATCCCTATGTTCTTCAGAATGCCCATGTCCACGTACCGCATGTCCTCCATGGATATGCCGTGGTCTGTGCGTGGTTAGCTGGTGCTGATCTCGCCCAGGGCGCAAATATACTCACTCTCAAATAGGTTTAGATACCGGCCCATTCCCCGGCTCTGGAGCCACTGGCCCAGCTGGCTGCTGCTATCCCCAGCACCCGTGTGCCCGCTCGATACGTGCTTGGGACCGCTCATACTCTGCCTATTTCGGTCTCTGCGAAATAAAATGTGTCTTAAAATAAAGCCAATTTTCGTCATTTTAGACACTTCAGCATTTGCACCCCTTAGTTGTTTCAGCATGGCCCCAGACGACAGCAAGACAGACGCGCCTGGCGAGCTCAAGCAGCCAGTAGCCGCAGACAGCACCCAGAAGCCCCCAGTCAACGTCAGGGTGGGCTGCAAGACGATGGACCTGAACCACCTGAAACCGCACGCAATCCGTGCCGAGAACATCCGCCCGCGCCACGCCAGCGCCACGGGCAGCCCTCCACTGCAGACCGGCGGCCACAGACCCTCCCTGGACGGCCACACCAAGTGACGACCCCTTGCCAGTAATCCAACTTACTGCTTTGCGATTTGTAGGGTGCACCCCCATGCACCGTGGCGCGCTATGCGCGTCTACACGCACAAACCCGCCGCTGTTGGTAAAAAGTAAATCAATCAGTCAAACATACTGAACCAGTAAACAACCAATGTTTGTGCCCAAGATCGCTGTGAGGGTGGCGAAGTACGTGCTGGCACTGGCGGTGGTTGCGGTGGTGGTTGTGGTGACGCCGTACGGGCCTGCAGCGGTGGGCACGGTGGGCGCGGGCCCGCAGGTGAACCAGCACTACCACGACAACCTGGTGGTCACCAAGCTGGAGACCCGCACGTGCAAGCTGCTGGGCAGCCCTGGATGCGGCCCAGCTGAAGACTGGTACAAAGTGGACAAGCCCCTGGGGTACACCCGGGGCGGCAAGAGAAGCTCGATCTGGGCCAACCAGTACGTTTTTGTTGAGAAGAAGCCCGTCAAGAAGCTCAGTGCCGACGACACAGTGCTCACGGGCTTCACCATCGATGCGCACGGCGCCATCAGCTGCGACGTGGAGAAGTACAACCAGGAAGCACCGGAGGACCGCTATTTCTACAACGTGGATGTGCTTTACGGCGCAGACGCAGTCGACCCGAGACTCAACTGGGAGCTCCACAAGGAGGCTTCCCTGGCCTACGGCGAGGTCCCAGCGTACCTGACGCTGCGCAAGACGCTCCACACACACCTCGTGCACCCAGAGCTTGTCCTGGACGACCTAACGTCGTCGTTCAAGATCTTGCAGGTTGCTGATTTGCATTTCAGCACCTTGGAAGGCGAATGCCGCGACCAGTTTCCCGCAGTCGACAACTGCAAGGCCGACGCGCGGTCCCTCAAGTTCATCAACGAGGTGGTGGACATCGAGTCGCCAGATCTGGTGGTGCTAACGGGCGACCAAATCTTTGGCGAGAACTCTTTTGACTCCATCACCACCATTTTGAAGGTGGTTTCAGTATTCATCGAGTACAAGATCCCGTACGCAGTGATGCTGGGAAACCACGACGACGAGGGCTCGCTAAAGGCGCGCGAACTGATGGAGTTTATCGAGACTTTGCCCTACTCGCTGACCAAATTGGGCCCAACTGAGATCGATGGGGTCGGCAACTACATCCTGCGAGTCAAGCACGCGGACTCTAAAAAGGACATCATCTCCCTGTACATTCTGGACTCCCACAAGAAACACCGCAATCCTAAAATGGAGCCGGGATACGACTGGATCAAGGAAAACCAGCTGGAATATCTAGCCAACGAATACAACTCAAATATCAAGCCAAACCAGCACCCAAAGCATCTGTCGTTTGGGTTCTTCCACATCCCGCTCCCAGAGTTCACGAACGTGCCTAATCAGTACATGAAGGGGACACTCAAAGAGGGAATCACTGCACCAAGGCACAACTCGTTTGCCAGAGATGCGCTATCGAGGATTGGCGTTTCCATAGTGGGCGTGGGCCACGATCACTGCAACGACTACTGCTTGCTGGACCAGAAGGAGGGCGAGCAGGACATGTGGCTGTGTTATGGCGGAGGTGCCGGCGAAGGTGGATATGCGGCATATGGCGGCACAACTAGAAGACTCAGAATATATGAGGTTTTGGTCGACCAGCAGCAAGTCAGAACCTACAAAAGGCTGGAAAGCACACCCAACGAGATCTTTGACGAGCAGACGCTTATCAAAAATGGAGAATTCTTAACTAACTGAGTGCATTCACTCAAAAATTATACAGCTCTTTCAGAATATCTTTGATGTTCCTGTTCAGCAACATTGCCCCATACTGGAATCTGTAATAGTGAACAGTGTTGAACAAGGGAAATATCTTTCTCTGATTGATGTTGCTGATCTTATCAATGATATATGACGTGCTACCAAATGGTTTCACTTCATACCTGAGGGGAATTGCTAGGTACCGGGATAGTAGATAGACGATATGGACCAAATACCCAAACGCGGCGTTGATTTGCTCGATCGAGCGGTTGGAGGCGTTGGAGTTGGCGTTATTGCTAGTTAGTAACTCAGACAGGTTTATATCAGTTGGCAAGTAGTCGAATTTCTCTTTGATATCCAGCCATTCTGTGATCTGTTCCTTGGGGAAGATCGATACCAGGTTCAGCGTTATCTTTGACCTTAATATAACCAGTTCCTGGATGACTGTTTCGTTCTTGATTATCAGCTCCGCAAACGAGTCCTTTAGATTCGATAGATTTGTCTCTGAATGAGGACTTTTCAAGCTGTTAAAAGAGGACAGCTTACTGGCTTTCAGTGCCGTTAGGCTTGCTAGTTTGCTATTCAGCTTTGCGTTCCTGCTCTTTTGCACACTGATCATTTCCATCAGGCTTCTTATCTTCAAATCGTTCTTATTGATTGAATCTTTCAGGTTTTCCTCTATTTCTCTGGACAGCGACTTCTTTGTTCGTACCAGGTCCTCCACCACGAGCTGGATGTTGTTCAGCTTCATCATCAGGTCGTACGAGAAGGATTCCACTCTGAAGCTGGGGGCCGTATCGCTCTCGTCCATTTGGCTCAACTGTGCGAGGTATTCGGGCACCCCAAACACACCGGTGCCCACACCGGTGCCCGCACCGGTGCCACGGTTGCCATGCGGCACAAGCGGCAAGTAGTACACCCCGTCAAACAGGCTGAACAGAAAGCAGTTCTTCACGTCAGTATCAACGTCGTCTAAATGCTGATTAACATAGAGTAAATTCTTCAGATTAATCTCCAGCTCGACCAGTTTCTTCCAATCGTCGCTATTGACGCTATCACTAAACCATATCCTCATAGTGAATGACTGTATCTTGGCCACATTGAGGTGCCTGAAGCTGAATTCTTGGAAATCAAAGTTGATGGATGTCTGCACCACCTCACTCACATAAAAAGGGTCAGTTTCGCCCGCATGCAGCGAGAAAAACACATTCAGAAACTGCCTTTTGTTAAGCAGGTGCAGCTCGTTGTGCACCACGTCTGCGTCTGGTGGACCAAGGTTCACAGGAACTGAAATATTTCGAATAGAAAAAGATGTAAGGTGCCTTATTCTTCTCTGTAGGTGGGAATGTTAGTTTTTGCCCATACAAGGTGGCAGCTGGTAATGTACTCTTCCTGGTCGCAGAACGCAATGCCTGGTGGAGACGTTCATTCTGCAGTTATTCACGTCTAAAGTGTGGTTATGGGAATAAGCTGGGTTTTGTTTTCTTTTTCCAGATTTAAACCCAGCAGCTAAATAGTGCAGAGGACGGCGTTAGGTGTATTCAAAAACGCATTGAGCGGCTCGATGTCCACGTCAATCACACTAGCGCACTTTTGCGACAAGCACGGGCCCAAAAGCATCCTTTGCACGCAGAAAGTGACGGATTTGGGGCAGGTTGAGCAGTTTATTCTACCAGAATTCTCCAAAGAGTCTTATTGCATGTCGTGCCTGTTCACGGTGCCATCGCAGGCCGGCAGTAGTGGCACCCACGGGCCAACCACGACCTTGCGGAGCGTCGATGGCGGCGACACGGCGTACATCTCGTCGCAGTACTCGAGCTTCAAGTTCAGAATGCTGAACAGCGTGGTGAAGAAGTGCCTCTCTGAGGAGACTATGAACTACGACGGGCGGCCCGTGTATTTTGGGGACGACTTCAGAGGGTTTTCTGTGTGCATCAGCTTCAAAATCAGGGACCTGGAGGCCCGCGGGTCTGAGAGAAGGTATGTGATCATTGTCAACAGCGAGCAGGAACGAGTTATCCTGCGGAACTGGGACCTGATCCTGGGCAAGATCGGGCAGTGCGTCGAGTACATCAAGCAGGCGAGCCAGCAGGTGCAGCTGGCGGCGCACGAGGGCTCGGACCAGAACAACAACGAGATCTACCTGCGTGGGAAGGTGCACCAGCCGAAAAGCCTGGCCACGCTGGTGAACGACGACGAGTTCTTCTGCAAGCTGCACTGCTGGTTTGCGGACGTGCTGCGCGTGCTGTGACAACCCCCAGCACGCCCCAGGCCTGTCCCAAAGTCCAGGGCGGGTAAGCTGCGCATGCTGAGTCAGCCGTTAATGGTGATGCTGAGTCAGCCGATTTATCTAGAAATCGCAAGTGGCCAACCAAAACCCAAACCAACAAGTGTTGTTTGAGTGAATTACAGCGCAAATTGAGAGAAATGAGCGAGGAGCAGCTGGTCGAGCTGACCATTAAGTGAGTGGGCGTGGACGTGCGGGCTGGTTTGGGCAGCCTGGCGCGCGTGGACGGCCTGGAACCGATGTTACAGACAGATTATTAACAATTTGCCATCAGAAGCTCAGCTGGTAAGAAGTACGAAATCAAGATCAGCCTGGGTTCTACTGTTGAGGACTTGAAGGAGAAAATCGCTGCGGAGTCTGAGATTCCAGCAGACAAGCAGCGTCTGATCTACTCGGGCCGTGTGCTCAAGGATCCAGAGACTTTGGAGAGCTACAAGATCAAGTCTGGCCACACTGTGCACTTGGTGAAAGGAGCAGCGTCGTCTTCGGCGGCACCAGCAGCGTCTAGTGGCGCGGCAGCGGCGGCGCCAACTGCGACGGGCGCAGCAGCGAACACCCCGTCATCCTTTTCCACGGGGACAGGCTCGTTCAACCCGCTGGCCGACCTCACAGGAGCGCGTTATGCGGGCTACGGGGCCCAGCTGCCGGACATGAGCATGTTTGGTCCCGATGGCGGCATGGGCGCGATGCCCAACGAGGACGAGCTGGAGAACATGATGTCGAACCCGATGTTCCAGCAGAGCATGAACGAGCTGCTGAGAAACCCGCAGATGATGGACTACCTGATCGAGCAGTCGCCACAGCTGAGAGGCATGGGGCCCCAGGTGAGACAGATGATGCAGAGCGAGCAGTTCCGCGCCATGCTGACCAACCCGCAGATGATGAGACAGATGAGAGAGATGCAGAGAATGTTCGGTGGGGCCGGTGCCCAGGGGCCTGCGGCATCGTCCTTCCCTGTGCCTGGCGAAAACCCTAATGTACAGGCCCCAGCAGACTCTGCGGGGGCAGCCACGTCAGCCAACGCCAGTACAGCTTCCACGGCGACGCCTCCAGCGAACCCATTTGCCTCGCTGATGGGCGCAGGAGCCGCTCCAGGAGCCACCCCAGGCGCCGCCAACCCGTTCGCGTCGCTTCTGGGCGGCGCAGGCCCAGGCGCGTTTGACCCAGCCCTGCTCCAGTCGCTGCTAGGCGCCCCAGCAAGCACCCCAGCCCAGCCGGAGGACAACAGACCCCCAGAAGAGAGATACGAGTCCCAGCTCAGACAGCTGAACGATATGGGCTTCAGCGACTTTGAGAGAAACGTCAGGGCCCTCAGAAGAAGCGGCGGAAGCGTCCAAGGAGCAGTGGAAAACCTCCTTTCCGAGTAGTTAACGCTTAGTATAATAAAATTGTGAAAAATAAATGTAGTGAAATATTTGTTTATAGTGTGAGTTGTACAAATAGGGCGCTATGAGCAGCACAGTGGGCGACACTGGTACCGCAGGTGCCGCACAGGTAGTGGGCACGACGTTTGAGGTGGTGCCAAACGACTTTTGCGCGAGAAAACACGAGCTGCTGCTGCAGAAGGCGATTGCGCTGCAGCTCAGCAAGATGGGCATTCCGCTGTCCAGACTGGCCCTGGACGACCTGCTGCGGCTGGTGCAGGAGTACATGGACGTGCTGCTGGCGGACCTGGCAGGGATAGCGCGGATACAGAGAAGACGGGGCCCCAGCCCGGACGATTTGGGGCTGCTGATGAGAGGATACGGCCTGAGCCCAGACGAGATCGAGTACGAGTCGGTAAGGCACGGGAAGCACGCCCGGGTGCCCGAGACCACGGCTAGCGACGACAGTGGCGAGCAGGTGCGCGACACGTCGCTGATGTTCCAGCAGGACGACGATCTGTTGAAGCTGTTGCCCCAGCTCCACCAACGAAGCAAGGCGATCCCGTCGTGGCTGCCACAGTTCCCGCCAGAGCACACGTACAGGCACACTCCCAACTACGTGAGCCGGGTCACGTCTGAGAAGTTGGTGCGCGAGAAGATTGTGCAGGAGAGCAAGTTTGGTGAGATTGCGCTGGAGAAGCTGGTGAGCATTAAAGCCGAGGAGGACGTGGATGTCGAGGACGACGACAGCGAGAAGGAGGAGTCCCTAGAGGACAAGCTGGAGGGCGAGTCTCCCTCCCCTGTGGAGACGAAAAGGGACCGGCAGGGTGTGGCTGGGGACCTCGACAACCCACAGGGCCTAGCTAAGCACCCAGACATGACTGGGGACGAACAGGGTGTGGCTAGAGACCCAGACATGACTGGGGACCTACAGGGCGTGCCTGAGATCAATAAAGAAGCGTCTGTGGCCAATGAGAAGCGATTCGATGTTGAAAAGTACGCCAGAAAGAGGATCGAGATGCAGCAGAAGAAGCAGGAGCAGGAAAAGCTGGCCCACAGCAAGATAAACCACGAGTATCTGAACCTCGTGAAGAAATGGTCGTGCTTTTGCACAGATGATGACCCAGAGAGTGCTGCGACTGCCTCACCTGAAGACTATATAGAGAACCAGTTCAGGAAAACGCTGAAATCGATCAAGTCTGTGCAGCAGAAGCGGGCCAAAAGAGAAATAGCCAAGCACAAGCTACTGGAACTCAAACGGCAGAAACAGGAGGAGCTCAAGAAGCAGAAAGAGGCTGAACTGAGCTCGTTTGAAAACTTTGAGAGTTTTGACAATTTTGACAATTTTGACTCGTTCCAGACCGGGTTTGACAAGCTGGACGACGACAGCAGCCCGGTTGACCTTGAGGCTATTGCGTTTGGCGGAGTTGAGGGAAGTGAGCCAACACAGGCGCCAAGTGGGTCAGTAGAAGCACCAATTGAGTCACTGATAGCCCCAGGTGAGCCAGTAGAGGCACCAGGTGAGCCAGTAGAGGCACCAGGTGAGCCAGTAGAGGCACCAGGTGAGCTAGTAGAGGCACCAAATGATCCAGTAGAGGCACCAAATGAGCCAGTAGAGGCACCTAGTGAGCCAGCAGAGCCGGCAGAAATAATATCAGTGCAAATATCACCTACGGAACCCCTGCAGCCAGAAATATCAGCTCCAGGCGCAGTACCGGTTGAGGCACCGCAGCAGGAGAAACCCGACCAACAGATGGCGCTGGACGACGAGGAGGACGACTTTGAAGACGTTGAAATGGAGGAAATCAAGTTCGACTGAGATTAGCGAGCGCTGACTAAGCAGATTAGGCCACTGATTAAACATAAGCAATGACTAATCAGTTTTACGTAATAATCATTGACTAAGCAGTGGAGCGCTCAAATTTTTTAGACGTAAACAAAACGCAAACCAAAACAAAACCAACAGAAGCCAGCAGATTGCCGCGTAGATGAGCCAGCTGACTAGCGTGAGGCTTCCGAAGTCGACGCCATTTCCTGTGAAAGTTCTTGCAGTGCCAGTCAAGCTGGGCGAAACGCTCCAAAAGCACCAGACTATCATCAAATATTCGTATTGGGAGTTTCAAGATGTGGCAGTAAAACGTGCTGACGGCACCATTGAGAAGAAGAAGCAGCGTGTGGACCTTATAGGGACATTTGAGGCTCCTATAGAGGGCGAAGTCAAGGAGATTGCGGTCCAGGCTGACGAGGAAATCCTTTCAAATGATACAATTATTTTGAAAGTGAAAGAAGCGTGTACCCATGACATTCAATACGGCGGACTTTGCGCGATGTGCGGCAAGTCAGTGGAAGAAGAGAAGGATTACTCGAACTTTGAAATGGAGAACAGAGCGTCTATTTCAATGTCTCACGACACAAATAATCTAAAGATATCCAAATTTGAGGCCGAACAAGTGGAGGCCAAGATGACCAAGAACTTGCTCCAGGAGAAGAAGCTGATTCTTGTTGTTGATTTAGACCAGACTGTGATTCACGCGACAGTGGACCCAACCATTGGCGAGTGGATGAAAGACCCCAATAACCCGAATTATGATTCTTTGAAAGACGTGGAGTTGTTCTCGCTGGAAGAAGAGATGGTCTTACCGCCACACTGGGTAGGCCCAAGACCGCCTGCAGTAAAGAGCTGGTACTATGTGAAATCCAGACCAGGATTGAAGGGGTTTTTGGAGAAAATCTCACAGAAATACGAGCTACATATTTACACGATGGGTACAAGAGCGTATGCCAAAGAGATTGCCAAAATCATTGATCCAGAGGGGAAATATTTTGCAGACAGAATACTATCAAGAGACGAAAGTGGGTCGTTAACACAAAAATCTTTAGAAAGATTATTTCCAGTTGATACGTCGATGGTTGTGATTATTGACGACAGAGGAGATGTGTGGAACTGGAGTGACCATTTAGTCAAAGTTGTACCGTTTGACTTCTTTGTAGGGATTGGTGACATCAATTCCAACTTCCTACCTAAGCAAAGACTAGTTCTAGGACCAACCAAAGATGATGTTATTGCCAAAATAGAGCAAGACTATTTGCTGAAGCAGGAGAAAAAAGAATCGCCAGTGATTAAGGCTGTGGAGCAGGCGGAGGCGGACGAAGAACTTAAGGAAGGACTGGAGAGAGAAGCCTCAATTGAATCACAAAAAGCCGAGCGTCCGCTAGCCAAATTACAAGAACAGCTGAATGACGAGACCAACAACCAGAACAAGGCCAAGGAGAGACTGTTGTTTGACGACGACGACGAGCTCAGTGGCTTGGAGTTGGCATTGCTCAAGATCCACGAGATTTTCTACAACCAGGTGGAATCTGGCACTGCTCACCCAGACATAAAAGACATCTTACCGGAGATGAAGAAGAAAGTGTTTAGTGGGTGCTCTTTTGTGTTTTCTGGGCTTTTCCCAACAGGACAGAACTTGAACAAAGAGAGCGTTGTGATCTGGTCCAAATCGTTTGGGGCAGAGGTGACCTCTAACATCACAATGGATACTACACATGTGATAACCAAGACAAGACATAGTCAGAAAGCCAGAATGGGTAAAAGCCTGCTAGGATCCCAGGTGAAAGTTGTGCATCCGAACTGGATATTCAACAGCTTGTCGAACTGGGGCAGGTTGAGCGAAGACAAGTACGAGATAGGCGATGTCCATCCTTTACCTGAATCCACTGTGGAAGGGTATAAAAAGCTGCTGGAGAACAATTTGGACGTTTCCTCGGGCATCCAGCAGGTGGACTCCGAGGCCGAGCAGGAGAACGCGCTGCTAGGCGGAGATATGCACTGGCTAGACATTGATGAGGAGGAGCTGCTGTCGTCTGACGAGGAAGAAGAGGATACCGCAGCAGGTAGTAAGCGTGGATTCGAAGATGCCGACGAAGAAACGCCCAAGAAACGCAAAATAGAGCAAGACGGGCATGATGATGCTGACGACAATGATGACGAGGATGACGAGCTCGCGGCAGAGCTCCTGCTGGGGCTCGACGAAGACGACGAATAACGAATTTGGTTTATATGAATTAGTAATAGATCATGTAATATTTTTTGTATTACATAATTTCTGTTTTCACTTTTATTACGTAACTCAGTTGGATTCACTTTGTTAAGCAAACCGCTGAAATGGGAGGCAGAACGGTCGAGGAGCTCGTCCAGGAGTGGATGGATGTCGACAGAGTGAGTAGCAGTGTTGGTGAGGTGCCCAGGTAGAAAGCTAACCGCCAGAACCCGAGTACAAGAGAAGAAATACAGAAGCTTTATGAGAGTGGCAATTACGTAGAGCTAGAGAGCAGACTAGGTAGCCGAATTGCGTTTGGAACTGCTGGTCTTCGGGCAGAAATGTGTGCTGGGTTTAACAGGCTGAATGACGTGACTATCTTGCAAGCGTCGCAGGGCCTGGCAAGCTACTTATTGAAATCTTTTGCCGAACATTCTATTGTTATTGGGCATGACCACAGGCACAACTCACTCCAGTTTGCACACATAACTGCTGCAGTCTTTCTGCTGAGAGGGTTTAAGGTGTACTTGCTGTCAGCGGGGGCTAGTGAGACCGGCGAGTTCACAGATCTGGTGCCAACGCCTCTGGTTCCGTTTGCCGTCGATAAATATCAGACCAATGGCGGTGTGATGATCACTGCCAGCCATAATCCAAGCAAGGATAACGGGTACAAAGTGTACTGGGGCAACGGGTGCCAGATCATCCCACCGCACGACAGGGGCATTGCTGACGAGATTTTACAGAATCTGAAGCCAATTGCCGGGGTTTACGAGCCTGCAGCAGTGATGGCCCGCGGTGCAGCCAGTGGCAAGCTGGTATATTGCAAGGAGCAGGTGGTGGCAAGCTACGTGGACCACCTGAAAGAGAAGCTCGTGAGACAGAAGCTGTCTAGTTTGAAGTTTGTCTACACACCCATGCATGGGGTGGGGTTACAAGTGTTCAAAAAGGCATTTGAGCTGATTAAAGGTGACGGGAGCGAGCTGGTGACTGTTGAGCAGCAACAATTTCCGGACCCAGACTTCAGGACCGTCAAGTTCCCGAATCCTGAAGAGAAGGGCGCACTAGACTTGTCGATCAGCAAAGCGGACAGTTTAGGAGTTGGCTTGGTCATTGCAAACGATCCTGACGCCGACAGGTTTTCAGCAGCAGTCAAGGACAGCAAGACTGGCTCGTGGAGACAGCTAACAGGCAACGAAATCGGGTTTTTGTTTGCAGACTATGTGATCAAACGCTACAGTGAGGAGGAACTACGTACGGTGTACCTGGTGAACTCCACTGTGTCGTCGCAGATGATCAAGTCGATGAGCGAGAAGCTGGGCTTTCACTACGAGGACACACTGACCGGGTTCAAGTGGATTGGAAATAAAGCCATTGAACTGGAGTCCCAAGGGTTCAAAGTCCCGTTCGGGTTCGAGGAGGCTATCGGGTACATGTTTGAGGGTGTGCACGACAAGGACGGGATTTCCGCAGCACTGGTGTTTTTACAGATGGCACAAAGCTGGGAGGATAGCGGAACCGATGCTGTCGAGGTGCTGGAACAGGGATTCAGCCAGTTTGGGTTCTTCAAGGAGTACAATTCGTACTACCTGGTGCCACAGCTGTCGCTGACGGAGACCATCTTCAACCAGATCCGCGGCATTGCCCAGCCGTACCCTGCAGAGGTTGGATCTTACACAGTTGACCGCTGGCGAGACCTAACTGTCGGGTACCAGTCGGACACTGCGGACCACGTTCCTAACCTGCCTACGGACGCATCCTCGCAGATGATCACGTTGGGCCTGAAGACTCGCAGCGCTGGCAACGAGTACGTGCGTCTCACGCTCAGAGGGTCCGGCACTGAGCCCAAGCTCAAGGTGTACATTGAGGCGAAAGCTGAGACCGAGGAGCGTGCGCAGTTCCTGGCCAGGGACGTGTGGCAGGTGCTCAGGGCGGAGTGGTTCAAGCCTGAGGTGAACGGGCTGGTTGAGCAGCAGTAGTAGCGCGCCAAAACTTCCCATTCCGGCAGAGTTACGCCAACAATTTTTCTTCCAGCAGGGTTACGCCAAAACTTCCCATTCCGGCAGAGTTACGCCAACAATTTTTCTTCCAGCAGGGTTACGCCAAAACTTCCCATTCCGGAAGATTTATGCGAGAGCTTCCTTCCAGCGGATTTACACCGAAACGCCCAAAAGGGCAGCAGGGTCTAGCCCTTTTTTTTTCAGCATATTTACGCCAAAACTTCCCGTTACAACACACTTACGCCAAAACGCCCGATATGGCAACTCCATCTTGACAACAAAGTAAAAATCAAATTTGTTTACTCAAAAATATTTTGTTTCATTTCCACTTGCCTAACACGAGCTAAACGTCCCGGCGCTTGCTCAGTCAACACGAAAACGCTACACAGACGCAAATGTTCAGACGTCTGAACGACACGCACAGGAAGAAGTCCGACCTGCCATTGTGAGTGGTTTCATTTTGCGGTTATTAGGAAGCCAGCTTTTACTAACCGTGCTGATGCGCTCAGGTCGATCAATTTCAAGCCCAAGGGGAACACGTCCATTATACACAAGTACAGGCAGCAGCTGAAGTATGCTGGTTACATAATAACGCTCTTGATAGTGCTCAATTTCTTCACAAGTTCTAGAGGACAGGATTTTTTAAGCAGCTATACAGACGAGGAATCCACATCGTCACAGGCCAAGTACGTTGATACGAGCAGGTTTAGCAAGTTCGACGAAGGCGTGGAGCAGTATATCATCAACAACAGGGGCGAAGCGTTTGATGTGACGAAGGACAAGGCACTAAACGAGGAAATCGACCAGCTGTTCCACAGCACCGTGGACTACTATGATCTGAACGACTTTAGCGGGTCTTCCAACGCGAAAAGCAACGAGGAGCACGTCCTGCTATGCATTCCGCTCAGAAACGCGGAGCCTGTGCTGCCACTGATGTTCAAGCATATAATGAACCTGACGTATCCGCACCATTTAATCGATATAGCATTTTTGATCAGTGATTGCTCAGAGGGCGACCACACCCTGGACATGACGTTTGAGTATTCCAGGTCGCTGCAGCACGGCAACCTATCCAAAGTGCTTGCCCAAGAGGAGGCCGAGTACTACGACGACAACTACCAGGGCACAAACGATTTATATATGGACTATATGAATCCGGACTACATTGAGAATGTGGACAAGGCGTTCAGGCCACCGTTCCACAAAGGGTACGACACGCCGTTCAGAAGCGTCCAGATATTCAAGAAGGATTTCGGGCAGATAATCGGACAGGGCTTCAGTGACAGACACGACGTGAAAGTGCAGGGGATCAGAAGAAAGTTGATGGGCAGAGCCAGAAACTGGCTCACTGCCAACGCACTAAAGCCGTACCATTCATGGGTGTACTGGAGAGATGTGGATATCGAGCTGATGCCCGGTTCGATTCTCGAGGACCTCATGAGCTTTGACATCGACGTCATTGTTCCAAACGTCTGGAGACCGCTGCCGGAGTTCCTGGGTAACGAGCAGGCTTACGATTTGAACTCGTGGATGGAGTCCGAGCAGGCTTTGGAGCTTGCAGCCACTTTGAATGAGGACGATGTTATAGTGGAGGGCTATGCCGAGTACCCAACCTGGAGGGTCCATCTTGGGTATATCAGAAACTCGAACGGAGACCCCAACGAGCTGGTGGACCTGGATGGTGTAGGAGGAGTCTCCATCCTGGCCAAGGCCAAGGTGTTCAGACAGGGAGTGCATTTCCCAGCATTCACGTTTTTAAACCACGCAGAAACAGAAGCGTTTGGGAAACTAGCTAAGAAGATGGGATTCAGAGTCGGAGGGTTACCTCACTACACTATATGGCATATATATGAGCCTAGTGAGGATGATTTACAGGAGATTGCAAGAAAAGAGCGCCAAAAGAGAAGACAAAAGGAGAATAAAAAAAAGAAAAGGCCAGTTCCAAGAATAAGAAATAAAAAGCCATGAATCTACTCAGCTGAATAAATGAATAGAAAAATAAATATAAAAAAACCAACTGTATGAAACCAAATTTAAACCACGAACTGAAATATAATGTAATGTAAGGCGATAGGGCACAAGATGTAGCATGTGATAAACACAGTGTTATAGCATGTGCAAAGCGCCATGGTATCTAACAACAACAACAACCCTAAACCATTAAAAGTAAACTAACCAGGAACCCAGAAAGTGAAAACGACTTCACAATTGCACCGTTTGCAGCTGTTTTCGAGCTCTTTGTAGTTTTGGAACTGGTTGATGATGTAAATGAAGTGGATAGGGATGAAGCAGCTGTTGCAGAGCTGGCATGTGACGTGGACGTCGAGGTCAGGTACAAGTCTGTATTCTTCTCAGCCAGTCCCAGCTGCTGGTTGGTGGAGTCAAACACTGCGTACACGGTTTTCAGGAAAACCGCGCCCAAAATCCATGAATCGTCAGCGTTTGACGAAACTCCCTGGATGTTGGAGACACAGTACCCATAGTATCCGGAATTCTCGGAGTATGCAGCGCCCAGGTAGTCCTTGGAGTCGAGCATCCACTTGGTGTTGTTGATCTCCAGCTCAATAATCAGCGACGAGTTGCAATAAATTGCAAAATTTGTACCGTCTGTGATTGAGTTTGTGAAGTAGGAATGGACGTCAATGGCGTCCTGCTTAGGTAGAGCCAGAACAGTAGTGCCACTGTCAATGATGGCCTTTCTTGAAATCACAGTGTCGTGATTGTCATCGTCAATGGTGACAGAGTCTGTAAAGTTAACAGTAAAGCCGTTAATTGTGACACTTTCAAGCTCAATTAACCAGTAGTTATTTGTGTTGGACAGCACGTTTGTGTAAGTCAGGTCACCAACGTACAGCTCGTCCACAGGCTCACCAATAGTAAAGATGCCTGAGTTGGGATACTCGTCGGCATTTAGTGAAGTGTCGTTGCCTAAACTTAGTGAAAATTTTTCTGTTGCAATTGCGTGCGAGTCAAACAACACAGAGATAATGCTCTGAATTGAGTTGGAGTTGTTTGATGGCAGTCCTAATATTCCAGATACAGGATAATTTGCGAAAAAGTTTGGTACGCTTTCTGCCACACCAAATTTGAATTTTTCTGTAGTTGCCAGCTTATTGACAATGATATTATCTTGGTAAACATCACCACTTGCGGTTCCTGTGACGTACGCCAGGGCAAAGGTCTCTGTTGGAAGCTGGTCCTGCTCGGAAGGTGTGTACAGCGATCTGTTGTGGCACGCAGTGTCGGTACAGTTATCACCGTAGACCCACAAATACGCAGATCCGGTATCAATTATTAGCGGGTAGTTGTTCTTACCAATGATTGCCTCAACAAAGTAGCACTCGTTGTTGGTGTCTGTCTTCAAGGTGGTGATCCCCGGGACAAGGTTGAGCACAGTCTCGCCAGAAGTGGAATTGGAGCCCGAACTCGAGGAATTCGAGTACGTGAACACTGACTGGTCCTTTTTGTAGTACTGGCTATTCTTGAATTCCGGGGGTGGTTGTTGGATGGAGGACACTTTTTCTCCGTTTGTGATGAATTCCTGCTCGATAGGAAGGATGGCAAGCGCCTGCAGCACGTGTAGGGATACTAGCAGCAGTTTGGACAGCATTGTGAGCCTTTTAATCTGAAATGAATATAATGGAAAATAGTACGATGAGGGTTGTGGTGAAATGCAATGAAAAGTAGCACAGCAAAGCCAGCAAAATGTGATATCAAGGATGCAAATGCGGTGTTGCTGGATGCTGGGTCAACTGGGTCAACTGGGTGTGAACAGTTGGTGGTATAGTGGGTAAGTTATTCGAATGTAAACAAACCAATAAGTGAGCGGACAAAAGTCGGCGGCTAAAAGCTATGTGAACAAAAATGAAGCTGTGAGTGTGTTGGAAGGGCTCCAAAAGCTGTGCTGCCTAGTGCGCTGGCTGGTTGGTCCAATTAATGAGAAAACACACAAACTCGTTGAAAGTTTGTTTTGGTTTTGTTTGAATCTTGAAATTACAGTTTGCTTTTCCAAATTTGTCTTGCTAACATTTCAAGCAGTTGCCCAAATAGGCAATTGCTGACGTCAGCAGCCGAAACGGGAAATACGCGACTGGAAATGTGTCGCAAGCGGGCGTGCTGGGGCGTGCTGGATGCTCTGCAGCGGCTGGAATACCAACTGAGTGCACAGGACGGGACACCCGACCACACAGGCCCAGTTCCATGCCGCTGGCGGCCGTGTACTGCAAACTGCCTAAAACGGAAATCCATCGAGCTGTGCAGACCGCGTCAACGTCAACAATTGTGCCGATTGTACATAGCGGGCGCATTTGGCAGCAATAAGTTATGTAAGCATACTAAAAACATTACATAAGCATAATGCCATTGGTGCATTTGCCGTCTTGTTACATAGGCAACATGATGCTATATAAGGAGCTACATAATCACAATAAAATTATATAATAAATTACCGAAAATTACGTAAGCACTTGCGTTGTGCATGTTTTTGCAGTGGAATTCTATCAAACATTCATTAGTACAAATGGTTTGCTGTGAGGTAGCCCCTAGAATTCTCAGACTTTCTCTGCACCGTCTGCATCATCTGAGGACTGCTCGCTAGTAGTATCTTCCTCCCTTTGATCGATCCGAGGCCAGTAATGTGACGCAATGATGAGGACAAATGATAGTAGGACAGACAGCCCAGCGAACCCGACTCCCACATACATGGCGACTCTATAGCTGTGCAGCAGTGTGGCACCTCTGGCCAGGACGTGCCCCTCAGCTGTGCCAGCCACACCCAATGCTATCGACATGGAGTAGTTAATCACAGTTGAAACTAGTGAGCTGGCCATACCCTGGTTTTTCTTTGGTAGCAGATCACTCATCACTAGCGACGCAGCAGGAAACGACATGTCCATACCAAAGCTGAGAATGATCATTTGCGCAATGGTCATGTTGAAATATGTCTGATGGACGGGCGTGCTGGACAGCATTGCAATTCCAATCAAGAATGCGCACATTGCCGCACTCAAAATATACTCTGGTCTCACCCGTCTTATCAGAAGCGACACCAAAATTGGCGCAATAACACCAAAAATCACCATTGGTGCTAATGTGGCTGATCCCAGTAGCGGCGTGTACATTTTGAGATTTAGAACAAAACACCAATAGTAATAAGTCCAGATGGAGAAGCTCGACCACCCCAAAAACATACAGGCCAGGATCAGTGCAATCTGCTTGTTCATAACAGCTTTAGGCAGTAGTGGACAGGTGGCGTATCTTTTTTCATAGTAGAAAAAAAGCACAATTGATATGAACCCAATAATCACCAGCACAATGATGTACGGATTAGACCAGCCCACTCCTGGAGCTTGATTCCATGCAAAGTTAAACAAGACTAACCCGACAACTCCTAAACCTGAACCTATCCAGTCCATTTTGCCTGCGTCACTGTTCACTTGTATATTTGGGATAACTCTCCAGCTAAGTACCAGCATAATGAACAGCACAATGGCCATCGAGTAGAAAGCCCAAGTCCAATGTCCATACTGCCCAGTCAGAGCCCCAAAGACACAGCCCAAATTTGCGCCCACTGGAGCCATGGCTGCTATGGCACAAAAAACAAGAGCCTTTCTTTGCCCATTAGGGTAGATGTTTCCAGCCACCCCAATAGCAGAAGGCAGGGCAAATGCAAGTCCCGCACCATGGAACGCTCGACAGACAATGAAAAACTCAGGGCTATGGGAGTAGGACGATAGTCCAGTTATCAGTGACCAAGCACACGACCAAGCGAGCCCACACATCAGCACCTTTTTCAGCCCGTACAAATCACCAAATCTGCCGGAGACAAGAATCAAAGTACCTGACGTCAGTGGGAACGACGCCATGAACCACACTTTATCTGTAGATGTGATATCATTAAACGAATTGCCCAAAAGATTCATCGTGGGCAGCGTAAAGTTGGTTCCGGCTTGGTTCACCAGCTGTGCCATCATAATAACAAAAACGACACTCAATTCTTCCCATGCATTCTTAAACACTGCAGGACGTGGATCTATCTTCATCTTGCTATGCTTTACTTAGTTGTCTTTGATCAAAGCGATAAGCGAGATAGATGTCATTTTATACATTGTGATTAATCACCGCTTACAGATGCACGGCTGAATAAACCTGTTTGTGAAATTAATAATTTAGTCAGATTAGTAATTTTCAGCTTGGTAATTGTTCCTGGTGCTAAATCTTGCAGCCAATCAGCGCCCTGATGTGGGCGCACCAGTTGAGCACTGAATTTCCAATGCCAGTCCCAATTACTAATTACTAATTTGCTATTAGTAACGCACTGTCTGATTACTGTTGTGGGATTTAGTATGTGGCAGCTGGTGTGGAGTGGCCATAGTGCTCCTGGGGTAGCTGTAGGTCGCAACATCGTTAGGGGCAGTTGTGCCATTATTTTGCGATATCACAGATGCAATTGCGGTGCTGTTGGTTGCTGGGCTAATGACAGGCCGATACCTGCTTGATACACAATATTTGCAATGTGCTGCCCATTTACCAAAGACCTGATGCTATGGAAATCTTGAGTGCAATTCAAACAATTTACATAATAAACAGCAACATATTACATCAGCGACGCACATTCTCACATCAAATAATATTACATAAGGGACATACCAATATTACATCAGCGGCGCACACAAGTAATATTACATAAGAATCAAGTAGATATTACATCAGCAAGTGCATGGAATTTTATTACAGAATTATTCATTAGTGCAGATGGGCTGCAGTGCGAGAGAAGCCTCAGACCTTCTCCACAGTGTCTACAGACTGCTCGCTAGCAGCCTCGTCCTCCCTTTCCTCAATGTGGGGCCAGTAATGTGATGCAATTATGAGGACAAACGAGACTAGGACAGCCAGGCCAGCGAACCCGACCCCGACGTACATGGCGACTCTATAGCTGTGCAACAATGTGGCGCCCCTGGCCAAAACGTGCCCCTCAGCTGTGCCAGCCACACCCAGTGCAATCGACATGGAGTAGTTGATCACGGTTGAGACCAGAGAACTGGCCATGCCCTGGTTTTTCTTTGGCAGCAGATCACTCATCACCAGGGATGCAGCAGGAAACGACATATCCATGCCAAAACTGAGAATGATCATTTGTGCAAAGATCATGTTAAAATACGTTTGGTGGACTGGTGTACTGGACAGCATTGCAATTCCAATCAGGAATGCGCACATTGCCGCGCTCAAGATGTACGCTGGCCTCACCCGTCTAATCAGAACGGACACAACCATTGGTGCAATGATACCAAAGAACACCAGAGGCCCATACGTTGCTGATCCCAGCAACGGCGTGTACATCTTGAGATTCAGGACAAAACACCAATAATAATAGGTCCATATGGAAAAGCTTGACCATCCCAAAAAGATGCACGCCAGAATCAGTGCTATCTGCTTGTTCATAACGGCGTCAGGCAGCAGTGGGCAGGTGGCGTACCTCTTTTCATAGTAAAAAAAAAGAACAATGGCTATCAACCCAACAATCAGCAGTACAATGATGTACGGATTGGACCAGCCCACTCCTGGGGCCTGGTTCCATGCAAAATTAAACAAGACTAACCCGACAACTCCTAAACCTGAACCTATCCAGTCCATTTTGCCCGCATCCTTGTGCACCTGTATATTTGGAATGACTCTCCAGCTGAGCACCAGCATGATGAACAGCACAATGGCCATCGAATAGAACGCCCAGGTCCAGTGTCCGAACTGCGCAGTCAAAGCTCCAAAAACACAGCCCAATGTTGCACCCACCGGAGCCATAGCCGCTATGGCACAGAAAGCAAGTGCCTTTCTTTGCCCGTTCGGGTAGATGTTTCCAGCTACGCCAATAGCAGAGGGCAGCACGAACGCCAGCCCAACACCATGGAACGCCCTGCAGACAGTGAAGAACTCGGGGCTATGCGAGTACGACGATAATCCAGTTATCAGCGACCAGGTGCACGACCAGGCCAGCCCACACATCAGCACCTTCTTCAGCCCGTACAAGTCCCCAAATCTCCCGGAAATGAGAATCAAAGTACCAGACGTCAGTGGGAACGACGCCATGAACCACACTTTATTGGTAGCGGTGATACCACTGAACGAGCTGCCTAAAATATTCATCATGGGCAGCGTCAGGTTTGTTCCCGCCTGGTTCACAAGCTGCGCCATCATGATCACGAGCACCACGCTCACCTCCTCCCACGCACTCTTAAACACAGCTGGCCGCGGGTCTATCTTCATGATGCTCTGCTCCAATTGGTTAATTCCAATGAAAAGATAAAGTAAAAAAAGATAAATTTCTACGCTGCGATTAGTCACCGCTGACGCGCGCACGGCTAAATAAAATTACATAATATATGACTAGGCACAATTAGTGATTACTAAGCCAACAGCTAACCGGCAATGGCACAGCCAGCGCTCAGCTCGTCACGCAATAACCTTCTTACTTGTGGCGCGCTGTCTAAATCAGCCTAATTCTTGCTGCGGAATCTGTGTTTTGTAAACCCAGTAGTTTGTGGCAGCTGGTGTGGCGCGTGACCATAGTGTTCCGGATGTAATTGTTGGTCGTACAGCGTGTGGTAGTCATAAAACATGGATTTCTGCGTCTGGGCCAGGAATTGGGCCATCACCTCAGATCCAGAAGTCGCAACAACATTGCTCACGTTTCGTGTGTGCGATGGCTGCTTGCTCTTTTTAGTATTTGGTTTTGCTTGAGCCTTGGCCTTAGATTTCGACTTGGAATCTTCGTTCGGGTCCACTGGTTTTGTGGTTATACCCATCTGCGCAAACAGCTCGACTGGCACCTCATCTGCAGGTTTGTCCTTATCATCCACCAGAATAACAGTGTCATCTTCCTCATCGTCTTGATAGTGGTCCTGACCCTCGTGCTCTTCATCGTCTTCTTCACCATGCTCATACTTATCATGGTTGTCATCATGTTTCATCTGCACGCTCTTGTTGCTGCTGTTATTATTTTTCTTCTTCTTCTTCTTTTTCTTCGATTTTGGCGGATTACCACAACGGTCTTTACCAAAGCTTATCTTGAAATTCTCATACTTGCCATCAAATGACTTATGAAATGCCTTAGAGTTCACTCCATTAGCATCTTCATTAACTTTAATTGCATTCAGTATATTGGTGAAATTCACAAAGACACATCTATTATTCTTAAAATAATTGATTTGTTCAATTTCACCATATTTACTAAAATCTTTTCTTATAACTTCTTCAGTTGGCAAATTAACAAGTGGAATGTCATCTTCACCTAGATCTTCATCTTTAACTCCAATATAAATGTTTCTTGATGCACCAACGGTTACAGCTAGGTGAATTGAAGTTTGTAATGGTCCTGATTGTTTCCCCCAGCCAATCCTTAGCTTCTTACCATTGATTCTAATTGAATTAACAACACCATTGGCATAAAATCTTGCAGCAGCTGTTGGGTCAATAAATGTTAAAAAACATATGTTTTTATTTGGGAAGTATCTAATATTTTCCAATATACCACCTCTCACAGCATTACAAATATCTTCAACTTTGGTCTTTGGCTCCAAATTACCCAAATAGACAGTTCTATTACCAATATTTTGTTCACCACCACAGACTCTTGCAACTTCAATTGCAGAATTGGTTTCATTAATTTCATTCAATTCATTACTGTAATCATTATGGCTTAAGTCTTTAAAGTCATTGTATTCGTTATTATAATCGTTAAATTCATTCATGCTTTGTGGATGATGCAAAATAGTTGGTGTTGTTTGATATAAGTACGGGATTGATCCATTTGGTGTTTGTAAGCTGTTTGGAAACATCAGTTGTTGTGAGTGAATTGAGGGAGAAAACTCATCAAAATTTATTGGCTGATGGTTGTTGATTTGATGGATAGGCGTTGCTGTTATGAAGTTGTTGTTATTGTTGTTATTGCCATTGATCTTGTCTTCGTCTGTTATATTAGTATGAACATCTTCATTTGAGTTGCTGACGTTGCTATTTAACTGCTCAAACTCATTAATGATCTCGGTATCCTCATCGGTGATGGATCGTACCTGGTTGTTAGTGGAGTCAATGCAGCATCTGTCAGTGCCATAAAAGATTTTACATCTTAACCAGTTGTCATTGAGAGTTAACTGTTCCACAGCTTTGATTGCTGAAGGAATATTGGTGAAATGCACAAATGCAGACTTTTCTTGCTCTTTTACAATGAGCTCTATTTTCTCAATTAAACCAAACTTTGTCAGTTCATTTCTCAACCAGTTTTCATTGATTTCAATTAGTTTATCGTTTTTGTCGTACTGCTCTTTGATGAGGTTGAGGTCACCAATAAACACGTTTCTGGTTGCTCCGTCGTTGTTGATTGCGTTCAAGACAAACGGCAGAATCTTTCTGGAATGGATAAAGTTCATTGTCAAGTTTGGTGATTTGATCAATTTCTTAAACGTTGACAAAAAAGTCAAAACGTTGTTGTAGAAGTTGAGGCAGGTTTCCGATTTCAGAAACGACAGCTGGATGGAGTTGACATCGTCGTCTGGGTAGTTCTCGAGCAGCCTGATGTTCTCGATTGGGCCCACGGTGATCTGGTTAAGAAAATCAGTGAGCGAGAGGTCTTTTGAGATGTTGAAGAGGATGATGGAGCGGGTGGGGGTCTTGGAGATCTGTACCTGCTGAGTGGACTGCTGCTGCAGGTTGTAGTAGGACGAGTTGCTAGAGGAGACCGCGCCCGGGGTGTTGGAGAAGAAGTCTGCGTTGTTTAGAGTTGTCTCGTCTGAGTAGTGGAGCTGGAGCTCGAGACTCGAGGAGCTGATGGAAGAGGAGCGGGACGATGTGAGCTTGAACTTGGACGACTTGGAAGGCGTGGCGGAATTGAGCCGACTGGACTTTCTCTTGAACTCGGGCATAGGGTAGGCTGTTGGACTAGGAGGCACGTCGGTTGTTGGGGCCTGGTTTGGGGCTTGCTGGGCCTGCGAATGTGCGTGTGCGTGTGCGTGTGCGCGGGCGTGAGCCTGGGCCTGGGCAGCGCTCACGGCGTAGTGGGGCACCTGCTGGTACGCAACGGGCTGGTTGTAAAAATAGCCCATGTGGGCAGGCTGGCGGGAGTAGGGAGACATGGGTCCCGGGGAGAACGCGAAGGACTGCTGGTACATGGGGGAGCCTGGGGGAAGGGGCGACTGCACGTAGGGGGAGCCCACAAGCAGCTGTCTGGGCAGCAGTGAGGAGCCGTAGGCCACGTCAAAAGGGCTCTGGGGCACCTGCATCTGCTGGTCGAGCTGGGCGGAGCGGTGCTTCTTGCCGTGCTGCTGGTGCATTGGGTACGTGATGCGTGTTGTGTGGTGCGTGGAGCGCGAGCTGGGGCCAGGCGCTGGGGTGTGCTGGTTATTGACTTTGCTGGCTGCGACGTGGTTGGGCAGCTAGCAGCGTTGTTAACGAGTGTGGCGGCGCGTGCAAGCGTGCTGGTAGCGAGTGTGGTCTCTGTGTGTGAAAGCGCCTGTGCAAGTAGCCTGCTAGACGCCAAGTTGATCTCCTTCTTGTAAACCACACAAGTTTGTTTTGTTGCTGGCTCAATCTCAAAATTAAAAAGTGAAACGAAATCTGGAAATGTGGAAAAATGTCTGGATGAATTGGCGCTCTACAGCAATTAGCCAAACTGCAGCAGCGCCTGGACCCGCTGGACACCTACTGCCCAGTGCCGGGAGGCGCTGGTCATCTACTCTTCCTGTGGGAGCCCTGGGCACTTGCTGGGAGCCAATGGCACCTGCTGCTACCTGCTGGGAGCCAATGGCACCTGTTGCTACCTGCTGGGAGCACTGGGCACTTGCTGGGAGCCAATGGCACCTGCTGCTACCTGCTGGGAGCCAATGGCACCTGCTGCTACCTGCTGGGAGCCCTGGGCACTTGCTGGGAGCCAATGGCACCTGCTGCTACCTGCTGGGAGCACTGGGCACCTGCTGGGAGCCAATGGCACTTGCTGGGCATAGCACATCTCAGTGGAAGCGTAGAACAGCAATTGCTTCTTCTCGAGTAGCTTGGATTCAAAGGCTGCTATTTCAATGCTGTATTCCTGGACTGCTCTTCTTCAGCATTATCGTCTGTATTCAGTAGTGTTAGCTGCCATGTTTCAGTATTTAGCTGCTGTACTCCACTATTCAGCTGTTGTAGTAAACAGTAGTTCAGCTGCCGTTACTTGGTCTAAGACAGCGGTTAAGTGAGTGAGAAACCTTGCTAACTGGCAAGCTAGTAATCTGTTGAACTGATTACGTTTTATTAATTAGCAGCTGTAACATTAACGGTTGTACTACCAACACGCTCACTAGGTCAAACTCACTAGGCAATGCTAGCTTTGCTCGTTATTATTGCTCTACTGTTAATGGATGAACTGTTGATGCCCATTGAATTTTGATTTCCATCGTACTGATTACTGCCTACTGATATATTACTTTCTTTCTATATTGCTAACAGTTGTACGCTCGTTGCCATTAGTTTGGCTGTCTTTAAGCTGCACTATTCTTTTTCAAGGGTATTTACTGTTTTACGGTGTGCTGTTCCATCATACTGGAACTATGCCATTCTACTAATGATTGTACCGTATACCATATGAATATCTTATTAAAGCATCTCAGTGGACATAACAGGGCTACGCTGCATAGTTAGCAAAATCTACAAATGGCCTGGTAGTGTGTGTCATTGCTGTGTAGGAGTGTAGTGGCCTAACTGCAAGCTGTGTAGTCGACAGACAGACGCTCTTGCGGCTGCAGTGCCTGGCACTGGCAGCAGAGCTACGAGCACCGTCGTCACATCGAGTTCTGCCAGTCAAACAGGCTGACGCTCTTTTTGCGGGGTGCAGTGCCAGAATTGTCAGAGGTGCTGTAATTGTTACCGTTGCTCTGGGTGTTACCGTTGCTCTGGGTGTTACCGTTGCTCTGGGTGTTACCGTTGCTTTGGATGTGACCGTTGCTTTGGATGTTACCGTTGCTCTGGATGTTACCGTTGCTCTGGATGTTGCCGTTGCTCTGGGGAGCCTTCGCAGGCGTCAGCTCGCCGCTCGCACTCACATTGTACCCACCAAAGTCGAACCCGTTCAGCTCAAAGTCTAGCCATGGCGCCAGTCCCAGCGACCCGTCCGCCGCAAAGTCCACCTCGTTCAGCGCCAGCTCGTCCGGCGAGTCATCCGACACGCTCGGCGCACTCTTGTACACAGCAGGCTGCTGCTGGTACTGCTGGGCAGGCTGCTGTGGCTGCTGCGGCTGCTGCTTCATCACTGGCACCCGGAAACTGTTGAAGCTCGAGTCCCCCACTATGGCAGGCACGTTGTCCAGCTGCTGCAGCATCTGGCTCAGCTCCTGTGACTCCATGGTGCTGTCCAGCCCCCCGTTCCCACTCGCAGTCACCGGCAGTGGTGTTGGCACTTGCATCGCCATCGACGCCGGGAGCGAGATCGTCGTCGACGTGCTCACAGCAGAGAGGGGCGACGGCACGGTGGGCACAGAGTTTGAACCTGAGCTGAAAGATCTCGCATCGCTGTTGACTCCGTTCGTGCTGCTCTTCAACGTTGCACTTTTCGCCTTTGCAGTCTTCTTCGCAGAAGACGACGACGAAGCACACTCCGGCACGGGGCTCACGCTCTTGCCCGGTGGCGACAGAATCAGGTTGATGGCATTCTCCACCAGCTCCACACTCTTTATTGACAAATTGCCTGGGATTTCGCTCAGGTTCTCGTTCTTCAGCTCGCTAACCACCTCTGTCAAGATGTTTCTCGACTCCTGGAACAGTGCACCGCCCCTCGTGTAGTTCAAGGCGCCCTTAGCACTCAGCAGCGCCAGTCTCGCCTTGGATCTCGCTATGTTCATAGGCAGCGGAATGTAATATCCCTTCTTCGAGTACAGGTCAGATAGAATATTGAGCATTGCAATCGTAACCTGCGAGACAATGATAAGTGACGACGACCCGCTCTTACTGCCGTCCTTGTTGTTGTTGGTGTCATTCGCAATGATCGGCAGGTGGATCAGCAGCTTGGAAGTGTAGTACAAGAACGCCAGCAACAGCACTTTGTCATCACTTGAGTTGTTTGACTTCAGCGAGCCGTTGACGTCGATTTCGAATTTCAAGTTGCCTGGCAAGTCCCTTCTCCAGTTATCCAGCAGGTTCTCGTGCATCAGAATCAGCTCCTGTAGCGAGCCCTGTGGCGCATGTGAATGTCTCTTGAAAATGGAGTCCAAGATATTACCCAGTATTTTAGAATATCTCATTATGGACAGCGACAGGTTGCATACTTTTCCAACCAGCGACACTTTGTTGTTATTCACAATCAGGATGTTGATGTTGTTATCATCGTCGACATTATCGTTACCAAACGGTAGGGCACACTCAATTTCGTAATCCTTCAGCAGTCTTGGAACACCCAGCTGTAATGAGGCAAAAGTATCCATACAGTAGATACACCAGAACAGGATACGTCTTTCACTCTGCTGGAATTTCGACACGGTGAAGCCGTTGTTCCCCAACACGGCTGAGGGACATCTGTGGAGTCTTAGTTGCTGAGACATTGTGATAACTCTTCCTCGCAACGCGTAGCACGCTATCACGTCCCCAATATTCAGACAGTAGAACAGGGCCAAGCTGAGAATCTGCAGGGACTGGATCGAGCACGTTGTGGCTATCGATGAGTTTATAAGCTGGTGTATCACATAATCAAAGTATAGAATTAGGTTCAGCTCGTCATCGTTGAGATTGTTTTTATGCTTCTGACTTATGAGAGCCATCTGCAGCACCAGTAGTAAAATTGCGCCAAATCTCTCCTTCTTGAACATCAAGTTGTCGTTGAACTTTATCTCAAAGGACTTTGTGAACTCCATGTACTGCTTGAGGAAGTCGTTTTTGTCAATTATTGGCACCAGCATGCCCCATTCCTGGAAGTAGATTGTAATCAGCTGGTCCAAGAGCATTTTCGAGGGCACCTTGAGGTTGTTGAAGAACAGATTGGACTCGGGCAGCGAGATGTTCTTGAAGTTGATGTTGCAGAAGTTTATCACGTTGTTCTCGTTGAACTGCGTGGCTTTGGACTTGAAACGCGTCTCTTTCAATGAGGCCATGGCAGTTGCGGTTTTCAAGCATGCCTTAGAGTCCAGGCCGTGGACCTCTCCAATCTTGGAGAGCAGCGACGGGATGAACAGAGTTTCGCCGGTTGATCTTGGGACAGAGATGGCTACCAAGGTGGCCAGCTGCGTTTTCTTGCCGTTGTTGTTGTTGGCGGCCAGTGCCATGGCGGCAGGCAGGCCCGGGGCCTGGTTCTGCTCGAAACTCACGTTATTTGGGTTGATAAAGTTGTTGTTGTTAGCATACCGATTTATGATGCTGTTGGATACGCTGTTGGTGTTGGAGGCAATGGAGCTTGCGTCGTACTCGTCGTAGCTGGACAGCAGGTCGTCGTCGGTCAGCTCGCCCTCCAGGTCCAGGTCCACAGACCCGGCAATAGACACGGGGCGCTCGTGAACTGAGTGCGGGTAGTTCGAGCACCCGCAAGACGCCGAGTGGTCGTGCTTCGGGTCGTGGTCGATGTACTCGCTCATCAGCGAGAGGCAGCCTGACTTGTGGTGGATGCCCGAGGCGCCAGAGGCGCCAGACGCAGCTGCAGCCGCGGCCTTATCATTGCCGGAGTTCAGCAGCGACAGGTTGGTGGAGCTGAGGGGCTGGTGTGTGTCCTCAGCCTTGGTGTACAGCTCCATCTGCTCGTCTCGCAGGTCCAGCAGCGCCAGCAGTCTTTTGTTCTCAGCTTCAAGCTCGCGGACTCGCTCTTCCAACGTCTCCGTGTACCCTCTGGGGAAAGCCCGCCTGGACAGCCGGTCGCTCACTTTGCACTCGAACCCGACAGCCGCGCACTGCGAGCACTGGGGCCTCTTGCCGTCGCACCTCGTCTTCTTCAGCCGGCACCGGTCACACGCCTGAGCAATTCGTTCCACTGAGCTCCCCGGAGCTCTTATAACCTTCTTGGGCACACCGGCTTCTCCCTTCTCCTTCTTCACCTTCACTTTCTTCTCCATGCCGTCGTCTGTGCTATGTGCTGGGTGCTTCGCGTGCTGTTTATGCTTGCAAATCACCGGCTGCGTGCTGTTTAACCTAGATGATTATTTTTGTTTCCTAATACAAAGTGAGTAATTTCTGGGGAATTGAAAAAATTGCTGCAAAAATGCTGCAGAATGCGTGCAAGGCGTAGTGAGCGCTTGACGTCTGCACGGGGGCCCAGTGTGCACAGCAGGACACACAGAGGCTGCCTGCGGGTGCTTAGTGTGCCTGGGGTGGGCGTAGTACGATGGTACTGTGTGTCTGTTGACCCTGCTGCGGTCACGTGACCTGAAAACCTCACCAGTGGTAGCGAGATGGCTTCCCACACTTCAGGATTAGCTTCGGGTGGTTCAGGCTGGGGACTCACAGCGGAGCATTTAGGGTAGGCGCGTTGAACTGGTAGTTATACAGCAACCATCACAGGCAGTACATCTCAGTATTCTCCTTGCATGGGCAAGCAGAGTAAGTAACTAGCTTAAATAACCTCAGGGTTATCAGACAGCTAGACAGCCAGTATAACTGTACACGCCGTAGAGGTAAACTTGTTCCGAGTTTGCATAGTTCTAGTTATACCAAGTAGATAACCCATGCAAGTAACCGCATCTACGTAGTTTCTGTAACTCAGGCAGCTACCGCTGGTCTTTGATGTCAGCCTGCTGAGTTCCCCAGTGAGTAAAAGCAGTGAATTGTGACAATGTTAGGACCCGAAGACTAAGGCAGCTGACAATCACCATGAAGCCCCATGTTTCATAAACTTAATGTTCGGTTAGAGGTTTTGACTTCTAGAACATCTCATTAAACGGTTGCCCGTAGACAACTTATATCCTGTCCAGGCCCACCACCCCATCTCAAAGCATGAATTTATTAAAGTTTTTGAGATCAAGCAGCAAAGCGTGTAGTTCCTGTTGAAGTCAGTTGTTGGTTGAGGTGCTGCTTAATTCTGTGGCGACAAGGAGCAGTGGATATACAGCAGTGGCCTTTGCAGCCAAAGCACAGAACAATATAGAGTGTATATTACAGTTGAATAGTTTACAATTGGGTTTCAGCTCTACCCCGGGTGGCTGGTGTCTTGGAATGGCGTATGGGCCTCAGCTGTACCGCCGGTGGCTGGTGTCTTGGAATGGCGTATGGGCCTCAGCTGTGCAGGATCTCCTTGATTTTCTGCAGCTTGCGCACGTTCTGCAGGTAGCTGTCTTTGACCTGCGCAATCTCGTCCTGGTAGCTCTTGATGTCGCTGGCGAGCTTGTCCTGGAGCTTCTGCAGCTCATCTGCGTTCTGCCTGAGATTCACGCGGATTATATAGGTGGTTTCCGGGGTGGCTTTGGCGGAGTCTTCCGCAGCCATCGGCACATCGCCGTCGTTGTCCGGCCCACCCACACTAGAAGAAGCATCAGGCTGCTCGCGCTTGGCGGCAGGAGGGCACTCGCGCTTGCTCACCTTGGAGTGCGCCATCACAGCGTCTGCACGGTCGCCAAAGATGTCCCTCACCTCGGCCTGCGTGAACCTGATGTCCTGGAACCCGCTCTTGAACGTGCCAATGAGCCTGTTGAGCTCGTGGATCTCGTCCCGTCTGGCCTCCAGCTTCTTGATGCTCTTGTTCATCAGGAAAATAAACTTCATCAGCTCCTCCTTCTGGCGGTTCAGGCTTTCCGCAGAAAACGCACCCTCCACCTGCTTCGCCTCTTCGTCCAGGGCCTCGAACACCAGCTTGGTGTGCTCCACCTGCGTCTTCGCTATCGCGTACTTGGCCTCCAGGCTGCTCCTCAGCGCACCCAGCTCCTCGCCGCTCTTGCTAAACTCGCTGCGGTTCACCAGCGCCAGCTGCACGCCCGCGATCTCGCTCACCACCCCAACAAACTTCAGCACCGACTCACTGAAAACGTACTTCGAGCTCACGCGCTTCCCAACTACCTCACCGGCATTCGACGGGTTGAAAACCATTTTGCGCCACCTCAAGTCGTCTATTTCTGCCTATAACTTTTTTATTTACTTTTTTGCCACTTTTCTTCTTTTTGCTTTGTGTACAGAGAAAGACGACATGACCAGCAACCAGACGGTGCTAGCGGTTGCGGCAATGGCCTCAGTGGGCCGCGTGGAGCGTGCTGTGGAACTGGCTGCTACGATATCTATGGACAGGGAGCTGCTGCTGAAGCTGGCGTGCAGCTTGGTGCCAGAACTCGCTGACCCAGCTGGTTTGGCGCTGGTACTCGGCTATCAGCCCCAGCGGCAGCCCACAGATCCGTTCAACGATGCTCTGCTGGTTGACACCATTGCCAGCTTTCCAGAATTGAAGACTCTGGTGGACTCGGTGGGTCCAGAAACGCTGGCCGCCCGCATCCATGCGCTCAAGGCGCACCTAGCTGCTGACGCAATGCGGTTTCGCGCCATCGACAACAGCCTGCAGTTCGTCCAGGCGCGCACCCACAAGCTTTACGAGCTCACGGGCGCCCTGCACTTCAACCAGGCGCTTTTCGAGCTGCTGCTGGCCCGCGAAGCCCATCAGCTCCCCGCTGGAGACTTTACCTACTGGTACCACACCTCGCTCAAGAGCTTCGAGTACCTCGCCAGCCTGAACCCGTACACCGAGTACGACTTCCGCACCTTTGACTACGAGCTGAGCACGCTCGACAAGTTTGGCAGAATCGTCGACCTGCTGCTCAGCTTTAATGTGGTCAAAATAGACCCTGCTGTGGTGAACTTTGTGAGACTCAACGTGCCTGTTCTGGTGCAGTTTCTGAATGCCGAGGGGAGCGCACTCAGCGCGAGCCAACTGCTTCTGCTCAACCAGATCCTGTTGAGCCTGGAAAAGGGCTCATGGAGCAGCAGCCACTTGCTTGACACTATACAGCGCATATACCTGGCATTTCCAGGCTCCCAGCTGACTACCGAGGTGCTCAGCTCCATGGAAGCAGTCCTGGACAAGCTTAGCACCATCAGTTCCACCCCAGAAAGCCAGGAAATCAAAGAACTGGTATCCACCGCTAAAGTACTACACTACAACAACAGGTTATCCAGCTTGAAGTCTCTGAAGAGCGCGGACTCGTCACACCAGCTGCAGTACTTGTCTGAGGTTCTTCAGTCTTCTAAGCACGTCAACCTATCGCAGCTCAAGCTGTTGCGCAAGAGCCTGTTCATCAACATTTCAGAGCCGCAGTTCGACTCCAACCTACTCACCTTCCAGCTGAACAATAAAATGTTTAGTGAAATTGAGTACAGCAACAATGATCCAGCCAAGCAGATACTAATAAACCACTTTTGGAAATGCTTCAAAAATGCAACCAACTTTAATAAATCTTACGGAGAGCTGGCCAATGCCAAAAGCACACTGTCTTTGCTACCACCAGACGAGCCTGTGCTCAACCAGCTGAACGACTTCTTGAATGCAATCCATGAACTGTCCAAATACTCGATAAGAAATATGGACCAGCATTCACTCAACTACAAACCTAGCGATTTAATGAATTTGAGTAATCTGTCTGTGCTGTTTCAAAGTGTATTAGAGAACAACCAAAATGCATACAAGGACTTTAGTACTCTGGCAAGGGTATCCAAAATCATTTCCAGCGAACTACACATCCCAACTGTGTCAGAAGTCAACCTACTGTGTCAGTGTATCCAGTTCTCGCTGGTTCACCAGGACCCACAGTTTGCAATTGAGCAGTCATTGAATCTACTCGCCACCCCATTACCACAAAGCCAAACCCCGGAACTAGTTGACAACTGGATGATATTCTTTCAGGTTGGGAAATACATGGACCCGAAATGGCAAGATGGCGGTGAAGGTATGCCTGTACCACCTGCAGATATCATCAAAAACCAGATGGTTATATTAACCAAGCTACTAAAGTTTGCGCCAATCATTGACTCACAGATCATCATTGCCCAGTGGAACTCGCTGGAGCTGGAACTCAGTTTGATCGAGGAGGAGCAAGAACAGCAACAGCTTAACCAGTATGACGCAGCAAGCGAAAATGACTTTTCAAATATTCTAGCAAAGGGTTTGAACTGGGCAATTGGTTCTCACTGAAAACCACCACCTTAAGCTTTCATTCATGTGATCTATTGAACATGTCTATATACAAAAAATGGCAGGCTGCCGTCACTGGGACGAGCTGGTTAGAACAATGTTTCTAGCGGGTCTTCTTAGCGTTCTGGTGTCCATGGGCATTTTGTCCGGTACGACAAAGTCCTCATCGTCCTCATCTTCATCAGCTATCCCGTGGTGTCTATGACTATTTCCCGTCTCAATTATATCAATCGAAGAAGAGGCATCCTGAACAGAATCAGCAAAATCGTCCACATTCTTCAATGTCTTGTAAAATTCAATAACCTTGGAATGCGCCCAAACCTTTTGTGGGTCAAAGTTGAGCACTTGTAGGCCCTGTCTGGAAACAGCTCGGGACAAGGCAACATATGCCTGTCCCTTTTCAAAAGTTCTGCGGAGGTCAACCTTCACCAACGGCAATGTTTGGCCCTGCGACTTGTGAATGGAGATGGCCCATGCGAGTATTAGTGGGATTTGGGTTCGTGAAACTAAAGGCTGCTGTTCGTGGTCTTCAACAGTCCATTCCTCAGGCTCTAACAACATTGTTCTGGATGACCCATCTGGGGTGAGAAACTTGACTAGTGGTAGTTTGTTATTGGTTGAGCTTGACTGGAATACTTTCATTAATTCCTGTTTCCTCTTGATAAATTCCTTTAGTTCCGGGTTGTTCTCAATCTCCTCATCCTGGTAGTCATTCATGAACTCGAAGACCGACTCCTCAAGCTCTGGAAACTTCTTCTTGTCTTTGCCGAATTTAGACGACGGCTTGGTGTTGAAGTAGTCTATCAGCTCTTTGTCGCTAATAGACCGGTATTCTTCTAGCTTTGCGTAACTCATGTAAGTGTCCTTGCAAATAAAATCTAACACTTTACCCAATGACCCATTGACCAGGTTTTCATCGATGTTCTTGACCAACATAACTTGGGCACCAACTTTCAAATCTAGCGATTCTGGTGCTAAAAAGTTGGACAATAGCTTATACCCACGGGTTTGGTCTGGAATGGTTATCTTGTCAATGGCTTTGTAGTTCACAAGAGGAGCATTGATGCGTTTCAACCGCTGCTGATTTGCCCGCTCAACTTCAGCTCTTGTGCAAAATAACTCGGCGGCATTGATATTCTTCTTAGATTTGAGGTCCCGCTCCAACTCAATAAACTTGGAGATGGAGTTGGTAGTTAGCTGACCGAGCCTTAGCTCATTCAACATGGTGATGAACTCAACATCTCCCTTCTGTCTAAAGATTTTCTGTAAAATAATGGTTAGTTCAATAGCCTCTTTCCATGCCTTGCTCTCAAAACAGAATTTGGATTGCGCTTTCTCAGTGGTTTTCGACTCATCAACATCGTTGCTCTGTGGAACAGGTGGTAACTGGAAAAAATCTCCACATATTATTAGCTGAATACCACCAAAAGGTTTTTTATTCCTGCGGATGGTCCGCGCAATCTGGTCGAGCTTGTCAAACAAGTCGGCATCAATCATGGATATCTCGTCAATAATCAAAACTTTACAAGACACCCACTTTTTGGCGGAATGCTTGGATCTTTTGATTCTTTTGATTAGTTCTGAGGTTGGCTGGTTGCCTATTCCAATTCCAGCAAACGAATGCAATGTGACACCACCAATATTACAAGCAGCCAGTCCAGTCGAAGCAGTCACTGCCACACCAGATGGGTGTATCGCCTTGAGCTCTTTGATGATAGTTCTTAACAACACTGATTTACCTGTACCTGCAGAACCAGTATAAAATAAACTCTTACCACTCTTGGCTATTTCCAGTACCTTTTCCTGCTCTTCGCTGAGAACTATTGGTTGGACAACCTTGGCCTTGGTGGGGTTTTTAGTCTTGTTATTGTTGTTACTATCGTCGTCGTCATCATTTTTATTGTTATTGCCGGTCTCCGAGTCACTGGAAGGCGCAGCAAATGTCGGTGGCCTTTGTGTAAGCAGTCTCATCTTGGAGTTGGTGTCTTTATGTTTCTTTATGGAGTCCACCGCTTCCTGGTGCTCCAAAACTCTTTTCTTATATTCATTTAGCTCATTAATTGGGTATATTGGTTTAAGTGCGTCGTTAGTCTCATTGAACCCAGCATTGTTTTCGTTGAAGATTGAGCCTGATAAGTTTCGTGGCGTCTTTAGTGGCGAAGGTGCCTTGTTTATCACTGGCTTGGTGTTTTCGACTCTATTTAGTATTGGGGAGGAGTTCAAGTTGGGGTTGATTTTCGGGTATAAAGTCTCGTACCTGTGGTAAGATGGAGACGGAATTGATGGAATGGAAGTGTGGTTGGAGTGGTCTTGAGACGAGGTGCTTGTGGCCAGGAAAGAGTTGGGTTTCAAAGATTTGGAAAAACTTTTAATCTGAGTCGAGTTGGCACTCCTCTGTCTTGTAGGAAAAGACAGGTTGTCTAGATCCGGGTCTGAGTCCAGCTCCTGTGAGTGGTCTTTCTCAAAGTCAGAATCAAAATCGAAATCCGCCTCAAACTGAATATTTTCCGGTTTCACAGGTGACCTCTTCACAGGAGACTTGGCCACTGGCACCGGTTTCTGCGGTGTCAACTTGAGGTTGCGGAAGAACTCGTCGTCATCTGAGATCTGGGAGCTGAACGAGTTGTCAAAAGCCGCAAGGTCTTCTGGGTCAATCTTTGTTTTGTGTTTCAAGGTGAAGTTGTTGTTTGCTATGGTGGAGTAGCTGGCCATGCTGCACTTGTAGTTGTTCGAGAACGCTTTCCAACAGTGTTCGTGGAGCAGGGCGGGCAGTTTCATACGCTCTGAGAAACTTTATTGGTTGTTTTGCCACTGAGTTGTAAACCGTTCGTGTTCAGTGAGTTTTCGTACGCTTTGGGCCGGTTTCCAATACTGTTTTCCCCCACTCTGCAATCTCCTAGTTTTATACTTCCAGAACGCACCTCCTTTCCCAGTGTCGAGCACAGTTTGAAGCGTGCAGTTTAACTTAAAGTTCACGTTATGTTTGTTTTCTTTTTGTGTTTAGTTTTTTTATTTTATATTTTTTGGAATTTGACGCGAACTTTAAGTTATCGAACAAATGACTGAAATCAAGCTGATCTGGCGCACTCTGAGCATTGGCAGTGGCGAGCTGCAGCTGAGGACGGTGCTGAGGTGCGGTCAGGCTTTCCGGTGGAAAAAAATAGATGATATTTGGTCGTGTTCGCTGGGCTCCACTGTGGTGTTTTTGAAGCAGAATGATGCCAGCTCCATCAGCTACGCGAGTTATCCGTTTGTTCAAGATATAGACCACGATCTTATCAGCTACTTCAACCTGAGAATCAACCTGGGCAAGTTGAGAGCTCAGTGGAGCGCGAAAGATAAAAACTTTAGAAAGAATTCAGTTGGTTTAGAGGGCATTCGGATCCTCAGACAGGAGCCCTGGGAGAACCTGATTTCGTTCATTTGCTCTACGAACAACAACATCAAGAGGATCAGTACCATGTGCGAAGCTCTGTGCGTGAACTATGGGGACTTTTTACTGGAATACCGTGGTGTCAACTACTACTCGTTTCCGCCACCAGAGAGATTAGCAGGCGACGAAGTGGAGCTCAAACTAAGAGAACTCAAGTTTGGGTACAGAGCTAAGTATATCAATGACACTGCTAAGATGGTTATGGAGAACGATTACGAATTAGTGGAACTAAGAGACTTGCCGTATGAGCAAGTACGGACTGAGCTGCTGAAATTCAAAGGTGTTGGCCCGAAGGTAGCGGACTGTGTGGCACTCATGTCGCTAGACAAGCACGATGCAATTCCAGTGGACACACATGTGTACCAGATAGCGAAAAGAGACTACAAATACAAATCACCTACCAGTGGCCGGTCAGATACCATCAACGCAAAGACCTACGAGGGCATAAGGAAGTTTTTTGTTGAGCTGTGGGGGCCTTACGCCGGGTGGGCGCAGTCTATTTTATTTGCGGGCGATCTAAAAGACCTGGACAACGGCGTGAATATTGTAACTGTTAAGCAGGAAATGGTTGAAATGGTGAAGCGAGAAGTTGTAGAGGGAGAAATCGTGAAACAAGAGCAAATAAGGAAGGAGATTGGGGTAAAGGAAGAAATGGAGACAGAATTAGAAATAAAGACTGAAATACTGGAGAAAATGCAAGTGAAGATTAAGCAGGAAATGGTATAGTCAAGGAAGTGAGTGGCAGTGGTACTCAGCAGCAAGTCCATCAGTAATTTTACAGTCTTTGGCTATTTATTCTTTATTACTATACAGCTATATCTTTATATACAATTACTCTCTGGTCAGATCTTTAATAAATCTTTTGATAGTTGCAACTTCTTCGAATCTCTCCACCTTGATGCCCTTCTTTCTCAAGTCGCCAATGGCATCAATAGCTTCGTTAACCGACGCTTTGTTGGCGTCCGCGTGGAACAGAATGAAGGCTTCACTGACGTCTTCGATAGGTGTCAGCATATCATAAAAATGATGGTCTTTGGCATAACGGTCAAGTTTCAAGTTGGCAACGTATCTCAGACCCTCCAAAAAATATCTGTCAACTCTGCTGTTCTTGGAAATGGTTTCGTAGATACCAAACACACTCAAATGCAAACGCTTGAGCGCTTTTTGGATTTCAGCTTCTTTTTCTTCTGGGGCATTAACATAATATTCTCTGAACTGTGGCAAGAATTCCGCTTTGAACTCAGGCAGGGCGTCCTTAGCATTCTGTGCCAAAGCGTTTCTTTCACCTAGAACATATCTGATTCTCCACATGGTTTGACGAATCTTTTCAGCCTGTTCTAAAAATCTGGATTCTCCGTCGTTCTTAGTGTCCAGTCTCAGAACGTGGTGCTCCCTGGTAAGGATGTTTCTCTCCTTCAAACATGTGTACCACAAACTGTGCAAATCATCAAACGATTTCTTTCTAAGCTCTGGAATCGACCATGGACGTCCGCTTTGGTCTAACTCTGAGAACTCTCTCATGAATTTCTTGTTGTGGAAGAACTGCCACAGAGGATGGTCGTCACTCACAGTAATATTGTCCACGGTAGGTGGCACTGGAGGTCTGATCTCGGCTGTTAGAGTGGTTGGTGGTGCATTACGTTGACGAATAAGACGGCTTCTCAATTTTTTTTCAGCCTTCTGTGCAGCCTTCTTGTTGAACCCAGCATATGTCTTTCTCTTAGCTAATTGCGGCACCGCACTGTGGAATTCCCTCTTCACCAAGAGCTGAAACATCTTGCACTTAAGCTGTTTTACTATTTGTTTTCTTGAATCCAAATTTCAATTTCAATTTTTTTCACTTTTTCCAGTAAAAAAAAAAAAAAAAAAAAAAATAGCTGGTTTTCGCCAATGTCCCAGAATAGAAGTTGCGGCATTTGGCGAAAATTTCCTCAAAAAATAAAAATTCAAACAAAAATTACAGCAGTTTCAATTAGCACAAACACATTGGAAACGTATTCAGAATGTCAATTTCCCAGCCATTAAACTTTATCAGAATGCTGCTGGACGAGCAGATCACCATCAAGCTGCGTGGTGCCAGAGAAATCACAGGAAAACTACAGGCGTTTGACGAGCATTGCAATTTAATGTTGAGCGATGCAGTAGAAACAATATTTGAAATCAACGAACAGGGCCAGCCTGAAACCAACGACGAACTCAAGTCAACCACAAAGACACATGACGAACTGCTAATGATAAGAGGAGACTCCGTCATTCTCCTCACACCAACAAAAGAAGAATAAAAGAATCAATTACCAACTAAATAAATAAACAGGGTTTATATACTATTTCTTCTCTGTATTCTTCTATCGTTAACCATTATGTTGGACGCGTATCTGGAGCCAGCAATTTCCGGCAGTTGGTCATGCTCGATCAAGTCTTTTAAAACAACATTTCCGTATACCGACCCAACATTGTAAATCTCTTCGAACTTTCCAAAATCCAGCGTGGCGTAGTTATCCACTGGTGGTCTCAGATATATCAGCCCAGGCGTCTGCTTAGCACGCTCCAGCGCGTTCACTGACGCAACATAACACAATCTCATCTGGATCTCACTCATTGTAGGGATATTTGGGTATTTGGAGAATGGGTTCCAACTATTAAATAGAATCCATGCACCGCTTAATGAGTCTCCGTAATTCATTGGGGTTCTTTCGTCAACGGACCCCACATCAACTGCAAATATAACACTGGCACCACGGTTCTTCATCTCGTCCACCGGCAGATTATCAATATACCCACCATCTAATAACATACATCCATTATCAGTTATTGGGGGCAACAACCCAGCAAGTGACATAGAAGCCCTGATAAATCTCCATGCTATCCCTTCACTGTGTATTTCCATGCACGAATTGGTGATGTTCGTACTGTTACAGTAAAACTGAATCCAGAAATCTTCAATTCTATTATCACCAAACACTTTCCAAATACCTCTGTTAAATTCATGTCCAGTTGTGTATGAAGTTGTTGGAATTGTGAGATCCAGGATAGTTCTCCAAATACTCGAAACCCTACCAGCAAACTTCTTGACTCTTCCATATAACGGCACCAAGTCATAATCTCTGGCATATAGGCCACCAACAAAAGATCCAATCGATGTACCACCAATAATATCAACAGGGATCCCATTCTCTTCCAAAGCCTTGATAACACCCAAGTGACTAAAGCCTCTTGCTCCTCCACCACCCAAAATTATACCAACAGCCTGTCCCGATAATAGCCTGGCTAATCTCAAAAAGTCGTTTTTATGTGGCAACATCTCTGAGTTATTATCACTGTTCTGTCCACGATTATTACGTCCATGTAGGTTGACATACTTTTCTTTAAAATTGGAAACTTTGTTCTTCAGGTTTTGGGCAATGGTGTTTAGATTATTATATTCGGCCGATCTTAATGAGATAAGTGAGCTGCTAAAATTTGGTACTGCAGTTGGTGTTGGTCTGCTTGGTGTCATGTTAAGCTTGAACTGGATATGATGGTGTGAGTGAACCCAATAACGATTCTTCAACCAGGCAGTTGTAAGTCCAGGCTCCACAAATTTCTCAGGATGTAATAAACATAACTCAACTCTTGGTGTAGTTTTGGAGCTTATCAACAACTTCTCAAATTCACCAATATAATTAGGATCCGCTAATGAATCTGCCAACAGTAGTACACAATCAGCCTGTTGAATACATGTGTTTGTCCACGATGAATTGATAGTGGTGTCTGCAATGTAAACAACAATTTGATATTTTTCCTCTAAATCTGTAAAGATTCCACTTTGTCTTAATCTGGACAATCTATCAAACGCATGTTTCCCTAGAAATTTCAGAATGGACGCTTGGTCCAGTTCCACAACGGATCTATTGACATTAATAAAAGCATCAACTAATTTTGTGGAAAATTCATTCACTGGTAAGCCATAAGTTGTTGGTATTATTGCAATAGTTCTAAAGTTTTTATTGCAATTATTCTTAGATTTGATTGTTGGTATTTGTGAAAAGTTAACTGACGATGTACTCAAATTGAACTGCTCTTGTTTAATTTTTTTTGCAACCATTCTACTTATTTTAATCATTATTGAAGGGTTATCCAATGCTAACAACTCAAATAAGCTTCTTGGAATTCTTGCTGTTTCACTATCTCTAATTGCAACAAAACTACTACCTCTCTTATCAGCCGTTAACACTTCAACCTCACCGAAACTCTCTCCTTGGCCAAACTCTCCTAATATTTTGATTTCTTTTGTTTTGGAATCTTCGTGAATTGATCTTAATCTACCATTTAAAATTATATAAATTCCATTGGCATCAGTATCCTGATCAAATAACACTTGTCCTGCATCCAGCTGAATCCATTCCAATGCACTGTCCAACAACAAAATCCTTTCGCTTAATGATTTGATCAAAGTTTTTGCAATATTTAGGTAAATCATAAAATAGCTTTCACATAGTTTCTCTAGCTTCTTTTTAGATAGATACCCAACTTTTACAGCTTTTGAGTTGGAAGATCTTATGTTAACAAAAGATTTAAAACCAACTAATGAACCAATATACCCTGCAACACCTCCTTTTTTAATGGTATATAAATACTGATCTTTGCCTTCAGAATCAGTAAATGAAACTTCAACCTCTCCATCAATTATATAATACAAGCCATTATCTCTTGAATTCTGTTCAATAATGGTTGTATTTTCCTCAAACTTTAAGATTTCAATTTCGTTGATAAAGTCAAATTTTGGTTGGTAATTTGAAAATGAATTAGAACTTTCATAATCAAGGCTATTAGCAGTTGATGACGAGCTGGAAAAACTATTGTTTCTTGTATTTGAGGATCGATTGAAAGTAGAGCTTGTTGGTGAATTTAGACTGTCTTGGTCAATACCTAAGAACGTGAACAATTTATTGATAATTTTGGCTTTTAAGCTATTGCCTCGAATATCATCCTTTGGTATATTGTAAGGACTCAACAATATATTAGCAGTATTAGAAGCATCTAGCTTTTTCTGTAATCTTTTACCGTTGTCAATATGGCTGCTGCCGTTTTTATTATTGCTGTTAAACTTGAACTCATAAAGTTCATTTAAATTATTATGACTATTCTGCAGAGTTCTCAAGTCATCACTAGAGTTCAGATCCAGCTGATCGATCACTGCTTCGTCATCTTCCTTAATAACGCCATTTGACAAGTCAAGTTCTGTACTGTTGTTACTGGCATCATTATGAATCTTACGATTCAAGTTAATTTCAGTCTCAAATATATCTCTTGTTAGACCAAGATAGTTATTTGCAGTTTGGAAAGTGACTCTGTATAACCTTGTTAAGATCATTTGCACAATATGAGAAGATGCCCTTGGGTGTTTTCTTTTCAGAATTCTGAATGCCTCAGAGGGAATTATCGCAATGGTACAGTTAGAAGTAGCCTTTGCTATAATTTTGGGGTTCTCCAAGTGATCCAAATTATCTTCATTAAGCTCATCATTGCTAAGTTCATAATCACCATTAGCAGATTTCTGTAAAATAATTGGTTTTGAGTTGTTTTCTTGCTCCTCAATAACCAGCTCTAAAATGTTAATCAAAGAAGATAGCGGGTTACCAGTTTTAACCTCATTCAATAACTGATAAATTTGACCATTAAATTTCAACAATTCAGTATTCTGTTCATAGTTTCTCGCTAGGTCATCACTATTTTTGCTATTCAAGATCTTGGTGAAGATCTGAACGTTTCCATCAACAACAATCGAGAATCCCAGTTTCTGGTCCATGTATAAAATCTCATCTTTGTACAGCTTTTGGGTTTTCATTGACCTTGTTAAATCGTTTAACACATTGGTCTCTAAGTTACCAAATATTTTGATTCCTGTTAAAAACTCGTCAAAGTAGCTCCCAGTTTGTTTCTTTTTCAAAGGCTGGATTTTTGTTTGGATAGAATCATGGATATCATTTGGTAATTGTCTGTGATTGTCTTTGATTTGTGAATATTTTGTTAATATTTTGTACCTTATTATCAAGAACAGCAAGATTGATATGACCGAGAGTGACAACAAGACAGTGCTAAACCTCACAGTTATTGAGACTCTCGTTGATAGTAACGAGTAAATGAAATTGGGTAACAGGACAATTAAACGTTTTAGTAACTTCAAAATAGCCCATGTCAATTTGAGCAATAACGACTGGTTGGGCACCACAGAGGGATTTGAAATGTCAATTAGCTCGTTCTCTAGCTGTATGTGCTGGTCCATGGCAAGCAGGAGGCTAATGAGGACTTTGTTATATGGTATTTCCCTAACGAGGAATAATCGCAAACCGGAACTAAAAATTTCTAGATAAAAATAATTGAAATTCGATCTTGATGTTTACATAAAGTATTTCACTATAATTTATTTTCCTATTTAGTTATTAGTTTGACTGTGATGATGATTATGGGGGCAGTCAATTCAATGATGCTTTACATGTTTCTCTTTTTTATTTGTATTTTCCTATTCATTAAAAGCCATTTTGGGTAAGCTGTTTAGTAAATTTTCTTCTTCTCATCAATTGACAATTCACCAGCCCCGGTGTTAACAACTAAAAGCAATCCACCAATAATGGATAAAGTTTGGTAGAATTCATACTTGAGATAGTCAGTTTGGGATTCAGAGTTTGATAACCAGTAAGAGTTTTGGGTGAAATTGTAGAAAGTTAAGATTGTGATCAAGATGACGGACGCGAACTTGGTCTTGAACCCAAATCCAATGAATGCAACAAAGATCAGGACAAAGATGGTGGTTGGCCATGACTTGGTTCTTGCAAAAGTGAAGAACATCAATCCTAACAATAATCTACCAGCTAACAGAATGTATTTCTTGAAGCTGTTATTGGTTGAAATATCAGGCAACCCAGCAAATCTTGTTTTCTGCTGAACGATGGTGTCTGAGAACGCAATTAGCAACCCACCAATTAAGGAGAAGTTTCTCAATACAAAGTCAGTGCCAATGAACAGCCCGTAAACAAACCCTTGTAGGATGATGACCGAGATCAACGCACCCGTGGCGTATAAGTGGTGCTTTCTCAAGATGATTAGAGTTGAGGATACAATCATTGTTATGATGACATAAAACAAGATTATGATCACCAGGAAGTACGGGATGTGTCTGTAATTCCAGAGGTAGAACACCTGGTCTTTCCATTGTGAGATGATTCTGAGTGAGTCTTCGTAAAATGTCACCACAATCAAAAATCTACCGATTTGTGGAATGTATGGCTTGATCTTCGCCACGGCTGGTACGTCAACCAACGATTCAATTGTTTTCGAGAATTGCTCAAACTTCTCCAGCAGTGATATTGGCTGACTGGCACGCGAGGAACCAGTAGAATTGGAATTAGTTGCTGCTGATCCAGAAAAGTTATTGTACGTTGTCGGAATTTCACCAAACTGTTTGTTGCTTCTGAATGACATGGTTTCCTGTACTGACTAATAAAATAACTGCTGTATATATGTGTTTTCCCTCCCTAGCCTGTTCTATATTAACGTCAGCTGTATTAAATTTTTTTTTCACTTCCAACAGTAATTTAATTTTAGGTAATTAACAATTTTACTTTGCAGTGTGTGTTTCACGACAACGCTTATTGAAATTATCTCTTTTTAGGAACTCAAAGGGCGTGCGCTGGCAGAAACAACAACAAAACAAATCGTTTTCGCCAGTGCACACAATTTTTAGTTACTAATCAACTTTTTTTTCAATTCGCTAACCCCCAGACTCTTAAAGCGCAATTACCTAATTTGTAATAATCAGCTTTGCAACTCCACTGGCCATGCAGCACAAAGGGTTCCGTAGTTTCTGAAAAACTTACTATCACGGCTTTGCGCAACTCAGCCAACATTTTTTTCGTGCGTAATTTCAGATAGTATTAGTAATATTTTTTATATAAGCGGCAGAAATGATTCTGCAATACTTTTGCTGATTGGTATACTTTTTGTTAGTGAATTGTTGATTTCTGCTAGGTTTAGCGTTTATTTTTTGGGCGGTTGACACGAAACTACTGTATTGTGTGGACTGGTTTGCTAAAGTGTATATAGTGCTGAGAAGGAGGTGAAAACACCGTTCCCGTGCTTATTTGATCAGGTTAAACTTATAATCGACAAAAAACCCCACCATGGATGGCTCAGGAATCCCAGCAAAGGACATTGAGGCCAACAAAAAGGAGCCAGTGTTGCAAAAGAGACTGCTTACACCGTTCTTGTCCAAGAAAATTCCACCAATCCCAAAGGAAGAAGACAAAAAGGAGTATGCTGAACACCATGCCAATATAATTTCACAAATGTTCTTTTGGTGGCTGGTGCCGACAATGTCTGTCGGATACAAAAGAACCATTGAAGACACCGACTTGTTTAAGCTGACCGAAAAAATGACAAACAAAGTCAACTACGAGACCTTCGAAGCTAATCTGGCTAAGATTATCGAAAAAAATAAGGCAAAACAACTGAAACTGAATCCAGCTTTAACTCCTGAAGAGCTAGAAAACTTGCCATATCCAAAACTCTCCATCATCGAAGCTTTAGCAAGAACCTACAAATGGCAGTATGGCTGGGCTATTCTTTGTAAAGTTTTGTCAGATGTTTCGCTGTCATTGAATCCTCTATTGACAAAGGCTTTAGTTAATTTTGTGGAGCGTAAAACATATGTTCCATCAACCCCAGTGGGTCGTGGTATTGGCTATGCAATTGGATGTTCCTTTTTACTAGCTGTTAATGGTATTTTTGTCAATCATTTCCTTTACAATTCTTTATCTGTTGGCTATAAATCAAAAACCGTCTTAATTACGGCCCTTTTAAACAAATCATTAACTGCAAATGCCGAAACAAAACATAAATACCCAAATGGTAAGATTACTTCATTAATGGGTACAGATTTACAAAGAATAGACTTAGCTATTGGTTTCCAACCTTTTGCAATTACCGTTATTGTTCCAATTGCAATTTGTATTGCTTTACTGATTGTCAACATCGGTGTGTCTGCATTAGCTGGTATTGCAGTCTTCATGGTTTCTTTAGTACTAATTGGTTCAGCTGCAAAACCTTTGGTCAAGTTTAGAAAGTCTGCAAATAGTTTCACTGATAAAAGAGTTAGTCTGATGAGAGAAGTTTTATCAAACATGAAAATGATTAAATTCTATGCCTGGGAAGATGCTTATGAAAAAAATGTAACTGAAATCAGAAAGAGAGAAGTTAAGATTATCTTTCAAATGCAAATTATTAGAAACTTTATGATTGCATATGGTATTTCATTACCTTCGTTCACTTCAATGGTTGCATTTTTAGTTTTATATGGTGTTAAGACTAACTCTAGTGTTGCTGATATTTTTTCTTCAGTGAGTTTGTTCTCAACGTTGAGTACACAAGTTTTGATGTTGCCAATGGCTTTAGCAACTGGGGCGGATGCCTGGATTGGTATTTCAAGAGTTCGTGACTATTTACAATCACCTTCTTTGAAGGAAGATGAATTAGAAATGAACTATTTTTCAGAAAACTTAGATCCAAATATTGCAATCAAAGTTGAGAATGCAACGTTCAAATGGGAAAGATTTGAAGATGATGAAGAAGGAAATGATGATAAAAATCAAGAAAAAGAAAAGGAAAAGGAAAATGAAGTACCAATTGCTGATGAAATCATCTCTCCAGACATCGATCACGATATTTCAGAACAAAAAAGCTCAAGTTCTGTTTCATCATCACAAGATCAAGATCTTGAGAAAAGTGACTCAACAACTTCTAACAAGGGCTTCAATGGTTTTGAAAACATCAATCTTGAAATAAAGACAGGTGAATTTGTAATTATTACTGGTCCAATTGGTTGTGGTAAATCTTCGTTATTAAATGCAATTGCAGGCTTCATGAAAAAACAATCAGGTTCATTGGAGTATTCAAAGTCTCTGTTACTTTGTGGCCAACCATGGGTTCAAAATGCAACTATAAAAGAGAATATTACATTTGGTACTGAGTTTGATGAAAAAAAATATAAGAAAGTTCTTAATGTTTGTTCACTAACTGATGATTTGAAAATATTTCCAGCTGGTGATTTAACTGAAGTTGGGGAGAGAGGTATTACTTTATCAGGTGGTCAAAAAGCGAGATTGAATTTGGCAAGAGCTGTTTACGCAGATAAAGAGATTATTTTGCTAGATGATGTGTTGAGTGCAGTTGATGCAAAAGTTGGTAAACACATCATGGAAGAGTGTCTTGTTGGTTATTTGAAAAACAAGACAAGAGTCCTAGCTACTCATCAATTATCATTAATTAATCAAGCTGATAGAGTTATATACTTAAATGGTGATGGTAAAATCAATATTGGTACATATCAAGAGTTAGCTGAAATTCTACCAGAGTTCAAAACTTTGATGGAGTTTAGTTCAAGTTCTAAACCTGATGATGATGAAGAAGACTTTGTGGAGCAACTAGTGGAAGAAGAAGAGATCAAAGAAGGAAAAAGAGAATTAGAATCCGGTGTATTAATGAGAGAAGAAGAGAAAGCTGTCAATCAAATTTCATTTTCTATTTATCTTGATTACATCAGAGAAGGAAGTGGAATTTTCAAACAGCTTGCTGTTCCATTAGTTTTAATGTTTTTAGTTTTTGACATTTTTACCTCGTTATTTTCAAATGTCTGGTTATCATTTTGGGTTTCTGATAAATTCAAAGGTAGATCAAGTGGATTTTATATTGGACTATATGTGATGTTTGTTTTATCATCGATTATTTTTATGGCTATTGAATTTATGATAATGTGTTATATGTCAATTACTGCTGCCAGAAAATTGAATATTGGTGCAGTTAAAAGAGTTTTCCATACACCATTAAGTTATATTGATACCACACCTATTGGTAGAATTTTGAACAGATTTACAAAAGATACAGATGCGTTAGATAATGAAATTGGAGAACAAGTTAGATTATTCCTGCATCCAGTTGCATCAGTTTTTGGTATTTTGATTTTATGTATTATTTATTTGCCGTGGTTTGCAATAGCAATTCCACCATTATTTATTGCATTTGTGGCAATTGCCAGTTTTTACCAAGCATCATCAAGAGAAGTTAAAAGATTAGAAGCTGTTAAACGTTCATTTGTTTATACAAACTTTAGTGAAGTTCTTTCAGGGTTAGATACAATCAAAGCATATAGAGCAGAATCAAGATTTTTAATTAAAAATGATAGATTTATTGATGGTATGAATGAAGCATCATTTTTAGTTATTGCAAATCAAAGATGGTTGGGTATATTTTTGGATATGGTTGCATGTGCCGTTGCTTTGATTATTTCGATTTTAGCAGCCACAAGACAATTTCATATTAGTGCAGCATCTGCAGGTTTATTGATTTCATATATCTTACAATTAGCTGGTTTGTTATCATTAATCATGAGAGCATATACCCAAGTTGAGAATGAAATGAATTCAGTTGAAAGATTGTGTTTTTATGCGAATGAACTGGAACAGGAAGCACCATATATGATCAGTGAAACAGCTCCACCACCAGAATGGCCTAGTGAAGGTGTAATCAAGTTTGAAAATGCGTCCTTGAGTTATAGACCTGGTTTGCCGTTAGTTTTGAAGAATCTCAATCTGACAACTACTAAAAATGAAAAGATTGGTATTTGTGGTAGAACTGGCGCTGGTAAATCTACAATTATGACAGCTTTGTACAGGCTAAGCGAGCTGGCTTCTGGAAGAATTTTGATTGACGGTATTGATATTTCCAAAATCGGATTACTTGATCTTAGATCTAAGCTATCCATCATTCCACAAGATCCTGTCTTGTTTAAAGGTACTTTAAGAAAGAATTTAGATCCATTCGACGAACATGAAGATGATCTGTTATGGGACTGTTTGAGAAAAGCTGGACTAATAAAGTTAGAAGAACTAGAGAAAGTGAAAAAACAAACTGGGGATACCAAAAGTATGCATAAGTTTCATATGAATCAACAAGTTGAAGATGAAGGTAGCAATTTCTCATTAGGAGAGCGTCAGTTAATGGCTTTAGCAAGAGCATTGGTCAGAAACTCGAAAATATTAATCTTGGATGAAGCCACTTCAAGTGTTGATTATGAAACTGATTCTAAGATTCAAACGACAATTGCAAATGAGTTTTCTGACTGTACAATCTTGTGTATTGCTCACAGATTGAAAACCATTTTGGATTACGATAGAATTCTAGTTTTGGAGAAGGGTGAAATTGTTCAATTTGATAAACCAATCGAACTGTTTAATCAGCAGGGAGGAACTTTTAGATCGATGTGTGAGAAATCCGGCATTGTCAGATCCGACTTTAAGAGAGTTTAGGTTTCAGGGCAATTTGCGTGGTAGTTAGTTTTTAGTAATTGTGAATAGTAATAGTAATAGTAATAGTAATAGTAATAGTAATAGTAATAGTAATAGTGATAGTAATAGTAATAGTAATAGTAATAGTAATAGTAATAGTAATAGTAATAGTAATAGTAATAGTAATAGTAATAGTAATAGTAATAGTAATAGTAATAGTAATAGTAATAGTAATAGTAATAGTAATAGTAATAGTAATAGTAATAGTAATAGTAATAGTAATAGTAATAGTAATAGTAATAGTAATAGTAATAGTAA